>CANSGD010000708.1:0-547526 GCA_947645195.1 Patellifolia procumbens | reverse complement strand
TGATTTATGAGTATAGCTTTATTTATATATGTGTTGAATGAAGTCATAATTTTGTAGTAAATATTGATTGAACTAATTAAAATAAAATGTTTTATTTTATATGCAAGTATTTTATTGTTTAGACCATTTATTAAATGTAATACTTGTTATGCTAATAACTTGTTTTGGTTAGACGAGAAGCATGGTCAAATAATTTTTTTTATGTATTTTTAAAAAAACATGTATATAAAATCTTTTACCTTTAATTGTATATAGATGGAAAAAGTTATAGCAATTAACTTTGCATAATAATTAATTCATGTATATGCTTATGCCTCGATATAATACATCCTATTAACTATGTATTAAACTTGTAAAAGAAAAAAATGACCACTTGTATAATTACTTGGTATTAACTAACGATATAACATGCATAATATATTATTAAAAATGTATGTATTGAAAAGTCTTAAAATAATAAATACATTTAAAATCCAAAATAACATAAAAAGAAATGTATAAAATTGAATTTTAGTTTTCCAGGTTCAATTGTAAAATGCCACATCAAAATCAGAAGATAGAGATAGTGTTGGCGATTTTGCATGAAGTTAATGAAGAGGGAAGAACACAAAATGTAACTTTTGCGAAAAGTAATAAAAAGTGGGGGATTACACGACTAAAAGAACATTTGGCTCATAAAAGGGGCAATGTTGCTCCATGTGATAGGGGCTTCGGTGATTGTACAACTAGAAATGAATGTCCTACTGAAGAATACAAGAAGGATAGAAAGGATTTTGTTATAGGAGAACATCCGAGGTCGAGGACGAGATAATGAGAAATATTTATAGAGACGACGATGAAGAAGATGATCCTGGAATGGAAACAGGAAGGCATCATAGTAGAATGCAACAACAATTTGAACAAGATCGTGAGATGAACAGAGGAGAAATTTAGTTACTACGTGCGGTGGTAGTAGTCGACCACCTCACATGTTTCGATCATCTACGGTCAGAGAAGTCGGTTATAGAGGCAATAGAGATGTTATGGACACGTTCGGGAAGCAGCATCAACTCCGCAAGCGTTTAAGAGCGGTGGAAATTGATTTGGAAAAGGATGAAAAGAGAAAAAAACAATCGAAGTTGAGTACTAGCTGGCTAAAAAGCAGTCAAAAAGGTTTTAAGAGCATTTGCAATTGGATTATTGATACCAACCAACCTTTTCGGTGGTTAATTCTGTATATACGAACCCCATGATGAAAAAGCTATACGTGAAGCAGGTGATCATGTTAAGGCTCCAAGCACATATGAGCTTGCAGAGGTATGGCTCCAAGAGGAATGTAAAGCAACGAAGGACTACATAGCTTCTTTCTCTAACATATGGATGAGAGGGGGTCACTGGTGAATGCGTTGATGGACTGGTCCAACAAGAATGCACATTACAACTTCCTCGTTTATTCAAACCGTGGCACGGTGCTTCACAAATTTGTTGATGCTACGGATGTTCGTTCAAGAACTGCAGACTACTACTTTGGCTTGATGAAAAAAGTAGCAAGAAAGGCAGCAGACCGAGTTGTACAGGGTGTGACGGACAACGAGGCTGCTATGAAGGCTGGTCTCAAGAAATTAATGGAAGTCTTCCCAAACCTGTATTGGACAGCATGTTCAGCTCATTGGCTAGATCTTATATTGGAGGACATCGCAAAAGACTTCCATTAAGGATGTGTTAACCCAAGCCAAGATGATATCTAGTTTCATGTACAATTCGACTCAGTGCCAATTTCATGGAAGAAGTTATAAAATGGGCGGAGATATTACGGTCTGGGATTACTTCGATTTGCTACACATTTTTGTGTCATTGGAGAGCATTGTTTACCATAAGACTGCTCTTTCGGGATATGTATGAGTCCCAAGAATGGTTAAGCTCGACGGGGACAATCAACTGATGCAAATGCCATAAAAGTATCGCGAGCTTCTCTGCAAACACGGAATTGGCTGTTAAGTTTTGGAATAAATGTGATGACATTTTAAAATCATGGAGCCACTAATAAAAGTTCTAAGGCTTGTTGATGGTGATGAAAAGCCAACAATGGGTTTCATTTATGGGCTTTGCCAACGAGCTAAGTTGGCTATCAAGAAGGATCAGGTACTATATTGAAAGCTTACTGGAAGATCATTGATGAAAGATTAACTTCCACTACATCATGATCTTCATGCGGCGGGTAAGTCAACGTTCTTTAGTACACGAATATGTTAATAATGTGTAAACTTCCAAACTTATCTTGTTTTATAATGCGAAGGTTATTTTTTCAATCCTCAATTTTGTTATTCTAATGACAAAATTGATAGAGACGACGAGGTAAATTCGGGGGGGTGAAGAGGGGTCATTAAGAAGCTAGAGCCAAATATGGAAAAGGCAATTAAAGCTCTCAATCAGGTAATTGTCTTACCTTTGTTGTTACCTCTTCACAATCTAAAGAATATTAAACTACTATATTTGTACATGCAGCTATACATCTACAAGGACAAGTTAGAGGGTTTTGGTAATGGTATGGCGCAAGAGGTTCAATGCGTACGAACCCACGTAGTTTCCTTTTCTCGATATATATGTACGATATTTATATATCATTTAATAGTAAATATTAATATAGTGCTAACAATTTGTATTAAATGTAGTGGAATGGTGGTTGAGTTTTGAGAATGTGTTCCTGAGCTCTGACGGATTGCCGAAGCTTCGAGTGTTGAGTCAAACAACGTCTGCCTCAAATTGTGAAAGAAATTGAAGTATGTGGAGCCTCGTTCATACGAAGGCAAAGAATAGATTGCTATATAAAGAGGCTACATATGATTCTAGATCTACCCTACAACTTGAGGTTCAAAAATACGACATGCAACAAGATTGAGCAATAAGGAAATTGATCAAAGTTTCAACCCCATTAACTGGGATTATATTTTTGAGATAATCCATTGAATGGCGGGTCAAGAGAGAAACGACCCGTTTTTGATGGAGATGATTTGGATTGGTTAAACTTTAATGAAGCTATTGATAATCGAATAACTATTGAGGATGATGATCCTAACACTGAATTTGGTGCATCTCCTCCATTTCGATATAGTGTGAGCGTGAACCAGTCTAACCAGTCTAACACTGAAGGTACATCTACATTAAGTCCTCCCAGTGATGACGATGGTGGAGATGGATATGAGGACACTATTTTGCGAGAAGGTCGTTCACCGGAACAATCGTATGGCTAGAGTCAACAACATTATAATTACCAACATTATTACGACACGACTATTGGCCATCGGGAACCTACTCAGACATTTGTGAGGCGCCAACGACCTGGTAAAGAACCTATGACTCGTCAATCATCCTAAAGACGAGACCGCAATTTGGAACTAGGTATGCTTCATTCTAGTGGTTCAAGCAACACTGTTAGCTATGATAATTCCCAACAAACATTTCCTGCACCAAATTGGGGAAATTGGACAGAAGGAGCACAAATTCAGCAACCAACGTATCCATATCCATACTATGAATCAAATCCTCAAGAGCCTCACCAAAAATGGGCATCTGGAATTGGAAAATACGCTAATTACTCTCAAGGCGTGGAGGAGTTTCATCATTGCGATCATCTCCAAATTATCAATCACGGTACTATCAACTAAGGGATACGTGACATATGACCACTCTACTAATTACGGAATGGATAATGCGGGGTCATATATTTTGGTGAACCAACAGTAATGACTACAATAATGAAGAACCCCATCGTCATTCATTTTGGGGGGTAATTTCAGAAGACGAGATGTAATATAAAAAAATTGCATTAGAATTTTAAATTTTAATTAAATGCTTTAAGCTTTATGAAATTTTAAATTCTCATTCAACTACAATATAGAGGTAACATATTGAAGCCAATATTATAGAAAAACATTTCCAATAAATAACACATTAATATGTGTATTAAACTTCACTTTAAAATTGAAATTAAAAACTAAGCTATAATACTAATCTATATCCAAGTTATTAGCCATACCCATTTATTTCACCACAAATAAATTCACCATTTCATTTTTGTTTGTAACATATCACAGCCAATGCGCCAAATCTATGTCTATCCAATATTTGCCGAATTTCATTTGTCTAATTTCATTTGTCTATCCAATATGCGCCATAATCTATATCCGAGTTTGCTCAATTTCACAGACACACCAATTAACAAAAAAACCCCACTTAACTTCACTGAATTAAATCGTTTTTGCCGCCAACTCCATAAAATGGCGCCAACTTCACTTCACTTCACACACTCCACCTCAATTTGTGGCGCCACCAATTCACCGAAAAAACCCCACTTCACTCGCTTCATTGCTTTGCCGCCAACTCCATCAGCTACGCCAACTTCACTTCACTTCACAGTTCACACACTCCACTTCATCTTCTATTCAACAAAGCAAAAGCAATTAGATGATGCTCCCTACCTCAAGCCTCAAGGTACCTCACCCACACCATTTTTTCAACTATTTTTTCTCCAATCTGAATACGATTAATTATGCTTTTATTTAATATGCTCTAAACTGTCTTAGTTTTAGTTTTACTTCAATAAGATTCAATTTAATTAATTATTTCAATTTTTAAACAAATAAATTAAATATAGTGTAAATATATTAGTTTTACCCTAACATGCTATAAAAATACTACTTCGAACTGTTATCCTGCACAAAACATGCTTGAAATCTATTATGTGAATTTTCCTAAAAATTCACACTACACGCTGAACCTGCTACATTAGCCTCACACAACCCCGTTCCGCGACTGTTTCCTCGAATGTCCGTTACCGCATTTTTTTCCCTGGTTGAGCCTCAGGATCATGAGTGTGTCAATAGACAACAAATAACGACATTTTTTAAGTTATGTTTAACCATATTTTTCTCAAGTTTTCTGCTTCATTATGAACAATTAGCAACCTTGATGGCCTGAAATCGCGGTTTAGTCGGTTTTAATATTAATTGTAAGTGCTCTCCGTAGTGTCATGGCCGAGCAAGCTAACTCTGCAATGTGCAGCACACTCTGCCTTTTGTCGACAAAAACGGGACCTATTTCTTAGAGGTTCTAGAAGCATGAGCACACGATATTTGAAATAGCACTCATTTCACTATTCACGTCTTGCCTATTGCTGACAAGAGTACTATACGAAGGTCAGTTTTCCTTCCTCATGAACAAGACTGGGCTTTTTTCAGCTGACAAGAGGAAGTACTTGCTTTGAGTTGTGGGGGAAGCGGCATAATATGCGCTTAGCATCTAGTTGGCCAACAACAACAACAACATTTTCTTTAAGCTAGACAACATTCGATAAAAGGTTCAACATTCATTCATTCATCAATACCTCCTAATGCAGGGTGCGAGTTACTACAAATTTCTAGTGAACAGTAACTCCATAATGAACTCTAACCCCCATGAGAACGATTGAAAACATAAAGTAAAGACTACAAAAAACAACAACTAAGCTTTATTCCCCAAAATCATAATAAAAATTTGCCAACATGAATCGTTATCTGAAGCCGTTTGAAAAAGGAGGATAAAATTTAATAAGTAAGACTATAAGTCTTAGAAAAGTTTTAAACAAAAAAGTTTTAAACACAAAGACAAACACCCCAAAGATAAACAAATAAATAAGCTAATCACACCCCTTTCCTCCATGTCATCCTCCCACCCACTTCTATCTAACACCATGCTCTCATCGGACTCTAGCAAACCCATAAAACTTTCAATTAATTTCATCCAAGTCACCTTAGGTCTTCCCCCCCCCCTTTACAATTTGAGAAAGTAGACTACAAAGGCTAGCAAAGGTTGATACAAGTAAAGGGAGATTGGAATCGAAACCATAGGACCATAATGCCCCAATCTTCTACTCCCCATCATACTCCTCAATGGCCTTTTTTCACCTCCAAATCTGTAGATGAGCTTTTCTTTTCTTGATTGAACTATCACTCCTTTCTTGGTCCTCTCCTCATTCCGAATTTGGTCACCTGTAATAAAGAAGGTATATGAAGCTGTGACAGTAATTTGATATCTTTATATTCTTGTTTGGTTATGTTTCAAAAGGAGGAATTATAGAATGAAGACAGTTCTTGGTACCAAATCCTAAGCCTGTGATGAATATCAACTCACAAAATTATAGAAATGATACATCTGGATAGAAAAGGTTTCTGTTGAAACCATTTTCTTTCCTTCAAACTGGTAGAATGTGGATTAAAGAAAGCTACAACTTCAATTGCCTCTACTTCCTTCTAAGTTCTCTGTAACTCACAAACTATCATATCCTGCGATTTAAACCAAACCATAGAAATGCTTCTTCCCTTCCTTTGTAAGCTCTTCCCTTTTTCGTTTCCTTCGTCCTTCTGGCACCTTTGAAGACTAAACAAGCTGTTAAGGATGAGCATTTTGCGGTACAGAGGCAGTAAGTTTCCGCAGCTCCTGTCCTTTCTATTTTCTGGTAGCGGTCTTAGTTTGCCGTTTCATTTTCCCTCTTTTTTTAAAACTTTGGTGCATGTTCTGTAAGTTTCTGTGATCTGTAGGCCTCGACTCGATTTTGGTCTGGATGTTCCTTAGCATTCTCTATATCAAGACATGTTCTCTTATGCTAGTTCTCTTAGCCTGTCATACATGCTGGACAGACTAATGTCGCCTTAGATGTTCCAAGCCGTGCAAAAATATTTGTGATCACAAGAATAACTTAAGATTTGGGGGTTGTACCTTATCAATATAGGTCAAAGAGTTTATGGGTATTACTTTTTCGGTTTGAGCTATATACCAGAGGTTTTGTAACTGGGACGACAGCAAATTTCTCTGTAAGAGCAAGATCTCCCAATATATGAAAATTGTTAGGCTGTTCGCCTACTCTCATGGCTAGAAATTGCTTACACAGTACCACCAGTATTGTTGAACATAATCATGCGAGCCTTATTTGTGGTACTGTACTCTGGCAGTACAATTTACCATCTCTTGAACTTCATTTTTTCTTTGAATTAGATTTCGGTGTTCTTCACTGTTTGCATTAGATCTTAGTATTGTCATATTTTTGGTAGATGTATCCGAATGAATTCATCAGCCAAAACTGTGGTAAGCTGTTATTATCATCATCCTTTCACTACTTGCATAAGTTCAATTAATAAAACCTTTTATCAAAGTTTATCTCAATAATGTGCCATGCCCTTTGCTTAACTTTCTGCAACTTTAGCGCGTCTATTTTTACTCGAACTTGCTCTAATGGGCTAAACTTGTTACGCATGTGAGATGAATATGTTAAATTTATTATGTTGTTGCATTCTTTTGTGATTAAGGAAGGATCATTGCCAACCCCGTGTCACATTAAATTTGATAGGTGTCTAACATGTTGCACTTGGGTTAGTCAAAGAGTCAGAATAACAGAGGCTGTTACTAGCTGCTGCCTTGATCTTCCCTTGTTACTTTTCCAGGTTTCTGCTTCATATCTAGTTAAATGCTTTTGTAAGCTGTTGGATCAACTGCCTTGATCTACTTGTGTTGGGGGGTTTTTGCATCTTCCCGTGTTGGAATTGTGATAGGCTGTAGAGTCTGCTATGTGGCCGAAAATGCTTACATTGAATGTGACTTTCAAACTACATCTTTGTGGTAGGCATAGTTCATGATGAGTATTAAATTATCCTGCTGATTATAAAAGTTCATCCAGCATGCTGTTTAAAAATTTGTGTAGTGTCCTGGAAGTTTCCCTTTATGGCGCTATGACGTTACCCAATGCCTTAATGCGGTTTGTGCAAGGGAATGAACCAGTGGATTTGCATTAAGAAATTAATACTAAATGACCCGTTGCTCTCTGGACCTCTTTCTTACAGTGAAATATTGGACTCATGAATTCATGATGCATTTTGCCATTTTAGATCAAGGTCAGACAGACACGCTGGCACAGAAACGCCCTCCCTATTATGTTAGGCTGCCTACATCTAACCTCCCTCACAAGCTAATCACAGGCTGGCCCTCTTTAGAAGCATTGGGGTAACAGCCATAACACGTGGCCCTCTTTACCGTTTGATATGATGCCTGTACTATCTTGCTTCTCCTTATGCTGTGGCTGGAGGGTTCACATTACCCTGTTTTAATACAACCTTTCGTTTAGGGATCATCTATGTTGTATGACAGAATGCTTTAGTTGTTTACTGTAAATATTTCTATATACTAGCCATATTTACGCTCTCTTTGGCAGATTGTTTTGCTGCTTCGACTTGTTCCCCTTCTTCCATTCAACATGTTGAACTACCTTCTGTCTGTAACTCCTATTCACTTAGGGGCTTACATCCTTGCTACTTGGTTGGGAATGATGGTACTGTATACTGTTCTGTGGTTGCTTTGTCTTTTCCCTATTCTCTTCTCTGTTTATTTCCTTTTTCCGTTTATAGTCCTTTGTTCATCACTCCTCCTGCCATACTAGTTCTTGTAGAAATGGGAGGATACTTCACTGTGAATGCTAAAAATCATCGTGTTTGGTCGTTATTGCAGCCGATCACTTTTGCTTTCGTGTATGTGGGAACAACATTGAAAGACCTTTCGGATGTCACTCATGGATGGAATGAGGTTTCAACTTCTCGGTTGGTGAGTTCTGCCTTCTTTTTTTTTTTTAAATTTTATTTAGCCTATCTGGTCTTTAGCGGAACACAGGTTTGAATAGTCTGCAGCAGAACACAGGTTTGAATAGTTGATTATTTACTCTTTGATTTAGCTTATATTGCCAACAGTGAAAATAAATGAAGCTGAACCTACTTTTCAGAGGTGAACAGGCTGGTAGGACTAACCATGGTTGTTTATCCTTTTAGTGTAGGAAGTCGTAACGAGTATGACTTAACTCACTTACACTCTGCGCCATCTCTCTTCGTAGTCACCCCGCTGTAGCATACAATTTTGTCCCCTACAATCCTCTCTAGACTTGCAGAACTTTCACTTAACATTCTCCTGCCCGCTTCCCCCTTTTGCGTCTGCCTCCCCCTCTCCCCCATTTCTATCTCTTTCCCCAATCATAACCATTTCTACCTCTTGCATACATGGAAGCCTTATATGAAAAATAGTTTAAAAAGACGAGTTATTTCTTTACTAGGAAGATTATCTTCAGAGGACCTAGATGAGCAAGTGTTAAACTAATTATAGAACAGTAAAATTTGTTGGGCTTGTTTCTCCAACAGCTTTCACTTGGATAACACCAGTGATTTGTTGCGCTGGCATGCATTGATCTAAAATTCATCTCTTTCCCTTCTTGCTGCAGGTTTTGATTGGATTTGGTCTAATTGTATCTGGTGAGTCATTACCAGCATATTTTTTGGACTTTTACTTGTTTCTTATAGAAGAATATGCTTAAAGTAGGTCTGGAAATCAGAATATGTGAAACTCTGAATGACGACTGAAATATCTTTTCATGTTTAACCTGGAAAATTCCCACTTCCCAGCAAAAAGACCTTCCATGTTGTGTCATAACTCATTATACTTGTCTCAGCAGCGTAGCAATTAGCTCCTGATTACAAAAAGTGCAAAAGATCAAAAACTATATTTAAAAACAGACGGAAGAAGGAAAATAATTCTGGGTAGCGTCACTGATTTCATCTTTTGCATCTGATATTGCAGTGGTTCTGATTATGTCAATAACCAGAATTGCTAAAGCTTCTCTGGACAAAGCATTAGCTGAAAACGCTGATGTTGGATGCATTTTGGCTTTAGATGAGGACTCGAAGCTTCCAACTGTAAAGGAGCCACCTCCTTTAGGTCTTTGGCAGCCTCTGGTTATCAAAGTTGATCCATCTTAGAGAAGATCTTGAGAAATACTAAGTGACATGTAAATACTCATTTTGGGTCTCACTAATAGTTGGTTATATTGAAACGGAAACTACATTAAATGGCAAAAGTGCGGATAAGAAAGAAGGGGCAGTAGTTAGTGATAGAGTAAAATTTTTCGTTGTTATATTTTCTACATCAAGTTCCCTTGTACAGTATTGTGATTACGTGCTCCTTATGAATCGAGTACATTGTGGTGCTTGGAAATTGCTCGCTACAGTAACATTGCTTTGGCAGGTGGAGATTATGCAACATCGCACTTGTTTGTTTATTCCTCCTTACATTTCGTTCAAGCAAGAGTTTTGGACAAATTGCACGTTTTGTTTGATAATTTTAGGGGCAGGGTAAAGGATTCTGTTCTATAATCAACTGTCCCTTACAGGAATTTCGTTTTTGTTCCCGGCTGGTACTCTGAATTGTTACCTCAAATTCTGTTGAAGTAACAACAACAAATTACAGTATTTAGATTTGCGGATCATCCACCCTACACCTACCACTACCAACCTAATGCTGCCACCTCCTTGTGGCTGGATTACCACTACATACAGTCATATTGAGTGAGGAAGATAGAGAATTTTGCACTTTCCAGTGACTTAAAGCTCTAGATGAGCAAATAATGATGAAGAGTCTGATTTGACATGTCCGTGTTCAGATATGGTCAATACTATGGTTGGTGGTGGTGAATTTGGCTCACCTATCACTGAAAATTATAAAGCTACACTGAAAAGTGGGGCTAGTAAACAGGTTGGGTTAGGTTTGTGTTCGGCTTAATATTAAATGAGTTAGAAATCTTCAATCCAAATCTAACCCATTTATTAAATAGGTCAAATAATTCAACCCTAATCCAATCCATTTGATAAACAGATCACTTATTTACCCTATTTATCTCTTATTGCTTAATTTTTTTATCTTAATTATAATTTAAAATAAGTAAAATTACATTTCACTATAAAATACATTATGATTTTTTTTTCTAAAAATATGATAGTTACGATATATTTTAGACTTTTTTTTAATCTTTATTGACCAATATTGGTATTTATTAAAATTTGTTTTTTGGGATTATTTATATACAAATGGGTCAAATCAGATTATATTCACGTTGCAAATTTTAACCTTAATCTAATCCATTTAATTATCAGATTAGGTTGGGTCAACCTATTTAGATACTTTAGTCGAAAAACTTAAACCAAACCCTCTTATTTCAGATTGAGTTTATGTCTGATTAGCCTGTCAGATAAGCTTTTTCCAGCCTTATTGAGAAGTATTGCTGAGATTTGTGATAGAGAGGAAACACTAAATGAGAGTCGAAAGATAAAATCCTTAAAATTGAATTAATAGGGGGCTTGTACTGAGCCTCTAGGTGGAGCCTTGTGCGAGGATATCTTTGATGATTTTTTTCCCTTACTATAATATGATTTCCTAATAGCTATAGTAATAAGATTATATTTAAAAAAAAATAAAAACTAAGGTTAATCAATGACACACTGGTTAAAAAACCAAGTCATTCTTCCCTTTTACCTTATTCATTTTTATTCCATATTATAATTGATAGAGATGCTATCTACCAAACAGTGGGAGCCAAAGTTTGTTTATAATAAACTTCAGCTTCAACTTCTTAAAAGTTCTAAATACGTGAGTGGGAGGAGCACAAGAACGACAATAATGCACTAATTGAAAGTACTATAAGACCAAGCATGGTAGACCTTGGTAGAAGCACTAATCTCCCTAGTTGTTGCTCATGTTGATTAATCGATATCCTCTTAAAGTAGTCAAAAAAACATATTTTCCTATACAAGTCTTGTACTTGTTAACACTGCCAATAGTTTTCACTCTAAACTAAGTACATTCTAATTATAACTTTTAATAACCCTGGGGATGTATTCAATTAAATAGGAGGCCTAACTCACAGGAACAAAACAGAGCAGCTCTACTTGGTTGCTCCAGTTGTGGAACAGTTGCTCGGTTCATTGCCATTTTGAGAGTCAAACCAAAGAAGATGAAGTCTACATCAACTTCGGCTATTCTCAGCATGAAGCAGAAGCATATCACCTCATCTGCGTCGGATATCTCTCTTCACATTAGGAAGAAAGCTTGTTCTATTAATGTTATATCTTGATCTTCTTCTCATAACAAAATTCTCGCTCTAGTTCCCTAGAGTACCCTATCGTCGCCAGCAAGGTTTTCTTCCCCACAACCGAGTTTTCTTTCCAAAATCTACTTTCCTCACCTGTGCAACACTACTATTCCCTACACGCCACACCTTCCCTTTCCCAATCGTTCTCCTTTGCTGTTTGTCAGAGTTTTCGAGCCGAACAAAATCTACTTACTGTTGCATGCAAACATTCTCATTGGCTTATGAGAAAACCAGTGCAATTCCCCAAATTTTGAAGCTTCAGTCAACACTCTCTCATCCAATCAACACCATTGCTTCTGTATCAAATCTTTGTCCTCTACCAACCTTCACCTAGCTTCGCCATCTGGTAACATGCACCACTGTCAAAGCATTCTTGAGCTACATCTGTCCCTCCATCTTCTAGCCCAATTTGTTTTCTTCTCTCTCGCTTTGCTTATTTATTTCTCGTTACTAGTTTAAACTCTTCATTTTGACTTTCCCTCCTTCCTCACTATCAGTTCCTCCAACATTGTCTCCCACTCCTTCACTTACTCTCTCTCTCTCTCCTCCTTATTCACTTATTTAATTACTCCATTCACCACGACTTTAAATTATGTATCCTCTAGACCTAAACAATAATAATTTTCAGATGGGTGCTTTAATTGACCCACCTTCAAACCTTCATTTTGCCGGTGAACTTAATTGGAATTCCACCATAATAGATGTTTTCTTTGGCCCTCACCCACCCCATCATCAACTTTTCTAAGGTCTTATCACAACCCAGTGGACCCGTCGTGGCAACATTACTGTTTCTAGAACCGAAACTTATTACATTCTTTCTCCGAACAATCCGATGTTTAACGAATCCTTCAACTCCACACTACTATTATCGATGGTCAAATTATCACTTTTCGTAGAGGCCATTGGTCCATGGTTCCCCAATCCATCAATTTCATGATCGCTCGAATCTGTATATGTGTTGTAGGACTCCCTTTTGGATATCCCTTCATAGATTGGGCAAGTCAAACCCTATCTCTTGTGGGGTCTGTTGAAACAATCAATCATCAAGTAGATGATCTCCCTTCTGAACCCTAATTACAAGCTTGCATGCTTATTGGTCTTTCTCAGCCGCTCATTCCTGGTTGTTTTCTCCCAATTATCAATGAGCATGTTGTCTGGGTTCATTTTCGTTATGAGGGGGTATTTCGTATCTGCAAACGATGTGGTTTTGTTGGCCATTACACCCGTTGGTGTCATTTGTCTATCTTTGAGGCAAATAGACGCTTACACTTGTGAGCAACTACCATGGAACAAAACGGGTTTAAAGTCTTGTATGGACCTCTAAATCTACCTTTCTACACTAACCTTATTGAAGGCTTACCTAATAGATTTCGCTTTCGAAACACACAAGCCAATCTCCTTTTGCGTGATGAACTGGATGAACCTCTTTTTCGTCGTTCGTTTGATAACAGTGGTCACCCTACACCTACTGATATCCCTGAGTTTGAGTCTTCGAGTACGGATAATGAATACTTCTCAGGAGAAGAGGGTTTTGATACACCTTTTCAATTGCATGCACGTGCAAACCAATCTCCTTCTCCTCCACAATTAGATGACTCTATATCTTCTTCACTTTCCAATGTTGCTCAACAAGCTCCGGGAACTCGATTAGGTTTGTCTTCTTCAGATCCCTATGCTAAATTTACTTCCTCTCCTTTTTCAAATCCTGCCCTAAACAATCCCTACTACGAACATGGTGAATCTTCTAGTGCTCACCAACCTTCACACCCTCATCATTCTCAACCTATATTTGACACCTTAGGGATCTCTACATGGGCTGCACAAATTTTCACAACTGCACAGCTCAATGCCTCCACTAATAATACTCACCGAAACACAACTCCTCCACCAGCCTCAACCACTCCTATTAACCAACATACTACACAATCTTCTAGACTACTTAATGACATTTTACAATCCCTCTCCATTCCTCGTCCAACTCTTTCACCTCCAACTCTAACTCACCATCTCTCAAATGAACCTCAAGGCATCTATATACCGATTTCTTTAGGACTAAGAAACCAAACTCCTCAAAAATAACAATCCAATCCTTCTCTCATTCAACCTTCTAGTATTATCCGTCACACTCCAAGTCTCTCTAGAGCTGGATATAGACTTCGATGTCTTCTAATTCCAACTAGATATGTTAGAGTGCACCCCTAGATATTTTAAAGGAATAAGCCCAACACTTTGCATGCATCGCATTTCATTCGAGGATGATGCTAGACCTTCTATCGAAAGACAAAGGAAGCTCAATCCTCCAATGATGGAAGTGGTGAAAAAGGATATCCATAAACTACTTGTCGTTGGTATCATCTACCCTATCTCCGATAGTAGATGGGTGGCACCGGTGCAAGTAGTTCCTAAAAAAGGTGGGAAGATGGTTATAAAAAATGAAAAATCCGAGCTCATCCTTATTAGGACCGTGACGGGGTGGAGGATGTGCATTGATTATCAGAAGTTGTATGCCTCCACCAAGAAAGACACTTTCCTTTACCTTTCATTGATCAAATGCTTGAAATTGGCGGTGCACAAGTACTTTTTCTATCTTGACATGTTCTCGGGATTCTTTCAAATCCCAATTCATTCCGAGGACCAAGAAAATACTACATTAACTTGCCCTTATGGCACTTATGCTTATCGTAAGATGCCATTTGGGTTGTGTAATGCATCCGCCACCTTCCAATGTTGTCTGATGGCTATTTTTACCGATATGATTGAGAAGGAGTGATAAGTGGACTTTAGATTCACTTATTTGCATTTAGTTTTAGGTCATTTAGATGCATTTTAGTCCATATAGTTTCCTTTTCTTCCCCTTTTTCATCCTTTCTCATAGTCACATGCTTTGCATTTAGTTTTGTTCCATTTGCATGTAGTTAGGTTACGTATAGATCATTACATGTGCATTTGCATCCCCCTCCCCCATCTAACCTCTTCTTGAAGTGTTTAAAGTTAGATTTACAAAGAAAGAGGCTCCAACACAGGGGAGCGGGCGCTCCAAAAGAGGCGGAGTGGGCGCTCCGTCAAAGAAAAAGTGAAGAAAAGAAGCAGCAGTTTGGAGCGGGCGCTCCTTGCCCAGATTTGCTATTTCGGTCGGTTTCGGTTTTGTGTTGTATGACTTTGCCCTTAGTACTTTGGGGCTAAGTTGCACGGAAACGGGAAACGGAAACGCCGAAACGCGGACACGGGGAAACGTTGATCTCAAAATTAGGAAACGTGAGAGAAACGTTAGGAAACGCTTTTTATTTTTCAGGGTGCTTTTCAAAATTCAATAATAGAGAACACATATCTAAACTAGAAACAAAGGTTCAAATAATGATAGTCAAATGTTTGACACGTGGATAAATAATCCAAACTACGAAAAACAAAGTAAAATTACACTAACTCTATTTAGTATTATCATTAATGAATAACTTCGATTCTAAATCTGGTTCATCAAGAGAAAGATCGGCCAACTCGAGAAAGCTGCTTTCGTCACCCCCATCTTGCATTGAATCAAATTGATCACCACCTTCTTCCCACATTCATGTTTTCTCATGATGATACTCTTCTGTGTTCCTTGATAGAATACGTAGGTTGTTGTGTACAGAAACCAAAATCTCAGCTCGTTTTGGAGTCAACCTATTTCTTTTAAGTGAGTGAATAAAAGAGTATATACTCCAATTGCGTTCACAACAAGAAGATGAAGTAGGTTGTCCAAGATATCTCAACGCCAAAGCTTGAAGTAAAGGAGTGGATGAACCAAAGCTAACCCACCACTTCATAGGATCCATACTACCCCTGCAATATAAACTCTCTCCACTAGCGTACCCATCAGATTTGAAAGAGAACATGGCATATTCACTCATAACATTACTAAAAATGTCATTATAAGGAAATAGTCTATTGAAACACCTTATTCTTCCTTCAAATATTTTAGGGTCTCTGTGAGGAGGTACTCTACCGGGAGTCTCTTCAAGCCATGCCTCA
Source organism: Patellifolia procumbens (assembly GCA_947645195.1). NCBI lineage: Eukaryota > Viridiplantae > Streptophyta > Magnoliopsida > Caryophyllales > Amaranthaceae > Patellifolia > Patellifolia procumbens. Next base: position 531,550 of record CANSGD010000708.1, on the reverse strand, counting down.
CTATAAAACCTTCAAGCATAAAAAATAAATAAAATAATTGTTATGTATATGGAAATTTAAAATGGACTAAAATAATTTAGAAATTTCTTAAATAAGATACATGGGGTTTAATGAGTGAGCTAAACAATGAAGAGGTGTGTTACTTTTTCACCAACGAGCTACAAGAATGTCATAAACGACTTCATTGAAGTTCGAGTTATCATCAGCTTGCAAGTTTTCTTCATTATAGATTACAAGTTTCACTTTTTCAATCACAGAATCCCACATCTCATATACCAGATGAAGCGTTGGCCTATCAGTATCACAAACCCTTACCATATCATAAACCGGTCTAGTAAAAGCAAGAATGTACTCCACTTTATCCCACCAATCCTCATCTATCTCTTTCTCTCTTACAAAACTTGCCTTACCTTGATCATCCTCTCTATAACTCCTCCATTCCTCACTTATAACCATGGTTTGAAGAGATTGTTTCAAAAGTTTAAACCTCTTAAGCATAACAACCACTGAAACAAAACGAGTGTCAGCAATGGCAAGCAATTTCAAAGAAGAAAACTTGTTGAAAATAGCTAATATCATAGAATGATTCATAATGAAATTTTTCACTTGCACTGCATCAGCATGAACTTGAGTAATCCAAAGACATTCAACATATGTATCTTGGTTAGTCTCTACATTTTTCGCAGCACAAATGTTCTTCAAAGCAAGGTTTAAAGTGTGAACAACACAAGGGGTCCAATAAATCCATGGATATATGCCTTCAATAAGTGCTCCAGCCCCTTTGCAATTGTTAGCATTATCGGTGATTACTTGAACTACGTTCATCTCACCAACCTCATCAATAACTTCTTTCAAAATATTAGCAATAAAATGTTTATCCTTAACTTCACCAAAGCAATTAACACTTTTAATAAAGATAGCGCCACTCCCAGTATTGGCCATGAAATTGATCAAAGGCCTTCTTTTGTGGATCACTCCAACCATCAGGCACAATAGTCACTCCTTTCTCCTTCCATGTAGCTTTCAAGGGTTGTAAGAGTGTATTAACATAAGCTTTTTCTTGTTCTAGTGACGTTGTTCTCAACTTATTGTAACTTAAAGGAATATACCCCCTCAACTTGTTATTGCAGCAAATTAAAAGGCCTTTATAAAATATGGGTTTCTTGCCAAATTAAACGGAAAACCAGCAGTGAAAAACATTCGTGCAATCAACGCATCAAGATGTTCCCTATTTTTTGCATCGTATAACACAAAAATGGGGTTTTCTTTTCTTTTTTTAGAGTCTATAAAGTCTCCAGATTCGACTTGATGTTTTTCACTATTATCTTGTGTAGGTAAAGGAACATAATGTGGTGCTAGTGCCCTCTTTCTTCTTTCAACCTCATCCTCCAAATTTTTCATCTTAATTATATCTTCTTTTGTAGTCTTAGTACAAACTGAAATTCCTTTTCCCCTAGGTCCAAGCAAATGGGCCCTCACTTTAGTGTATGTTCCTTGAAAGTCCTTACCACAAAAATTACAAAAAACTAGCACATTACCCCCTTGTCCCAGTTTGGCCTCGTCTTTTGGCTTTACTTTACCACAATTCATGACGTACCTCCAAAGAGGACTATCTGTATCCTCCTTTTCCATCTCCGTATTGGCAAATCAACCAAAAACTGCAAGAACATTAACCAAAAATATATACATAAATCAATATAATTGTCTATTTAGTAGCTTTCCAATCATAAGAATATTTATTGCTTCGATATTATAATGGAATTTAATAAATAACTTTATAATCATAACTTTTTCACTAAATATTTTAACTTAGTCACATTTTTAACATATTCACTAATTGTTAAATTTGGTCAATTTCATAAAAAAACAAAAAGAAAATAGTGTGACATATTCACTAATTATTAACATAGATTACCTCTTTGACACTAATTGTTAACACTAATTGCTTAATTTGATGCTTTGTTTTGCTATTTTACAAGTAGAATTTTGATGGAAAAAGTGTTTTACTTTTGGCTATTTTACAACAACTTGATTCACACCTCTTAATCAAATCTGTCAATAACAATACATATTATTAAAGCTCTTAATCAAAAACTATATCAAACCCACCATTACACATTACACAAACACTGAAGTCACTAATATCTACGAGAAGTTGACTAAGGTAGGTGAGATGAGTAAGTTGGACTTTTGAATATTGGAGCAGAATCAAAATAGTCACTGAACTAAGTTGCTTTTGAATATTTACACATTACACAAAACACTAAAGTCACTAACATCTTGCTTTATGCACTTGCTTTTGGTTCAGTGACCCACCACCATCGACAAATCATCTGTGGACAACCACCAAACTTCAAAACTAAGTTGCTGGACAAGTATAAAGAAAGCCACACAAAAAAGAAACAGAGTTACAGTTCCTAAAATCCTAATACAGAGTCTCTTGCCAAGCTAAGAAGGAAAAACCGAGAAGCCCAAGATGAGAGCCAAATTTATAATCAAATTCGATCAACAAAACAAGATCTTGCATCTATGTGCCATAAAAAAAATAGATCTTCAAGAAATTATAAACAGAAAAAGAAAAAAAGCAATGAAGCCATGGATGAAGCAATTTACAGAGATACAGTAAGATGGTGAAAAAAAAGAGTCTAGGTCTTCAAGAAGGAAGAAGATATCGTTGTTTGTGTATCAAGGTGAGAGCAATTAATACTGAGAATCAAGAATTAGAGTCTTTAATTTCATAAAATTGATAGGAAACGTATAATAAGTTTCCAAAATTAAGGTTTTATTTTTGGGGAAAAACAGATTAAACTTAGGAAACGTAATTCTTGGCGTGAAAATCGCGTTTCCACAATTGATCTGCTTAGTTGGAACCTGCTAGCGTTTCAAGGTCTGATAGAAACGTTTATGCAGCGTTTCTGGTGCGTTTCTACCCGTTTCGCATTGAGATAAGCGTTTCCGTGCTTCGGATTCGAAAGGTTTCGAAAACCGAAACGTTGAGGGAGATAAGCGTTTCCGTGCTTCGGAGCTTTGGGGTATAAAAACCCATTTTTGTAATATTAATAGGGAAAACTTTTAATTTATGATTTTAATTAGCTTTAATGAGAGAGAGAGAGTAGAGAGAGAAGTTGAATGTTTAGAGAGAGAAAGTAGATCTAGAGAGAAGTTGCAATTGTTTTTCACCCATTTTTGAGTATTTCTTCTATCTCATCTCTTTAATTACTTTTATACTTGTTTTACCTTACTTTAGTATTGATTAGTAGTAATTAGTTGATGATTAGCTTATTAAATATGATTTTCACCATTGTTGCTTCACCATTGTTGCTTAAACCTTTTTATTTATTCCTTTCCATGGCTAGTGAGTAGATTAGTAGCTAGGGGAAGGGGATGACCTTGCTAATCATGTGTTGACCTTGAAAGTCAAGCTTGGGGTGTGATTTGGGTGAGATTGTGTTGTCTAGCTAATTTCATTGCCTTATTTATTTGATTGATCACCATTTGAACTTGTTGTGGAAATCTAAGGTGAAGGATTGAGAAATGAAACTTAGATAGACCTTTAGCTAGATTTTAGGTTGACTTCACCATGAGAATAGGTGTTGACTTCCTAGGACCTCAATTGAATCACTATGAGTTGTGGAAATACTTGGTTGACTAATTTTACCATGAGAATAGGTAAAATTGGTTGATTAGGTCCTCCTAATTAGCTCGAGAGAGTACTTAGGAAACATTTGAGTGACTTATTCCCCTAATCGACCCTTATGAATCCCCTTGGCTTGACAATTTGGTTAATTAATTGTTAGCTCGTGAATCCCCAATCCCTAGTGTCTTCTTAGTATAGTTTATTTCGAATCATTTAGTCTATCTGTTAGTTTCTTAGTTCCTAATTTCTTAGTTGTTCACTAATCTCAAAACCCCCCAAAAATAGGCTTAGCTCGCTAAATCGCTTTCAAACTTTGACTAAACCTCGCTTCCTCGTGGATTCGACCCTTTCTTGCCCTATATTAGGCTAATTTAGGTTATTAATTTGGCACGTCCAACGACCGTGTCAAGGAGATGGAAGTTTTTATGGATGACTTCTCCGTTTGTGGAGGGTATTTTGATGATTGCCTTGTGAACCTCGTTCGATGTTTGGAGAGATGTGAAAAGGCTAACTTTATGGTGCAAGAAGGAAAAGTGTCACACAAAGTAACTGAGGTTGACCAAGCCAACGTTGAGGTCATTGAGAAACCACCCCCTTCCACAAATGTCAAGGGAGTGAGGTCTTTCTTGGGTCACGCTGATTTTTACCAACGTTTCATCAAGGATTTCTCAAAGATCGTCGAACCACTCACATGTTTGCTCCAAAAGGAGAATGAGTTTGAATTTGATGATGTTTGTTTAGATGCCTTTGTTATAATAAAAAATTCTCTCATTTCAGCCCCAATTGTTCAAGCATCGGATTGGAGCCTTCCCTTTGAGCTCATGTGTGATGCAAGTGATATTTCCACTGGGGCGGTATTGGGCCAAAGAAAGGAAGGGAAGCTCCACATCAACCACTATATAAGCAAAACACTGCACGATGCCCAAAAGAACTATAACACCAGGAGAAGGAGCTACTAGCGGTGGTGCATGCTTTAGAGAAGTTCCGGGCATACTTTATGGGGTCCAAGACCATTGTTTATACGGAAAATTCCGCCCTCAAGTACTTGATGGCGAAGAAGGATTCCAAGCCAAGGTTGATCCGTTGGGTGTTATTTCTCCAAGAGTTTGATATCGAGGTGAGGGATAAAAGGGGCCCTAAAATCTTATAGCGGATCACCTCTCAAGAATTGTTTGTGATGAGGGTGATTTCCCGGCTCTTCCCATTGATGACTATATGAGGGACGACGTTTTATATGCAGTTGAGAGCACAAGCTTGCCATGGTTTGCCGTTATTGTCAACTACCTAGCTTGTAGCGTGATTGCTCCTATTTTCACAAAGCAACAACGTCGAAAACTTAGGCATGATGCAAAGAAATTCATTTGGGATGAGCCACTATTATACAAGAGAGGGTCAGATGGTCTATATAGGAGGTGTGTGCCTAATGAGGGAGTTCGAAGCGTCTAGGAAATGTGCCACTCTTTACCTTGTGGGGGGGCATATGAGCTCCAACAAGACGGTTGCCAAGATACTTCAAAGTGGTATCTATTGGCCAACCATGTTTAGAGACACTTGGAATTTCGTTAAGAGTTGTGATAGATGCCAAAGGATGGGGAACATTTAAAGGAGACATGAGATGCCGCTCAACACTATCCTTGAACTTGAAGTGTTTAATGTACGGGCAAATGATTCATGGGCACATTCCCCTCCTCTTGTGGCAACCAATACATCCTCGTAGCCGTTGGTTATGTGTCAAAATGGGTCGAGGCAATTGCATCTCCAACAAAAGACTCCAAATTAGTAATGAAGATGTTCAAGAAGATAATCTTCCCAAGATTCGGTGTTGCTAGAGCCATCATAAGTGATGGTGGCTCTCACTTCACAAAAAAGTCATTCCAATTATTACTTGCGAAGTATGGAGTGAACCCCAAGGTTGGGTTGGCTTATCACCCTCAAACTAGTGGCCAAGTTGAGATTTATAATATGATTTTTTGTTAAGAACCACCTTTTATAATGTATATTATAGGTTTAACTACCTTTTATAATTCTTTTTAGTTTAACTACCTCATATAATTAAAAGCTACAGGTATCACTACCAAAACCAGTTTCAGGCGTAAATTTTGTATGACCAAAATACCCTTTAGTGGTTTTTAGGCCTCTTATCTTTTTTTCCCCAAATTTCACTCGTATTTCTCCCTCATTCAAGCTCAACTGTCAAAATTGAAAACCCTAATTGGTGAAATTGGGAGGAAATCAGAGAATCATTTCAATTGAAGATTGAATTGGGCAATAAATCGTCAATCAAGTTGCTTGAACATCTGATCTTACAGTGATGCATCCAAAAATGAAGGAGGTAGGTGAAATTAGGGTTTCTTTTATGCGTAAAATGAAAATCAATTAGTAATTGAAATTGGAAATCAAATATTGAGTTAGGGTTTATATTTTAACTGGACTCCAATTCTCTTTGCAAAAAAGAGTTGGATTCATCTTCAATATCTCAAAGTGCAACAGGCTCTAAGAAGTGCAACTGTGGAATCCCTGCTGCCATCAGGAAGTCATGGACTTCTAAAAATCCAGGGAGGTGTTTTTATGCTTGTAAGTTTTACGATCGTGACTCGGGGAGGTGTGGATGTCAGCTATTTGATTGGTTTGATAAGGAGATGACTGACTGGCAGAAGGTAGTTATTAACCAACTTATTATAGAGAAGAAACTGATTGCAAATGATTTGGCTTGTTTGAAGAATATGGTAGAGGATGAAAATAGAAAGATTGTTGTAGCTGATCAGGATAAGATGAAGAAAGAGCTGAAAGAGTTGAAGACTGTGGTGAAGAAACTGAGGAAGGAAGGCAAGAACTAGGCCACAATAACCAACTGGATTGTTGTACTTTGTACAATGATCATAGTTCTGATCAGTTTGATGTTGTACTAGAGTAGGATTAGCTCAGTTTGTTAAGCTTGGTGTAATGAAAAACCTAATTAGTAGTATGCATGGTTTTGATATTAGTAGTTCATTAGGTGTGGTTGATGCTGTGTTATGAAGTTATTATCTTGGCATTGTAATGTTAACAATTCATTTGGTTGAAATGAATGCTATGAAGAACTCATTTTGGTGTGCTTATATTGATTACACCTAAATTCAAAACAAATTTTAGCAGAGTTTCATTTAAAAAACAAGCTACCAAGTTATCGACTAAGTTCACAACAATGCAACCTGTGTTCATATTTCAATAATCAAAATCACCAGCAGCATTCCATATAGGTGAGTGTAGGTGTTTCTTTCATTCATAAGAATGAAAAGCACATTGGAAACGTGACCACGAAGTACATTAAATTTACAAACCCACTTCATTTAGCTAACTACTAAAAAATGAGGTTCATTCAACTTACAACAAACAACTAACAAATTTGTTCATTCAACTAAGTTAACATCATTGTTCTTCATGAAACTACCTAACACTAGTGGATTTAAATAGATTATAAGTCTTCAGCTTTCCTCCTGTTGGGATGAGCTTTAACCTGCTTGATGCTTGAATGGAGCTGGGAATCTGCTGTGTTGTTGGCTAAACTGGAGGGTTTTGCTTTATGCTATGTCTTGTAACTCTGCTACACTGAGAAGCTTGGAGTGTTTGACTAGGTATGTTGCACTGAGAAGCTTGGAATGCCTCTTGCATGCTGCTCTGCTGCTGTGAAGGTTCTCTAATGTTTGCAGCCTACAAAATCCATATTAGTACAACTTTCCATGATTAAATAAACTGAACCTGGACTTTGATAAATATATATACAAACCTGTTTTTGTAAAACCCTAGCAACATTTTTTCCCCTCTGATACTTTGTCCACTCTGAGTTGGTAGGAGGCCTCCCACCTTGGTTTTTCTTAACTAATATCTTAGGTGCACTAGGATTCTTACACTTTCTCTTATTATGCCCTAACTGACCACAATTACCACTAGCTCTTTGCTTGTATGGCCTCTTCACTCCATTTGTCTTAGAGCTTTCCTCACTAGCCTCTTTCTTCCTCTTCTTTAAAGGTGGCCTCCCTGGCATTGTTTTGAACTGTGGAGGTAGGGGTTGTGGCAAGTCTGTCACTCTTTCCCAGTGTTTCACTCTTGGTATTGGATTTATTGTTGGCTCATATGCACTCACTAACTTCTCAATAGCATAGAAATCATCTACATAACTTTCTGGATCATCCCTATTGCTCTTAATACATGCAAGTCCATGTACACAAGGAATACCAGTAAGCTCCCATGAAAAGCAACTGCAACTTCTCTTCTTTAGATCAACAACAAATTGATGCCCCTTTAGGTACACTTCAAACATATCCAACCTAGATGGACTAATTTCAGCATACCTAGTTAGTTGATCCAAACCTCCAATGACCTTTTGACATATGGAGTTAACCTTCCCTCCATTTTCTTTGCAGCTTCAAACTTGTCAAAGGTCCGTTTCATCATATACTTTCTTAACCATTCCATACAAGTCAACACATGCTTATCTCTAGCCTCTCTTATAACAACATTGAAGGTTTCAAAAATGTTATTTAAGAGCATATTTGACTTGCATGTTGTAGAAAATGCATGCCTAGAACAAAACCTAGGTGGAATCTTGTTCAGATAATCAAAAGCTTCTTCAGATAAGAACTTAATAGACTCCATTTGTGATTCAAAATCAAACTGAAAATACCAACAAATATGCACATAAAGTAATCAGAATGTATGCTTGAAACATCTACACATACACTAATAGAACAAAAACAGTTCATATATATAAATATACCTAATAAAAACCTAAAATCAACACACATACACATATAAATCAAATATACGCACAGATGTAAGGTGTAGTAGTGAGATATATACCAAAGTTATGGCTCTAGCAGCTTTCCTTAAAAGCTCCTTCAATGATTGGCCATGTTGGAGCTTGAAGTTTGCCCAAATGTGCCTTGCACAAAATCTGATTTCAGCTCTAGGACACTTTGTTGTCATAGCATCGACAAGACCCTTTAGTATATCAAACATAAACAAAAAAAAAGGATCATTAATTGAATTAACTCCAAGAAAATAATAACAATAAATAAACAAATGACAATAAAATACACATACCTTCTGCCTATCTGAGATGAAGGTCCATCCACTGCCATCAACACTTCCTATATCTTTCAGCAACAATTCAAAGAACCAGTTCCAACTTTCTCTGTTTTCAACCTCAACAATAGCCCATGCAATTGGGAATATGTTGTTATTCCCATCCTTTCCCACAACAACCAATATATGACCTGGATAAGCCCCATTCAGATGACATCCATCCACACCAACTAATGGTCAACACCCAGCTTTAAACCCAGTTTTTGGAGCATTCAAACAGATAGACATCCTAGCAAAGAAGGGGGGTGGCCTCTCAATACCCTCAACTACTACCACAACTAATGAACCTGTGTTGTATTTTAGAATGGCCTTCCCATAATCCCACACTTTCCCATACTGTTCAGCCTGGTTTCCATAAATAGTTAGTTTTGCTCTAGCTCTACCTTGCCACAATTTTTGATAATTTACTTCAACTTCTAAATCTCTATAAACTACATATCTGAACCTCTTCAGAGTCATAGTAGGCTCTGTCCTCCACATCTCTATATATCTATCCCCCAAATGCTCTGCAGTCACTCTTGTGTTTTTTGATGGTCTAACACACTTATGATCTAAATTCAAGCTTTTTATTTGCATTGTGTTTTCCCCCTTATTTCTCTTCACATACACTTTAAATTGGCACTTATTCTCCTTCTTACAAATGCAACTAACTATTTTGCTATGTTCATTTATCCCATGGACAATCACATCTATGCTTACAATGTATTGTAAGCCTATCTTTAGAGTTATGCAAATAATAGAAATCATACCCATTTTCTATGGCATGGCATATCAGTGCCTTTTTTGCAACAACTACTGAGTTGAACTTCAATCCAAGTGTCAGCTTGACCTTACTATTGAAATCTTGGTCTTCATTGAATGTGTGATATGCATCACCTTCTTCATCAGACCCCCTCAAGCTGCTAAGATCCTCTAATTCAACATCAGTTTCAAAGCCTTCATTCACCTCAAAACCCTCTTCAACAACCCCCTCAGATCTGCTACTTTGATTCTTCAAATCAGGCTGAATAACCCCTCTACAGTCACTCACAGATATCCCAATTTGCTGCTTCAGGTTAGAGTGAAACACCCCTTCAACCTCCCTCTCAGATATCCTACTTTGCTGCTTCAAGTTAGAATTAAAAACCCCATCAACCTCTCGCAAATTAACTGCAACACACCTGGTTGTAACAGGCTTTTTCCCCTTTTTTCCCTTCTCAGCTTGTTGCTTTTTTTTTTCTTGTTAATAGTTTTTGTCTCCTTCAAGCTATCATTCAATAAAGGAAAAATATCATCGAAAAGAACCTGCCATATGAAATCTTGACCAACATCTTCATAATTTTCTTCCTCCTTAGGCCTCTATTCAATATCCAAGTCAGATTCATTAGAGCTAGATGAACCAGAAAACTCACTTTCCCACTCCAACTTCCTCTTTGCTGCTGTTTTGCTTTTTATTTATTTCAAATCTTCTTGAACCCTACCTTTTTCTTTCTTCTCTGTAGATCTCAACTCCTTATTCTCAGTTTTGCCTTTTCTAGCCTCTTGCTTCACCCTAGGAGGATCTTTTTGTGGGAGAAACTACAACAGATGAGTAAATGGGGTTGTTTTTGAAAGAACTCTCACTAATTAAAATAACATCAGGATTATCATAGCTCAACCTAGAACTCCTCCTCCTTGGCTCAAGCTTCACTGCAACAGGCTTCTCTGTCTGTTTTTCTATCTTCACAATTTTTGCCTTTACACTCTCTAACTTAACTCCCTTTTGATTTCTTGTTTGGGGCCTTGTTGTAACAGTCTCAAGTGAGATTGATGTAGGTGGCACAATTTGCATACCAACTCTCCTTCGTGGCTGCAATTTAGCTATGATTGGCTTTGTGTGTAATTCATTAGTTGGGCCTTGTTTATGTTGTGGACTTGTTGTAGTTGGTTGGATGTCAACAAAGGGCTCATCAACAGTTACAAGGACAACCACATATCCATACTCATCTCTAACACTCAACAGCCCTACTATATCTTCATCACTTAGAATCTCCTTCATTTTCCCCTTGAAATCAAACCAGAATCTCACATTGGAAGGCATAGGTTGTCTGAAGTAAATGAACTAGCTACATACTCCCTCAAGCCCACACAATTAACTCCCAAACTAGGAACCTTTGTTCTAAAATACACCAACCACCAACATACTCAACACTGTCCTGGCCCCTTATTTTTCTTGGCACAAATTTACCCCCAATCAATAGTTTTATATCTACCTCTTCATTCATATTGCTGTGATTTCTGGGGATTAAAAGAAAATCCAACAACCATCTTCACACAATGTTTATTTAAGCTATGCAAAGCAATAGAAAAAGGAAAACATAAACCAAGCAGCACCAACAACATGTTATTATATTCAACACGAAATTCGAAATATTTTTTGGTAAAATAGCAAAGAATTGAACTCAATTATTTGTTTATGACCTAAATTGGCAATTGAATGTTACATATAATAAGTTATAATACCTAATTATAGCTTTAATTGTTAGTTTATTCAACAATTTTCCACTAAACAATGCTCAATTAAAGATAAACGAAGTAAAAAATTAAGGTTTCTTACCTTTCACCACAGTGAAAACTTTGAGCTTTGTCCCCCCTTTGACGAATTTCCCCGAAAATTTAATTCTTCAGGGCCTACACAACATTGTCCTTTGTGCAGTGAGCTGATAAAAGCAAGAGAGAGGAAGATTCTCTCAGATTCAGGTGGGTAGATGAAGATTGGCAGAGGAAGGTGAAAGAGATTAATGACGGGAGTAAATGGCTTTGAATGAGGGAGAAATACGAGTGAAATTTGGGGAAAAAAAGATTAAGAGGCCTGAAAACCACCAAAGGGTATTTTGGTCATACAAAATTTATGCCTGAAACTGGTTTTGGTAGTGATACCTACAACTTTTAATGATATGAGGTAGTTAAACTAAAAAAAATTACAAAAGGTAGTTAAACCTATAATGTCCATTATAAAAGGTGGTTTTTAACAAAATACCTTTCTAATAGGGAGATTAAGCCGATCTTGGAGAAGACGGTAGAGAGGGCAAGAAAAGATTGGTCTTTGAATCTCGATGATGCCTTGTGAGCATTTTGGCACCTATTGGCACCAGCCTTTACAAGCTTGTTTATGGCAAGTCTTGTCACCTACCGGTTGAGCTAGAGCATCGAGCACATTGGGCTATCAAGCACATAAACTTTGATTTGAAGAGTGCCGGTGAGAAAAGGTGGTTAGATTTTCATGCTTTGGAGGAGCTTAGGCAAGAGGCCTATGATTGTGCAAGCATCTACAAGGCAAGAACAAAGGCCTTTCATGACAAGAACACCTTGAAGAGAGAATTTGCAAAAGGGGATAAGGTGCTCCTATTCAATTCACGCTTGAAACTTTTTCCGGGCAAGTGAAAGTCTAGGTGGAGTAGACCTTTTGAGGTGGTCAATGTGTTCCCATATGGTTCGATGGAGATAAAGAGTGAAACAACTGACTCCTTCCAAGTTAATGGACAAAGATTGAAAATCTATTATGAAGGAGACCAAATGGGTAAAGTGTTCACCATCAACCTTGAGGAATTTGGCACCTCACCCTACGAGAAGTGATATCCTTTTATGGTCAAGCTAATGACCTTAAAAACAAGCGCTTATTGGGAGGCAAACCCAATTTTCTTACCCTTTTTCTTTTGATTTTTCGCTTATTTTATTTGACACTTGTCTAACTTGTGACTATTTGGTTTTTCTTTTGGTGTTTTGGATGCAATGGCTAGTACTTGTTGAGTATGAATTCATGAGCATTTCGGGTTGACAATGTGAGAGATGATGGTTTAAAGTGTAAAGTGAGTTGAGAGGTATGAAGACAAAAAGGGTGATTAGGAAAAAAAAGAGTGGAAAGAAAAAGGGTAATTAAAAAAAGAGAGAGGAAAGAAAAAGGGTAATTAAAAAAAGAGAGGAAAGAAAAAAATAATAATAGAAAAATTGAAAGGAAAAAAGGAGATAGGGAAGAAAAAAATAGTGAAAGAAATTTTAAAAAAAGGGGAAGAGTGAATTGAAAAGGGTAAACAAAACTGATCGGTCGATCCCAACTCACCGAGCGATTAGGCCTGACCAGTAAGTATGCAAAAGTTCACTTTTTTTATGATCGGGCGATCACAAAAGAGATCGAACGATCTCCCGCCTAGGCCCCCACCCGGTCTGCCTCCTTGCCCAGCCAATCAGCCTTTAACCCAAAAAAAAAAAAAAAACGCCCATCCACAAAAAAAGACCCCCTTCCCTTCCTTTTCCCCTTCATTTCCACTCATTTCTCACACTCACTCTCATCTTCATTTTCATCCATCTTTCACTCCTCTCAAACCCTAACCTTCAAACTCTCAAATCCCCATCAATCTCACTCATTTTTCTTCCAAAATCTCATAAAACAACCACACCCTTCACATTACTCCACAAAGTTCATTTTTCTTCACCATTTTTTCACTCACTTACCTAAAACACCATTAAATCCCATTTCCACCATGTTCAAGAACTTCATATTTTGGCACTTTGGAAGGCAAGGAAAGCTTAACAAAGGTTGGAGGGACGTTCACAAGTTTCAAAGAAGGAGTGTACTCACTAGTTTGGTATACAATTTCTTCATTCTCTTTTTGTTCATTACTCCACCATTTTTGATTGAACACCTTGCTCATTACCTTATTTCTTTGTGAAAGAAATTGACTATACTTCCTTAGTTGTATCTTGAGCTAGTTATTATTGGTTTCATTGGAGTTTTGAGTGTGGTTTGGTATTACTTGGAGTAGTGTTAGACAAAAATCTCCGGTTGTGTGATTGTATCCATTGAAGTGTTGAATTGTTGGATTGTTGATTGGTCCCTTTTGGTTGGGTTGGTGTGTGATTTGGTTTGCATTGTTGGGTTCATTTGAATTGTGAAGTGCATTGGAAGGTTTGTGCTTGGGGTCCTTGTTAATTGTTGTCGAGTTATTCTCCACAAACTCCACATCCACCCGCAAACTCCCCCCTCCTCACAAATGGCCCCAAAAACCAAAGCTTCAAAAACCTCCAAACGAGACACATCTTCTACTTCCTCCTAAAAAAGACCATTGGGGAAAATGGACATCACCCTTACCTCCAAACTACACCAAGTCCGATTCAAGTCCCTCATAGGCCGTGCCATCAAACCAATCAAATTCTTTGATGAGGGCGTACTTCAAAGTTTAGGCGTTCTTGAGGAAGCTCAGAAGCTTTGTGATCGTTTAGGATGGGCCAACTTCATAGCCATGCCCCCCTCCTTCACATATGAGCGTCTTATACTTGAGTTCCTTTACACACTCGAGTGCACACTAGTTGACGAAGGTGAAGAGGACGATGATGATAAGGGATACTATATAATCACCTTCTAACTCTTCAACATTGAAAGGGAGGTGGACAATGACATCCTTACCGATATTTTTGGTTGGGATGAGGACTCCCCTCTAAACACTTATGTCGCTAATGAATTTAATGGGTATGATTTCGATACAGCATGGGGTATGATCATGGGAAACAACACCCCTCCCCATAAAACCCGAAGTCCTCTCACATCATACATCCCGCCGTCCGCTACGTCCACCACCTCCTTGTGTATTGCATTTATGGACGAGCGAACCTTGGCAACGCTAGTAAAGATGAGGAAAAGACTCTTTGGGTCATGTGCTAACCGAAAAAAGACGTTGTGCTAATTAATTTTACCGAGCGCCTCATTCAAAGATTCATCACACTCCGCGATGGTATCCATCACCGAAAGGATATCATCATGGGTTATGACACAGTCGTTGCACATGCCAAATTAGAACCTAACTCAACCTAATATAGGGTAAGAAAGGATTGAATCCACGAGGAAGAAAGGTTGGATCAAAGTTTGGATGAGATTAAGCAAGCTAAGTCTATTTTTGGGGGTTTTTGATATTAAAGATTAACTAAGAAATTAGGAACTAAATAACTAACAAATAGACTAAGTGATTTGAATTAAATTATATAAAGAAGACACTAGGGATAAGGGATTCACAAGCTAACCATTAATTAACCAAAATTTGAAAATCCAAAGGGATTCATTAGGGTCGATTAAGGGACTAAGTCACTCAAATATTTCCTAATTACTCTCTCGAGCTAATTAGGAGGACCTAATTAACAAATTTTACCTTTTCTCATGGTAAAATTAATCAACCAAGTATTTTCACAACTCTTAGTGATTCGATTAATGTCCTAGGAAGTCAATCACCTATTCTCATGGTGAAGTCAACCTAATATCTAACCAAAGGTTTATTCAAGGTTTCATTTCTCAATCCTCCACCTTAGATTCCCATAACAAGTTCAAATGGTGATCAATCAAATAAACATGGCAATGCAATTAGCTAGACAACTCATTCTCATTTAAATCTAACCCGAAGCTTGCCTTTCAAGGTCAATTCATGATCAACTAGGTCATCCCCTTTCCCTAGCTAGTAATCTACTCACTAGCCATGAAAAGCATGATCATCAACTAATGGTGATCCAACAATGGTGGAAATCATCTTAAATAAGCTAATCATCCACTAATCACTACTAATCAATGCTAAATCAAAATAAAACAAGTTTTAAATCAAATAAAGAGAAAAGTTAGAAGAAATACTCATAAATGGATGAAAATCAATTTTAAAACTCCATTGAAATAGCTTTAATCATCAACATTCAAATTAAAACCTAGATCTAGTTTCTCTCTCTAAAACTTTAACTTCTCTCTCTCTCTCTCTCTAATTAAGCTAATAAAATTCTGGAAATAAAACTTAGTTATTTCATTATTACAAAAATGGGTTTATATAACCCGTAAACATAAGGGCAAAGATGTAACCACGAGCCAAAAAGAGTTGTTCTGGGCAAGGGAGCGCCCACTCCTTAGATTGTGGAGCGCCCGCTCTAGGATTGGAGCTACCGCTCCTGGGTTGCTCCAAGTCTCAGCCTCCTTTTCTTCATATCTTCAATGATGGAGCACCTGCTCCGCCTCTTTAGGAGTGCCCGCTCCCCTGTTTTGGAGCCTCTACCTTGAAAATCTGGCTTGAACAACTTAAGAAGAGATTAGATAAGGGAGGGGGGATGCACATGCACATGTAATGATCTATATGCAACCTAACTAAATGCAATTGAACTAAAACTAAATGCAAATCATGAGAATATGAAAAAGGATGTAAAAGGGAAAGAAAAGGGAAGTTGTATGGCCTAATATGCATCTAAATGACCTAAAACTAATCCTAATTAGTGAACCTAAAGTCCACTTATCAAATTACCTCAAGCTTGCCAATTGATTGTCCTCAAGCAATCAACAATCCCAAGGAAACAAATGCATGCACTAAAACTAGGAAGAGCATCACAAAGTCAAGGTCCTCATCTCATAAGAGGTGTCAGGGCTAAGGGAAATCCCGACCATCTTTCGAAGCTTATAAGCGTCCTTCCTTATCCACAAGTTAGTAGTCGAAGGGGTGGTCTAAGCTAGAGTTCAAAGAAAATGATCATCCTAGAGGTCCCTCAACTATCACACAAGCCCTCATTGTTCCTAAGTGAAACCTTTCCCTACAAAATGGAAAAACTCGCTCAACCTTGTACCAATCGCGCCCCACAAGTTCACAAGATCCCCCAAGCTAGCCGTTTATTCATTAGTTAACTAAATTCCTTTTTGTTGCAAAGGTCCTAGAATACCTCCTCACGCGGTCCACCACTCACTCGATAGTCATGTTTCTGAGGTACGGTACCCAGCAATCGATGTGAGACGCGATAAGAGGGTAGGTAGCTCATACCAAAGGCATTAGAGCATCTCTAGGAACCAAATTGCAAGAGTTAATGGTAACAATAGGCTACTAGCCTGGTGGGCTCTCATGCACCACTGATTTAACCAAATCAAGCTCATTTTGATATTTTTTTTATCTTTTCATTTTTTTTCAATTATTTTTGATTTTGTTTTGTTTTCTCTTTTTTTTGCTACTAGCCTTGCATTTTATTGAGCTAGAAGGGTTCTCAAGGTCGTTAAGGGACTTATCCAAGGTCAAAGGAGTGAGTAAAGGCTTTTTATAGGGAAATTGTAACACCCCATAATTTCACTAGAAATTTCGCATGTTAATTTATATGGTTTACATTGTTATTTATAAATCTAAATACAATTTCATTTATAAAATTATATTCTATTAAATAAATGGTCATATTTGAAGCCGGAAAATATTTCGGTGGATAATGTATTATGAGTATTAATTTTATAATGTAGTTAGTTATAAATTTAAGTGTTGTGTGATTTAATTTTGAGCGTTAAATTATATATATATATATTCGACGCTAAATTATATTTACTATTATATTTCCATAAAGCTTATATTTACTCCTACATTTTTATCTTTGGAATACTTATATATATTTATGTCGTATAATAGAATGTAGTATTGTTTGGCATATTTTCAATACTCATGCTCGTGTCGGTTGTTTGAAAGGGCAATGTGGTGCTCGTGTATGCGTAGTATAAAAAGTGTGTAAGTTTTAGTAGGTGTCTATTTATACTAAGTTAATATTAATAATTTTTATTTATAAAAGTTTTAGCGCATATTTTTATTATGAGCGTTTATATAAATAATCGTGGATCTTGTTTACGCTACACCCTACCTAGTATTATGGGGTTCCAAACTTTAGTCTTTGCATTAAGGGAATTTAAAAACTCTTGGGTAGCTTCTCACCTTTGTAACGTTAAGGTAAGTCAAGAGTCTCACCTCTTCAATCACCCTCATAATGCCCTTCATGATGACCATTAAACCCCCCTTCTGGTGACCAATAAACCCCATTAACACTCACCCTTTTACTTACCCTTATGATGAGTTTAAAACTCAGAGATCAACCCCTCCCCATCCCATTCACACGCCATTCACCAAGCAAAAAGGAAAGGAAAAGAAAGAGAGAAAGTCTCCCGTTTTTCCCCCTGCACACCCTCAAGAAAATGAAGATTTCCAGAGATCTAACCGTTGTATTTTCTTCAAATTTGGACAGCATGTTAATAACATCTAGGCCTTCATTTTGACCGGAGCGATTTTGTATCCAAGTTTTCAATCACCGGGAACCGTGGTCAGAACGGCACTGATTGTTTTAGAGGACGGTAAAATTGTTTAAAAGGGGAATACCTTGTTTAATGGAGGAGAAGTCTACAAGGGAGAAGAAGGTTTTGATGATCCGCACGTTTTATAGGCTATTATATTATGTTTTGCGGCACCCCTCTCGAAGATCGAGGTAACTAGCGTTTTTCTAGTTCGATAGGGAATAGATTTTGAACTTAGGTTGTTAAAATCGCGTTAGAGAACCTAGATTCATGTTAGGTGGAACTTGGATGATTGTGTGATCATGGTTTAGTGTAGCATCATGATTAGGAAGGTTGTGTTGTGGTATTTCCATGTGTGAACGTGTTGTTATGTCCATGTTGTTAGTTCTTGTTAGTCGGTTTGTCAAGTTTGATGTTTTCGTTGTTGTGTTAATTTAGAGTAACTTGATTAACCATTGGAGTTTGAGTATTGGTTCTTGATGATGTTAGTATCATGCTAGGGGGTTGTTTTTAGTTGAGTTGGATGTGCATTGGTGTTGGAATTGTTACTTGAGACTTGACGTACGTCGGTTGGACGAGGCGAGTGCATAGGAGCACAGCCCGCAAGCCACGAGCAGTGGCAGCTCGCGACTCGCGAGCAGGCTCGCGACCCGCGATGCCATGGTCGCACCTCGCGACGAAGGTCTGCCCACCTTGGTTGCGTTTTGTTGTTTGATTTTCCCTTGAGCTTACAACATGTTTATATGTTGGGTGTTGGGTTTATGCATGTATGTTAAGCATGTTAGAGTACGTTTGAGTTGGTTTGAGTTGTTTCATTAAGGGAATGTACCCTAGTTGGTTGGGTAGTTTTGGTTGTTGCTCGATTTGTTTAGGGTTGTGGGCCTATGCTTTGAGTTGTCGACGTCGAAATGCTTGGGGGAGGATTATACTGTCCTTAGCATATCTTCACCAAGAGTTATGTACGGGGAATATTGTGACTTAGTCATAATTGACTTCGTACCCAAACTCAGATAACGTTTTTGTGTTATATGCCTCAACATGTATGTTTTGATGTCTTATGGAATGGATTTGGTGTATACCTTGGCGTGTATACGTATGTTGGTTGTTTGAGTTGCTTGGTATACCTTGTCGTGTATACACATGTTTGTTGTTGTTTGGATTCCTATGTATACACGCCATGGCGTGTATACGTATGTTGGTTGTTTGAGTTGCTTTGTATACCTTGTCGTGTATACTCATGTATGGATGTTGATTGGATTTCTTTGTATGCCTTGTCGCCTATATATTGCTCTTTGTGTTTGATTATTTCCTATGAACGGTATGGTCCTAGGAATTTGTGTTTGATTGAGCCTATGGGCGGCATGGTCCTAGGAATTTGTTTGTTTCCTGAGGGCGGTATGGTCCTAGGAATTTGTTTGTATCCTGAGGGCGGTATGGTCCTAGGATTTGGTTACTTAACCATGGGCGGTATGGTCCATTGGTTTACTCACGAGCGGTATGGTTCGTTGAGTATGCCATTCGGCAGGGCGGTATGGTCCTCGAATGTGCATTGCTATTCGGCAGGGCGGTATGGTCCTCGAATATGCATAGTAGTCCTTGGGCGGTATGGTCCAATGAGTCTACTCACAGGCGGTATGGTCTGTTGTCTTTGAATTGATGTGTGCTTGGTTGTGTGTGTTGATTTGATCATTGGTATTTAGTTTTCTCTCTATGTGTGTTTGATGATTATGACTCGTAGTTACATGTATTTCATGTTGTGATTATGTTTCTTTGTGATGTATGTCTTTGGCGTGCTTCTAATTTCTTTAAGTTTATTATTTGTTCCTGTTTGTACTGGGAGAACTGCTAGTTACTCCCCACTGATTGTGGAAGTTGTTGATTTATTTTGCAGATGACGATTTTGTTTAGGATTGTTACGGTTTGGACCGGGAATGTGCGGTTTGGCCTTGTGAGCAAGAAGGTGTGCTTGTCATAGAGGATAAGCATTTTGAGTCAGGGATTAGGACTAGCTACTTAGTGGGTCTTAAGTAATTTTCCTTTATATTTTGTCGTATGTTTTTAACCATAGATTATTAGTATTGTCTTATGGGTTTGGATCACTTAATCATGAGGTTTCTTTTGGAGTTTCTTTAATGTTTGGAACTTTGGTTGGAATGAGGGTATGGGACCTCATTTCCTTTTTTTATATGATTTCGGAAGTTGATTATCCTATTTTGGAGGATTTATGTTTATTCATAGTTTAAATTCTACTCCTTAGAGTAGCATCTCCGTCTTAGTGGTATTTCCGCTACCACTAGTTGCTTTATTTTATTTATTATTGTCTCTTTTCTTCTTTGTATCGGACGGGATGTTACAGAAATAGTGACACTTTTTCATGCTAAAGGCGAGTCTCGGACAATTGAGGGGTCTATTCGTAACAAGACCTAGGCATACAAGCTTAAAGCACCCCTAATACTCCTAACGAGCACATAAGACACTTAAGCTTCCCGTAACGAGTCTTAGCCTAGAGTTGAAGAGAAGTACCTTGTTTCCTACCTTAAATTCTCTCTTCATGATTCTTCGGTCGTGCCATGCCTTTGTTCTCTCTTTGTAAATCCGAGCATTCTCATAAGCGTCCCTCTTAAGATCTTCGAGCTCATGTATATATCAAGAAATCTTCTTTCCCCGGAAGCTTTGAGATCAAAGTTTAATGTTTTATAGCCCAATATACCCTATGCTCCAACTCAACTGGCAAATGGCATGACTTTTTATACACAAGCTTGTAGGGGGTAGTCCCAATAGGGGTCTTATAAGCCATCCTAATAAGCTCATAAAGCATCATCAAGCTTTAAGGACTATTCCTTGCGAGATCGATCCACGATCTTCTCTAAGATGAGCTCACCTCCCTATTTCACACCTCCGTTTGGCCACTACATTGGGGATGACAAGAGAGCCTCATCTTATGATGCACCCCATATAGCGCTTGGAAGCTCTTTTTAACAAGATGGGATCCCCTATCACTAATCACGACCCTCGGAACCCCGAATCTTGGAAATATCACGGTCTTGAAGAGCTTGGTAACTACCTTGGCTTCATTTGTAGGAGAGGCGATTGCTTCCAC
The DNA here is from genome assembly GCA_947645195.1 of Patellifolia procumbens. Classification (NCBI taxonomy): domain Eukaryota; kingdom Viridiplantae; phylum Streptophyta; class Magnoliopsida; order Caryophyllales; family Amaranthaceae; genus Patellifolia; species Patellifolia procumbens. Next base: position 510,628 of record CANSGD010000708.1, on the reverse strand, counting down.
CCATTTGTAGACATAGTCAACCACCACTAATATGTAGGAGTTACCAAGAGAAGAAGTAAAAGGTCCCATAAAATCCACCCCCCAAACATCAAAGATCTCCAATTCTAGAATGTTGGTGAGGGGAAATTCATGCCTTTTTGTGATGTTGCCGACCCTTTGATAGTGATCGGAAGAGTTCACAAAGTCCCAAACATCCTTGAACATAGTGGGCCACCACAATCCACATGATAAAATCTTTGTAACGGTGTTGTCGGAGCCCATATGTCCTCCATAAGGGGATGAGTGGCATTTCTCAATCAGACTCGCTATGTCATCATCGGCAAGGCAACTCTGATATAAACCATCCTCCCCCGTCTTTGAAAAAAAGTGGGTCCTCCAACGCATAAAAACTAATAATCATGGAGGAAACGCCTTCGTTGTTGATAGATGAACTCAAAAGGAACGATCCCACAAGGCAAGTAGTTCGCCATGCCGGCAAACCATGGGGTGTCAAGTGCTTTGATGGAGTACAAGAGATCATCCTTCAAGCTATCATCAATGGAAAACTCATGGGAGGGGGGGTCTTCAAGCAAAGGTAACCGGGAAAGGTGGTAGGCCATCAAGTTCTCTGTTCCCTTATTGTCTCTAATCTTAATATCAAATTCTTGGAGGAGAAAGATCCATCGAATCAACCTCGGCTTCACATCTTTCTTGGACATAAGGTACTTGATTGCCGAGTGATCCTTGTACACCACCACTTTGGAGCACACAAGATAAGGTCGGAACTTATCAAAGGCAAACACAACCGCCAACAACTCCTTCTCTGTGGTGGTGTAGTTCTTTTGGGTCATATCAAGTGTCTTGCTCGCATAATGGATAACATGAAGCTTTCCTTATTTACTTTTCCCTAAGACGGCTCTCACTGCATGTCACTTGCATAACACATTAGCTCAAAAGGCAAGCTCCAATCCGAAGCTTGCACAATGGGCGGAAATAAGGGCATGCTTTAAGTTCTCAAAAGATCTCATGCAATCATCATCAAAAACAAACTCATTATATTTTTGCAAGAGGTTAGATAAAGGCCTAGTGATCTTAGAGAAGTCCTTTATGAACCGGCGATATAAACCGGCATGACCCAAAAAAGAACGTACTCCCTTTACCGTAGTAGGTGGGGGCAACTTCTCTTTGACCTCAATCTTGGCCCTATCTACCTCAATTCCCTTTTGGGAAATCTTGTGTCCGAACACAATTCCATCCTCAACCATGAAGTGGCACTTTTTCCAATTAATTAGTAGATACATCTTTTTACATCTTTAAAACACATTTTTCAAGTTATTGAGACAATTGTCAAAAGATGAACCACCACGGAGAACTCATCGACAAACACCACAATGAAATCTTCCAACATATCCGAAAAGATGGCGGCCATACATCTTTGAAATGTACATCGCTCATTGCACAAGCCAAATTGCATCCTTCAATATGTAAAGGTACCAAATGGACATGTGAATGTAGTCCTTTCTTAGTCATTGGGGTGGATTGGAATTTGAAAGAACCTCGAATAACCATCAAGGAAACAAAAATGGATATGACCCGCCAGCCTTTCCAACATCTGATCTATAAAGGGGATGGGAAAATGATCTTTTCGGGTGGCTTTATTCACTCTCTGGTAATCAATGCACATGCGCCACCCGGTCACGATCTAGTAGAGATTTGCTCTCCCTTTTCATTGGTGATGACGGTTATGCCTCCCTTTTTAGGGACCACATGGACAGGACTAACCCACCTACTATCGGATATATGGTAAATTATTCGCGTCTCAAGGTGTTTCAAGACCTCCTTTTTGACCACTTCTTTCATATTGGGATTCAACCTCCTTTGAGGTTCAATAGAAAAACCATGATCGTCATCAAGATGAATCATATGCATGAATAGCGTAGGACTTAGTTCTTTAGATCTTCAATGCTATACCCAATGACACTTTTAAATTCCCTAAGAACATCAAGAAGTTGTTGAAGTTAAGTGCCTTCAAGTGTAGCTTTGAATATCACCGAGTAAGTCTTACCCTCACCAAGAAATTCATATTTTTAAGAAGGGGGAGGGGTTTTAACTCTACCTTGGGAGGAGGCTTGGAAATCTCCTCTTTAGGCGAAGGCACATCAAGAATTTCAATCTTCTCCTTCCTAGAACAATAGGTTGGAGTGGTATCCATGGCAAGCTTGAAGCATTTTCCTTCCTCATTATCTGCCAAATCCTCTCCCAAAAGAACATCTTCCAAGGGGTCCATTTACCCCCCTAACTCTTTAAACTCAACACCTCCTCATCAAAGCTATCTATTGTTTTCACCTCTTCCATGATTAGAGATTTCATTGATTGCTTAAAAGCAAATTCTATGCTCTCATCTCCAACCGTAAGTGTAAGCACATCTCGCTTCATATCAACAAGAACTCTGGCCGTTTTAAGGAAAGGCCTCCCACGAGGAACTTGGGAGTCTTCCTCCATCTTTATAACAACGAAGCCACAACGGATGAAGACCCTTTCAACTTGGACCGGTACATCGTCCAACTCTACAACCAGAACTTTCACCGATCTATCGGTGAGTTGAATGACTCTCCTTGTAGGCTTGAGTTCAAAGTTGAGTTGCTTAGCTATGGACAAGGGCATAAAACTCACACTTGCCCCCAAATCCGCCAAGGCCCTCTTGGGCTCCAATTCCCCAATCTTCAAAGGAATAGAGAATGACCCCGGATCTTCAAGCTTCTTGGGAAGCTTGTTTTGAAGAACGGGACTAACTTCGACGGTCAAAGCAATTGTAGCACTTTCCTCGAGCTTGGTCTTGTTGTAGAGGAGCTCCTTTAGAAACTTGGCATAGGTGGGCATTTGAGACATGGAGTTGGAGGAAGGGGTGTGCACTTAAAGTCCTTTCATGACTTCTAAGAACTTCATGACTTTATCATTGAGTTGCTTTTTAGCTGGGGACTGGAGGCACATAAGCCTTTGGTGCCTCTTCACTAGGTTCTTTGTGTTTTTCATGAGCTTCTTGCTCTTGGCTTGGTGCAAAATCACTTTCATCTTCCACTACTACTTCTTCAAGAAGCTTCTCAACCTCTCCTTCACTCCCCCTTTTCTCCATTTCCAGGCTTTCATTCACCTCACTAGGCATCTTGGGCCCCTCAAAGTTTGCCTCGGATCTCAAAGTAATGGTTTTGACATGCTCTTCAATCACGGGTTGGCTAGAGAATTTAGTAGGATAGGAGTTAGAGCTTGAGTTGCTTACTTGTTGAGCAATTTAAGCAAGTTGGGTCTCTATCATCTTGTTGTGATCTTGCATTTGTTGCAAGGAAGAGAGAATATCACCAAACTTCTTATTATTATCGGCATTGGTCTTGGTTTGTTGGGTAAGGAAATGTTGGAGTGTAGACTCAAGTGATGAAGACTTTGGTGGGTTGGTCTCAAAGGGTGGTCTTTGTTGTTGTTGGGTTAAACCGGGTGGTAGATATGGAGGGATGTAGTTGTTGTTATTTTGTGGTGGACGAGGTATCCATGATCCTTGAGAGGGGTTGTTCCACCTTCCTTGGTTGTTGAAGTTTGAGGACCCTTCTTGCCTTGCACCAACCCACACCACATGTTCTGTAGATCCTCCACAATATGAACTAGCATGATCGGTGCCCCCACAAATGTCACAAGAGAAAGCTTGGGAAGGTGGTTGGCTTGGGGATGACAAGTTCACCTTCTCAAGTTTCTTAGCTAGAGTGTCTAGCTTGGCATGGATATGATTCATGGCCTCCACATTGTACTTTCCTTTACCTCCAACCTTCATGCTTGTAGTTCTTGTGTTCCCCCAAGAGTAATGCCTCACAACCTCTTCAATGGTGGGCTCAATGTTATCAACTGGTAGCTTGGTGAGTTGACCTCCCGCTCCGGAATCAATACTAGCTCTAGTCATGGGAAGCAACCCATCATAGAAACTTTGCATCAACACCCATTAACTATACCCATGGTGTGGACACAACCTTCGGAGGTACCTGAACCTTTCCCAAGCCCCATACAAGGTCTCATCCTCATCTTGTATGAAATTAGAGATCTTCCTTTTAGCATCGGAAGTCTTCTCTTGGGAATAGAACTCATCCATAAAAGTTGTCGTTACCTCTGCCCAAGTAGTCAAAGAATCGGGAGGTATAGATTGCAACCATTTCTTGGCTTTCCCGTGAGAGAGAAATGAAAAAGGTTAAGCCTCACGACTATTGAGTGATGTTATTTTGCTTGACCGTGGCACAAAGCTCTAGAAAGTTCGCCAAATGATCAAGTGGGCACTAATGAGTACATCCTCCGTATGGCTCTTTCTTGATCATTCTAATCAACTGTAAAGAAAAATCGAAATTAGCGGTTGTTGTCGGCCTCCTTATCCCACTTTTGAGCTCAAATGTTTGGGATGACCATAGTCCGTCAAAGCTCTAGGAATGGGTGGATCCTCCGCCATTACACTAGAAGTAGAAGAATTCAATTGATCTTCCTCAAATACCTCCCCTGGTTGTCCCTCACTTGTAGATAGTACCCTTAGTTCCCTAAAAATCCTCCTCAATTCCCGTAAAGTGCCATTAAGATTGTGGTCGATTCTAAGCAATTAATATCCTCGTAACGTTCTTGACATGCCAATACAAAAGCTAAAGAGAAAGGTTAGTAACACAAGGGCTTACCACCAAGTAGGACGCAACCAATGGGTAAACAAAGAAAAATGAAAATAAAAAGGGAGAGGGAGATAGAGTTGACTTAGACTCTAAAATCACAATCCAATTCGATGTAATTCGTCGTTTCCCCGGCAACGGCCCCACAACTTGACATGGTCTTTGGACGTGCCAAATTAGAACCTAATATAGGGTAAGAAAGGGTCGAATCCACGAGGAAGCAAGGGTTAATCAAAGTTTGGATGCGATTAAGCGAGCTAGGTCTATTTTTTGGGGTTTTTGATATTAAAGATTAACTAAGAAATTAGGAACTAAATAACTAACAAATAGACTATGTGATTTGAATTAAAATATATAAATAAAACACTAGGGATAGGGGATTCACAAGATAACCATTAATTAACCAAATTTTGAAAAGCCAAGGGCATTCATTAGGGTCGATTAGGGGACTAAGTCACTCAAATGTTTCCTAATTACTCTCTCGAGCTAATTAAGAGGACCTAATTAACAAATTTTACCTATCCTCATGGTTAGTCAACCAAGTATTTCCACAACTCTTAGTGATTCGATTAATGTCCTAGGAAGTCAATCACCTATTCTCATTGTGAAGTCAACCTAATATCTAGCCAAAGGTTTATCCAAGGTTTCATTTCTCAATCCTTCACCTTAGATTCCCATAACAAGTTCAAATAGTGGTCAATCAAATAAACATGGCAATGAAATTAGCTAGAAAACTCATTCTCACCTAAATCTAACCCCCAAGCTTGACTTTCAAGGTCAACTCATGATCCACTAGGTCATCCCCTTCCCCTAGCTAGTAATCTACTCACTAGCCATGCAAAGCATGAAATAAAAAGCTTGAAACAACAATGTTGATCCAACAATGGTGGAAATCATCTTAAATAAGCTAATCATCATCTAATCACTATTAATCAATGCTAAATCAAAATAAAACTAGTATTAAATAGAATAAATAGAAGAGTTAGAAGAAATACTCAAAAATGGATGAAAATCAATTGCAAAACTCCATTGAAATAGCTGCAATCATCAACATTCAAATTAAAACCTAGATCTAGTTTCTCTGTCTAAAACTTTAACTTCTCTCTCTCTCTCCCTCTAATTAAGCTAATAAAATTCTGGAAATAAAACTTAGTTATTTCATTACTACAAAAATGGGTTTATACCCCATAAACATAAGGGCAAAGATGTAAAAGACGAGCCAAAGAGTTATTCTGGGCAAAGGAGCTCCCACTCCTTAGATTGTGGAGTGCCCGCTCCAGGCTTGGAGCTACTACTCCAGGAACGCTCCTGGGTCGCTCCAAGTCTCTGCCTCCTTTTCTTCATTTCTTCAACGACGGAGCACCTATTCCGCCTCTTTAGGAGCACCCGCTCCCCTGTTTTGGAGCCTCTTTCTTGCAAATCTGGCTTAAACAACTTAAGAGGAGATTAGATAGGGGAAGGGGATGTACATGCACATGTAATGATCTATATGCAACCTAAATAAATGCAATTGAACTAAAACTTAATGCAAAGCATGAGAATATGAAAAAGGATGTAAAAGGGAAAGAAAGGAAGTTGTATGGCCTAATATGCATCTCAATGACCTAAAACTAATCCTAATTAGTGAACCTAAAGTCCACTTATCACATTCCCCCAATCTTGCCAATTACTTGTCCTCAAGCAATCAACAATCCCAAGGAAACAAATGCATGCACTAAAACTAGAAAGAGCATCACAAAGCCAAGGTCCTCATCTCATAAGAGGTGTCAAGGCAAAGGGAAATCCCGACCATCTGATTATGTTTGTGAACATGGTGCATATGTTGAATTATGGGCGTTGAGACTTAACCATAGCTTGACACGTGCCCTAATCTATCGATTCTTTACCTAGGTTCTGATAGTTATTTGATCCCTTGATTGGTATAAGCATGGTGGACCGAACTAATTCCCTAGACCTTTATTTCATAGTTTAAATTTCATCTTTATATCACTTTCCTTAGTCTATATAGTAGTTCAGCTGTTTCTTATCTGATTTTGTCTGAAGTAGCTGTTTAGCTGGATATCAACTTAGAACTTCGTTCTGTGGATTCGACCCTACTTCCCTTGACTATCATTGTTAGAGGACTTAGGATTTATCTTTGACTAGGTGATACGACTTTAGCCTGTCAAATTTTGGCGCCAATGCCGGGGAGACAGCTAGTTTTCTAAGTTTTTGTTTGGTTATTTGGTTACTTCTCTGTGCCTCATTGGAACTTCATTGTTCCAATTGAGGTACATTTTACTGCTTCTTTTTGTTTCTTTTGTTTGCCTAAGTCTCAAAGAAACAGTTCCCTCATCCCAGCGAATCCCAATCTTACAAGGACAATCAGGCAGATTCGAAAGAAAATTCGGAGAGAAAAGCAGTATGTTCAGCTGAACACCTTTGGATCAGACACCTCGAGTTCAGTTATGCCTAAATCACTAAAGTCATATGGGGTGCCCAACCCATATGGTCTCTCCATTGGACCTATTATGCCCACCATCGCTGCAGTGAACTTTGATTAAGCCTGGACTCATCAACATAGTTCAGCAAAATCAGTTTGGTGGGCATCCTATTGAAGATCCGGCAAATCATCTGCAACGGTTTCAACAGCTTTGTCGAACTGTTAAACATGCCGGCGTCACTCCAGATCAACTAAAGGTCATGTTGTTCAAGTTTTCATTGAGAGATAGAGCCTAGAAGTGGTTGAACAACGTGAAAGAAATAGAATGGAGTGAGATATCTACAGCGAACCTGAGAGAATATTATCCACTTATAAAAACAGCAGAAATCAGAAATAAACTAGCCACGTTTTCCCAAGAGCCTGATGAAACACTATGGGAAGCGTGGGCTAGGTTAAGAGATTTGCAGAGAGAGTGTCCACATTATAACATGGAGAAATGGTTCTTGACGCAGACATTTTACAATGGTCTGCAGCCTCAGACGAAGAGTATTGTTGACTCGTCTGCAGGAGGAGATTTTCTTGATAAGGAAGTGGATTTAGGGTATGATTTTCTGTCAAACCTCGCAGCCAATGATCTTTCCACTTCCCTCAACCTTACGAGGAAAGTGTTGGAGGTAGATGTCATTGCATTAATGACTTTGCAAATAGCAAAGCTAAGCCAGAATATGGACACATTGAGTTCCTCTACCTCGACACCCCCTCCCTTAATGTTATGTCTGATGTAGTACCCATTACCTCATCTTACGGTGAGGTATGTGGTGTTCAAGGTCACTTTGGGGACGGCTGTCAGTTCAGTCAACATCAGAAGGAGCATGCAAACGCCTTCCAACAGAGACGACCAAACTTTTCCCCTCCACATAACTACCAAAATCCACAAAACTATCAAACTTCACCTCCACAAAATCATCCTAAACCCTCATACTACCAAACCCCCCCGGTTTTCAGAGACCCCCACCACAAAACTTCCATCACCCTAATAACTTCCAAGCCCCACAAATTATCAAACCCCACCTCAACAAAACATAAACCCACAAGAGCCCTCCATGTCTGAATTGATGAAGTTGATGTTGGCTATGCAAAAGACCAATGAAGAAACACAAAAGCATATACAGGCTCAAGGGGAGGCACAAAGAGCTCAATAGAAGCACGTCAAACTTCTCGAGACTCAAATTGCACAATTGGCAAGCAATATTGCTCAGAGGCGGCAAGGGGAATTGTCAGGGCAACCCATTAAGAGGGAGCACGTGAATGCCATTACTCTTCGTAGTGGTGGTGCTTATGATGCTCCTCCATTTCCCATTGATGATGTTTCCCCAACTGCGGGGAAGAAGAAGGTGGTAGAGGAAGGAAAAAGGAAGAGTTCGACGTCTGAAGTCGACTTATCTGAGGAAGCTGAACAGATAGGGAAGAAAAAGGAGAAGGTTTCTGAAATGCCTTTTACACCAAGGCTATCTTTTTCTCATAGGATGCAGCAATCAAAGGTCGATCAGCAGTTTGGTATGTTCTTGGGTATGGTGAAGAACCTTGAGGTAACGATTCCATTCACATATTTAATTACCCAAATCCCTGTTTATGCCTAATTTCTGAAAGACATGATAACCAAGAAAAGACACTTTGGTGGGGTAGAACGTGTCGCACTTACTGAAGAGTGCAGTGCTTTTATTCAGAATAAAACCCCAACTAAGTTAAAATATCCTCGTAGTTTTTCCATTCCCTGCCATCTTGAACCTATTTTCATTGATAAAGCTTTGTGCGATTTAGGTGCTTCTGATTCTGTTATACCTTTATCTGTTTATAAGAAACTGAATATGGGAGCACTTAAATGCACATAAATCACTTTACAGATGGCTGCTCGTTCTATAAAATACCCTCTAGGTGTTTTAGAGGACGTTCTTGTAAGGGTCGGGAAATTATACATTCCTGTTGATTTAGTGGTGTTAGATATGGAGAGGATGCCCGGATTCCTATTATTCTGGGTAGACCATTTTTGTGTACTGTTGGTGCTGTCATTGATATTAAGTCTGGGTCTTTAACTCTGAGTGTTGGTGATGATACAATGATTTTTAAACTAACCAATGCTGTTAAGGCACCTATGCTTGAACAATCTTGTTGCAGGGCTGCGGTTTTGGATAAGGTAGGTGTAGAGAAGGTTCAAATTCCACCTAAGATTGCCTCACAGTTTGGACGTATTATCAAGAACATTTGGAGAAGGAAGATGTTTGTTGAGGGTGGCACTCACTGGTTAATCCCTCCTATTTGAGAGATAGAGGTATTATGGTCGTGCGAGACCTTTATAAAGCGATGTGCGAGAGGCAGCTCGTATTTTTCCCCTTTTTCCTCTTCTTTTTATTTTTCCTATTTTTTTTAGTGAGCGGGAGTAAGGGTACTAACATTGTTTTTCCTCTTAATATCGTCCTTTGTTACCTTTTGGCATTGAGGACACTGCCAAGTTCAGGTTGGGGGAGGATTTCTGTTTTTATTCTCTATCTCTTTTACCGCTTTCTAGGATAGATTTATTGCTTTCGAAAAATACTGAAAAAATCAAAAAAATATGGTTCCCATGACTGGTTTAGTTGCCTCCCTGTGCCCCTTGTTGTGCTCTAATTGAAAATGATTTGACTTTGTTTTCTGGATAGCTAAGCATTTGTGATCTTGAGGCTATGATTTGATGTTTGATTGCTATGATTTCGAGCGAATTTTGATTATATTACACTACATTGTGCTACATGCCTGATTTGGTTAGACTGTGAGGCCTCTTTGTAAGCCTTTTGGATTCATATCATTATCCACTCTGTTTTTGTGTGTTAGTTCCTCTTTAGTGCATTGATCTTGACTTTGACTTCGTACTTGTCTGATATTCAATGACTTGTAGCATTTGTTGTGATAGAGGCGTTCTTTTGTCTGATTCTTGAGCCTCATAGTGACTTTTTGATATACTTTTATCCTCCTTAGCCTCGCTGAGCCTAATGACTTATTTCGTGTTACTAAAACCCTTATTATGAGCCCATGGCCTATATTTCGATACTATGTCCAAGCCTAGCTTGGGGGAGCTTTTGTATGGGTTGAGTTTGATATTGGTTTCATGGTTTGGTTTGGTTTTGGGGAATTAAAGTATATTTGATGTGGTTTGAGTGTGAGAAAAAGAAAAGAAATAGCAAGTTAGAGTTGCGTGAATGAAGTTCAAAAATGAAAGAAAAATGAAATAAAAGTTCAAAAGAAAACAAAGTTCCTTCATTCATGTATGTTTATAAAGAAAAATATGCTACTTTGTTTGAAAATTGGGTTTGTTGTGAGTTTTCATTGTATCATAAGAGTTGGAATGTATTTAGTGGTTTTATGGTGTTGTTGGGAGTTGTTTCGGCCATCTTCGGCCTTGTTTCGAGTGAATTATGCTCCCCCATTCTTGGTTTTTCCACCACATTTCCTAAAAATATCCCCTACCTCTTGCCTAAGCCCCATTAAAACCCTATAAAGTCCTCTTCAGCTGGTGTCTGCATTGTTAATTGGATTGATTTCGAGTCAGTTTGTCAAAGTTAAATAGTATGTCTGCTAATTGAGTCGACTTGGCTAGGATGAGGGTCATTTGACCTTCTTAAACACATGAGAGTGTGAGTGGGAAGGGCATTTATGGTCAGGTTGGTGAGTGCTCAGGCACATTCTTTGCCTGCCACAAAATTGAGAGGAGTGACACCTTTGTGAGACCCTTTTCAGGATTTGTATGCCTTGTGGATGCTTGAATTTGATGAATTGCTTGGATGATTGGTAGTTGGATGGATTTGATTAGCCGAACTTGAATTTTGTCTGCTTGAACGATTCTTAGTCTTGAAAACATTTTGAGCTTTGATTGATTTTTATCTATGGGGTGAGGCAATCTATTCCATGTTCATGTTCTGTTTGCTTGAGAACAAGCAAAGGTTTAGCTTGGGGGAGTTTGATATCACGTATTTATATAGAGTTTTCTCCTTTATTTACGAGCTAAATTGTGCGTCATTGGAGCTCTTCGGTTCTATTTTATACTAATTATCGTATATAGTTGTGGTTTTATGTTTTAGTGTTCAATTGCAGGATTTAGGGAGTATTCTCCTTATTTCTGAGCTATTTGGAAGCAACCACAGCTTTACGAGTTGTTACGAGACACGTAGGAATGCCACGAGCTTTATGGATAGTTTAGGAGATACCAAGACCTCTAATCGTGAAGAATTGAGAGTCAAAGAGTCAAAAGGAGCTTTTCGTACTCTGATCGGGCAGAAAATGGCCCGATGGGCCAAGATTTATTGATAGGGTGGTAAAGTTTCGCACCCGATCGGGCGAACATCACCCGACCCAATGGGTGGAAAAGCAAAGAATTTTGGCTGCGCATTTCAAGCCCAATCCGATCGGGCAAGAATGCACCCGATCTGGCAGACCCACAACTTTTACATTGTTGTTGTTGTTATGCGTTCGCCAAAGAAGAAGAGTGCTGGGCCACTAATGAGCACGCGGCCCAATCGGGCAAGAGTAGCCTGATCCAATCGGGCAGCCATTAAATAATGCTGATGCGTTGCATATTGCGGAGGAAGATTTTGCTGGCCCAAGTTTCACGTGGCCCACTTGATCATTTAACTTCAGTTTACTAAAAGCTTTTGGAGGCTGAATAAAAGGAGAAAGTGGATGATTAGTGGAGGAATTTGTTTTTTTTAAGTTTCGGTTAGGCCATTTTATTAGCTGGCGGACGTTTTATTCCACTCATTAGGATTAGGTTGAATGGTTTTTAGGAGATTAACACTTAGATCATTAATTGGGCATTGAATATTTTTTTTGAAACTATTGGGTCAGACCGTCTGACCCAATAGGTTTCGTCGGACAGGCTGAGCTCAATTTAACGAGCGCGGCTTTTTTTTATCTTTGTTTTTGTTTCTTTAATAATTTAACGGTTAGGTTTGTGTATTTCGACGGTTTTAAAACTTCTTATGTACTTCGTCCTTGATTCTTTCTTTTTCAATCTTCTTCTCTCGTAGTTTTTCCTTATTTCTAGTTTTGCTCTGAATTTTTTCCTTTTCTGCTCCTCAAATTTACTCTTTTTTTGGTTCGCAATTTTATAATTGATTATTGTTGCATCGCAAATATGGTTAAGAGGATCAGAGATGAAGTTTCTAGGTATAATTTGGTTTGATTTTTGCTGAATCTGTTTTTTTTCAAATTCTTAGTGTGTAGTTGTGTTTTTCTGATCTCGTTGTTGTTTATGTAACTGTAATGCAGCTCGAAGTCGAAGAAGGTGAAGACTGACACATCTTCTCCTTCACGAAAAGATTTGGTTGTGTCTACTGCTGGCAAGAAGAAACAGAAAGATGCTGATTATGATCCAACGTATAATTCGATATCTCGTAGTTATTTTGTTCAGTTAATTTTTGATTTCTTTCTTTTATTGTTGTTTTTGTTTCATTTGTTAATCTGTTTGTTTACTTTGTGGATTTTTTTGCTTTGATTGTGATGGATGTTGTTTTCATTTAGTAGGTGTATTGATTTCATTTAGTTATGTGTTTTGTTCAGTTGGTGTTGTTGTTTTATCATTTCGCAGTGTTCTTGTTGTTTTTCATTTTATTTGTTTGTTGTTTCATTGAGATATGTTTTTCTTTCATTTTGTTATGTTTTTTGTTTTAGTTGATGTTGTCTTTGTTTCATTTACATATTTTATTTTTCTTTTTTTTGGTGTGTTTTAATTGTTGTTTTGTATGATTCACATATGTTTTGCTTTCATTTGATGTTGTTTTTCTTTCATTTAAACATTTTTACCTTTCATTTGGTATTTTTGATTTTGTTTTTGTTTGATTTTTTAAAGTTTTCAGTTGATTCTTGTATTCTTTCAGTTGGTGTGTACATTCTTTCAGATTGTTATTGAATTGCTTAATTTGTTTATTTGGTTTGTTTAATGATTCATGTGATTTTGTATGTGTTTCAGTTGTTTAGTATTTAGCTTTTAGCTTCTTTAGTATTTAGATATTACTACCTTTCTTTTCGTAATGGTGTATTTGTTTTTAGTTGGTGTGTTTATTTGGGTGTGTGGTTTGTTTATGTTTCAGTTTGTTGCTTGTATATTTCATTTGGTTCTTTTTTCCTTTCTGTTAGTGTTTCTTTTTTCATTCAGGTTTCATTTTACTTGGTTTTAGTTAGTCTTGTTATTCTTTCAGCTTGTGTTGTTATTCTTTCATTTGGTCTTGATATTGTTTATTTGATTAAACTTTCTTTCTTTTAGCTCTGAGAAATCATTGTCTAAGAAGAAAGGCAAAGTTGATTTATCACCAGGAAAGGTGACATTTGCAAGGTCTAATCCAGACGAAGAGAAAGACACTTTTGATCGATTGTATGTTTTTTCATTATTCTGCTTTCATATGATATGATTGTTTATGTCTTTTTTTAATTTAGTTTTGTTCACTTTTCTTAGGAAATTCACGGAGCAGGAAATTAAGTCTATTAGTCTACATCTATTGTCAGAATATTCTCATTTACATGAAGTTGTTAGTAACCTGAATGATCAGCAGGAAAGAGACATTAGGGAAATTGTTTTGGCAGTCTTCTAGATATTAAGATAAAGAAGTTTTGTTCGAATCTCTATTTGGAGTTGTTGCTGAACTACAATGCTTCGCGAATGATAGATGTTTATGACAAAGAATGAGAAAGTAGTTTTTATGAAGTTTACCATTAGAGATGTGTTGGGTATCAGATAAAGCAGTTGAGGTGATTGATGATGATGCTTTTAGGAGGAAAGGTAGTCAGGTTGAGGTAGGAAGTGCTAAGCTAGGAGGGATCGGTATAGGTTCCTTGATCATTTTGGTCCATTGAGGAAAGGAGTCGCTCAAGGGTTCAGAGGTTGGAGTTGTTGGGCGATAATGAGAGTGTGTTCATGTCCTTTCCCAATGATCCAACCCTTTAAGATACTTCCGAGCATTAGTTTGTTTTTTTAGTTGAATTGTGTTGTCTTTTGAATATATGATTTGTAATATTTTCATTTAATATTATTAGTCTTTCATTTCGTTTGGTTTTTGTTTCATTTTGTGGGGATGATTCTAAGAAGTTATTCGTTATTTTTTCCTTGTCAATGCTCCTTTGTCCACGTGGTGGTTTAGGGGCTGTGTTGAAGTGTGCAAAGAGTTTGGAAGATGTATCTATGATTTCGAGCTAGGATTGGTGTGGATACATGTTACATAGTCTTTCTATTGTTGTCTTGGACTATCATCAGAATATAATGACGAGGAAGAAGGAGTTGGGACAGAAGAAAGTCATATTTAAGCTCAGGGGACGCATGACGGCATGAGTGCTTCTGGCTCTTGCTGTTATTCACAACTTCAAGTGTCGCAATCTGGATTTGTCAAATGTGAGAAAGCCATTTATCACTTATGGGCAGGACGATAAGCATTTGACTAGTGTTGTGAAGTAGTTTGAGATGAACATGGACTTTATTCTGCCAGTGAAGCGTGATAATGAGAAGGAGAAAGATGACATTAGAGTACTTGAGTTTAAAGCTCATTCTACACGTGAGGTTAGTGCTGCTAGTGTTCTAAAGTCTGGTTCTCCTACAATAAAGGTGGTTGAGGGTCCAGCACCTTCAACTAGGCAGCTTGTTATGGATCTACCTCCTACTTTGATGACCGATGAGGAAATAGATGGTCTTGATGTTCCTGTGAGTTTCTTTCGTCTTATGGTTTTATTATATTTTAAATTTTATTTGTACTTTTTTCAGTATATAAAGGATGCTAAGTTAATGATATATGTGAATTTGAACATTTAATTGAAAAATTATTTTGTAAGGGTTAAGTTTCCTTTAAGTTAGATATTATCTGCAGGCATAAGCCTACTAACTGAAAGAACAGGTGGAATAACTGAAAGCTGAACAAGGCTAACTGAAATTAATAAGTTTGAGTGGAATACATTTGTTTAAATGAAAAAGTTAAAAAGCTAACTGAAAGAATAGAAAGACCAACTTAAAATTGTGAAACTCTAACTGAAATAATATAAATACCAGCTGAAAATAATATAAATATCAAATGAAACTAACTATTTCTATTTGTTTTTATTTCATTCAAGTTTTCATTTGATTGATGGATTGTTTCAGTTGGTCCATTTTTTGTTTCCATTATTTATTTATTTTGTTCATTTGTTGTTCAGTTGGTTCCGTTTGGCTTTCAGTTGGTTTTGTGTCATTATGATATTCATTTTTTTTTCTTTTGCTCTGTTAATCGAAGGAATATGCGAAGAACATGCCCACCCCCCACCCCCAAAACCCCCCAAACCTCCCCAAAATAATTTTCTGTTTGTTATATTAATTTTTCAGTTAGTTATATTAACTTTTCAGTTTGTAGTATTTCCTTTTCAGTTGGTTACATTAATTTTTCAGTTTGTATGTCTTTTCAGTTAGTTATATTAGTTTTTTCAGTTTGTAGTATTTCCTTTTCAGTTGGTTGTATTTTAGTTTGAATACAAATAGTCTTTTAATTTCAGGTTTTTTAAAATGTTCATATTTATTCTTGTACAATGAACTTTATTTAGGTGAAGGATCTTGAAGCACAAAATCAAGTGTTGATCCTTGAGAAGACTGAATGTTTGAAGAAGGTGACCATGCACTTCGACTTGGATCAAACGTCCATATAGGGTGTGTATGCCTGTAGAGATTCTTACAAGCGTCATTTCCCTAATATTGGTGACAGTTGGGTGGCCACGGAGGAGGCCATTGAGGAAAGGAATCGCTCAAGAGTTCAGAGGTTGGAGTTGTTGGGCGATAATGAGCGTGTGTTCATGTCCTTTCCCAATGATCCAACCCTTCAAGATACTTCCGAGCATTAGTTTGTTTTTTTAGTTGAATTGTGTTGTCTTTTGAATCTATGATTTGTAGTATTTTCATTTAATATTATTAGTCTTTCATTTCGTTTGGTTTTTGTTTCATTTTGTGTTTTGTAATGGGATCTTTTGATTGTAATGAACTATATATTCTGGTATTAATGAAACTAATAGTTTTATGGTTATGTTTGATCTTTTCTTGACTTCTTAGTTAGTGACCTGAAATGAAAGAATCATTATACTAAATGAAAAATCAAGAAGTCTAATTGAAAAATAGCAAGTGACCTGAGTATGGTCCATTTGTCTAATAGGAAAATTTGAAAACTAAATGAAACAATATGAAGACCAACTGGAAAATGAATAAGTCTAAGTGAAAATTACTAGTCTGATTGGAATAGAATATATTCTGGTTATGTTTCATCTTTTCTTGATTTCTTAGTTAGTGACATGAAATGAAAGAATCATTATACTAAATGAAACAATCCGAAGACCAACTGACAAATCAAGAAGACTAATTGAAAAAAAGCAAGTGACCTGAGTATGGTCCATTTGTGTAATAGAAAATTTTGAAAAACTAAATGAAACAATATGAAGACCAACTGAAAAATCAATAAGTCTAACTGAAAATTACTAGTCTGATTGAAATAGAATATATTCTGGTTATGTTTCATCTTTTCTTGATTTCTTAGTTAGTGACCTGAAATGAAAGAAATTAGACTAAATGAAATAATACGAAGACCAACTGAATAATCAAGAAGACTAATTGAAAAATAGCAAGTGACCTAAGTGTGGTCCATTTGTTTAATAGAGAATTTTTAAAAACTAAATGAAGCAATATGAAGACTAACTGAAAAATCAATAAGTCTGACTGAAAATTACTAGTCTGATTGGAATAGAATATATTCTGGTATTTATGAAACTAATAGTTTTATGGTTATGTATGATCTTTTCTTGATTACTTAGTTAGTGGCCTGAAATGAAAGAATCATTATACTAAATGAAACAATATGAAGACCAACTGAAAAATCAATAAGACCAACTGAAAAATCAAGAAGACCAATTGAAAAATAGCAAGTGACCTGAGTATGGTCCATTTGTCTAATAGAAAATTTTGAAAAACTAAATGAAACAATATGAAGACCAACTGAAAAATCAATAAGTCTACCTGAAAATTATTAGTCTGATTGAAATAGACTTTTGTAAATGAAAATCCTAGACATACTAACTGAAAATGAGTAAATGCAAATGAAAATAATAAGTCTCACTGGAATACATTTGTTTAAATGAAAGTGAAAGCACTGTAATTGAATTTTTTTTATGTAGATGAAATAATAAATTTTAAAATTATTTTGTTGCACCTGTTTCTTTGTCGTCTTTTTCAGCTGATTCCGCATGTATTTTCTTTCTTTTTTTCCCTGATCTGCTATTTGTATCAAACATTCTTTGAATTCATAATTTATTGTTTGAAACTTACTGTTTAATGTGAGATTTGTATTACCTTTCTCATTGGTTAGATCATTTGTTAATGAACTTTCGATTGGGGAGTTGAATATATTTTCGTCGGTTGACATTCGTGGTTTAACTTGATTGAGAAATTCAATAACTCTGATTGAAAAACAAGTTTCAATGTCCAAATGAGATTTACTTGCAGGGAGCAAGTGGATGAGTCTGATGATTTTGCCTTGAAGATGGCGTTTAGGGATGCGATGAAGGTGATAATGTCGTTGAAGCTGTTGTTTTTGTTTTTTTTTTATATTTTATTTATTTGTTTTGGTTGTTATGAAATTTGTTGCTTTTAATTAACTACGCGCGTGGTTTTCTGTGTGTGACGTCCGACGGGAATGGTTTGTGTCAGACAAGTCTGACACAATACCATCTCATATTTTTTTTAGTTTAGAATTTTTCTTAGATTAAACACTTTAGATTAGCTTCAAAGGTGATTGAACATTGGATTATTTTCAATTTTATTGCTTTCCATTAATTGGTACTTTTCTCTACTCTTAATCTTTTTAATTACTTTGATTTTTTAGTTTAATTATTGATTGATTCATGATGTTAGGATTAGGGTTTTATATTTATTTTATTATTGTTCATTTAATTATGTCTGAGTAGTTTAATTTCTATGGATTTAGGGAGGGAAGTCATGTTTATAACTTGATTACTTTGAATTGCTATTAGTTTCTAGGGCTTGATTAGATTGGTTATGGTGTGATTTGTTCTTAATGAGTAATTAATATTATTGCGCAGTGATTACTTGAGGTTAATAATTGTTGGCACAGACCCGTCCTACTTTTAGAGGCCTAGTACACATCATTAATTCTGATTATGTTTGTGCACATGCTGCATATGTTGAATTATGGGCGTTGAGACTTAACCATAGCTTGACACGTGCCCTAATCTATCGATTCTTGACCTAGGTTCTGATAGTTGTTTGATCCCTTGATTGATATAAGCATGGTGGACCGAACTAATTCCCTAAACCTTTATTTCATAGTTTAAATCTCATCTTTATATCGCTTTCCTTAGTCTATAGAGTAGTTCAGGTGTTTTTATCTGATTTTGTCTGAAGTAGTTGTTTAGCTGGATACCAACTTAGAACTCCGTCTCTCTGTGGATTCGACACTACTTCCCTCGACTATCATTGTTAGAGGACTTAGGATTTATCTTTGACTAGGTGATACGACTTTAACCTGTCAAGTACGCAAACCTTTGATAGAACTCGAGGTGATAGAATAAAATATCATATGTGCGTGAACAAAAAATAACGGAAAACATGCCAGTATTCACAACAGTGATATTGACAATCTCTAATTGTGTAGTGTAGTTATTTTCATGCCGAGTAACTACTACTAACCAAAAGCTACAATGATAGGGGAACTTCAAAAGAACATCGCCAGACCCAACGATCCACAATCAGATCGAAATTTCAAAAACGCAGATTACTAAAAGCCTTAATATAGAAAGATGAACGCAAAACTCTACATTTTTGTTTCCAACCCAAATCAAAAAGCAAGAGCGTAACAAAAATGAAAAATAAGATCTTACAGTAATAGGAGATTCAGTGTTCAAAACGTGTTCACCTCGAAGGAGACCTTCAGTACCATCCATAACAATAGTCCTAACCATATTCTCACCCCAAATGTTGAACGACCAAATGAATAGATTGGAGAGGGAAGGCAATCAGGCATATATATAAATAACTTGTGAAGTTCTTATATGACATTTTTCCTTTGCAATGATCCAAAAGTAAAGTTTTAACCTCATTCAACAGGGCGAGTCTCACTGAAAGTTCAGTCATGCAAATTTTATTGCCAACATAACCATGTCATCATTAGATTTTAACACCAAAATTAAACTAATCATAGATATTAGAAACAAAATTGAAATTAAATAGTCCTCAAAGTCATTTTTCTGATTTCGAGTTCCCTCACAAAGATACGGTTTCTCTGTCCCATATCACTCTTGATTTAGGGTTTTATTTCCTTCTTCTCTTTCTCTCTATCTCCTCCTGCCATTGCAATTTCGTCCTTCTTCTCTAGCGTTTTTCTTTCCCTTTTCCTTCATGTTTGGTGGTTGATGGGGGTTGATCCAGCCTCTAATTCGGACCCGTTTGAGAATACCAAATTAATCGGGCCGGATCAATCAAATTGTTTTTTGCACCTTTTGATATATTAACTTGCATGCATCATAGAGGGCCGGATAAATTTTGTAGGATTAGTGAACAATTTTTCCACTAGTGATCTCATTACATATAGAAAGTGATTATGAAGTTCTATGAATATGATAGCGACTGGTTTTCTACCCTGATGGATTCCAACTTTATGTTAGTTTGGAATGACGGTGATCTAGTTGCACAATTGGAATATGCTACCTTGATTAAGTGCTTGATGTATTTTATGACAAGCACTCGACTCGATATCGTTTTCGCGGTTGACAAGCTAACAAGGTACACTAGTAATCCTAAAACATTGGCATGCCTTGAAGAGAGTGCTGAGATACTTGACCAAGACCAAGGACTATGCTTTCACTTTTAGTAGAGATCTTAGAGATCCTTAGGTTGCTAGAAGGATACTCGGATGTTGATTGGATGACCAATAAAGAAGACTATTCGTCTACTAGTGCTTGGGTGTTTCTTCTTTGTGGAGGTGCCATTTCATGGGCATGTAAGAATGAAACATGTATAACTTATTCAAATATGGCATCGGAGTTCAAAGCAATGGCCTTGGCTTGTAAAAGGCAGAATTACTAAGAAAATTGATGAGTGAAGTGGAATTGCGGCCGAAGGCATTGTCACCTATTTAAATTCATTGTCATAGTGTGTATATTATCTCAGGTTATGAGATTCCACTGATTGCCACAGATGCTGCTCAATTCATTTTCAGCAATGCCAAATTTGTATAGACTGTCTTTAGTCTGAAGTCTCCCCTTGATTGCAAACCAATATTATGCTTTAATCTTTTTAGAATAGTTAGGCACTCCTAAGTACTTAAAAGGAAGATCCCCAATAGTAAAACCAGACATATCAGCCAGCGTTAGAACTTCACTTTCTATCATGCTAATAATGTTCCCTTATTCAACATAAAACACAAACCACAATTAGATAGAGAAAGTTAGCACAAAATAGCACTATTGACGCATATTTTTAGCTCATAAATAGGGGGAAAATCATATAAAAAACCATAACATCAGTCTCCAATATAAGAAAAAGAAACCAGAGGGTGACTAAAGGGATAGTCGGGCTTGGTGGTGGTTGATTAGGGAATGGTTTGCAGGGGTTGTGGAGAGGGGAGTGATGGAGAGTGGTTCCATTAATGGAGGTTGAGAACAAAAGGGCAATAAGAAAATAAGGAAAACGGTTTTAAAGGTTTTTTTAGCAGAAAATGACATTAATGCCACTTTAGTCTATCATGCGAAAGTTAAGGTCATTTTGTATTAAAAAAAATCACCAATGAGAGTTTTTGAAAAATGAGGATTACCAATGAGAATATCCCTTTAAAAAATTCTTATGCAAGGCTTAAGGAAATGCGTTAGATAGGATATGCATATTGAGTTACTAGCTTGCTTACTTTATTTCCTCTTTCTTTTATTAGAGATGGACAAGATGAACCTAGAAGCAATAAGAGCCTTGTAATAAGAGATTTCCTTTATTCATGCAAAGTAAAATATGATTGTCATTTATCATGTTAAAGACATTTATGTGGTTTGTCTTGACTGTTATTTTGAGACTTTAACTCTATGAAGTATGAACTTGACATTCCTGAATTGTCAATTTAATTTTTGATGGTGTGTAATGTTAGGTTCGTCAGTAAGTAGTGTACAGTGTATACCAAAAATTTATTTTAGAGGTCATTGATCAGTTGGTTCTAAGAGAATTTCAAGGGGATATTTATAACATAATAAGTCCTACTTAATCAAAGTAATATATGCTTATCTATATGGGAATATTTTGTGGAAGCCTTACTTAGAATTTTTAAATCTTGATATTCTTTTTGTTATTTATAATTTCATCACGTGGATGTAAAATAGTAGTCAATATGGTAAAACTAAAGATGCTTTGGGTTCCTATTATAGAAGGTAAGATGTACTACATTGTGGAGTTTAATATGTGTTTCATCTATCACACGTGTAATGGTATGCAAGTTTTGATTTTTAACATACAAGGATCTCGAATTTGTGAAATTTTAATTATTGTAATAACAACATTTTTGAAAATTTTCAACTCTTAAATTTATTCAAGGTTATAGAATTGGGTTTGCACATGGGACAAGGAAAAAGTACAAAAGTAGGAGAGAAGAAATGAGAAAGTAAGGAAAAAGTACAAAAAGGTAGACAGAAGAAGAGTAAAAATAAGAGAGATGTGCATTATACTTTAGGAAAAATTCACAAAAATCGGCTCAACTATGACCGACCTTCTCAAAATGGGTCAATCTTTGAAAAATATGAATTTAGGTCAAACTATGCGTTGGAATGGATAAAAATGGGCCAAACTACAGTTTGAGTTGGATAAAAATGGGTCAAATCGGTCTTGTTAGCCCATTTTTACCCAACTCAACTCATAGTTTGGCCTAAATTCATATTTTCCAAAGATTGGCCTATTTTGAAAAGGTCGGACATAGTTGGACCATTTTTATGAATTTTTCCTACACTTTAATCTTTGCTTGTGAATATGTTTTCTAACAAAAATTTAATAAAAAAGACAAAGTACACTGATGTAAAATGATTGGGACTTGGGATAATCCTTGATAATTTTTGAGAGGTCGAGGGGGATAGGAATCATGCCCACGTGGTAAAATAATAATCACTATTTACTTGTTTTATGGCATATTGTCTTATGCTTGTATAAGGTTGATTTATTAAACTCTTAATGGATCCAAAATCCACGAAGTGAGTGCTAATAGAGACGCACTTGAGGGATCCACCTCTTATATGAGGGTTAAGATTTTTAAATCTTAACGAATTCAACATATCAAAATGGACTCACTTGTTGAATTAACTGACTAAAAATAACAAAAATGCTGCAAAGTTTAATATGATCTCCATAAATCTATGTTCTCGTGGGGGTTATTAGCTACTAAGCTGCAATTGATGAATATGTAAATGTGTTTTGAACTCCAAAGACTAAGTGCAACAACCGAGATGCAATTTAGCTACGTGGATGTGAATATTATGCATCTTCTATGGAAATAGTTAGGCGGTTCCCCTAGAGCATCCATTAGACTTATGGTGAGCACAAGTATTCGTAAATAGGAACTAAATTAAACTTTTATAACAGAGTTCACATAATTCTGGAGTATAGCATTCACCAATTCAATTTCTAAAAGGAAATTAAATAAGATCATATTTGAAAAGAGCAAAACCTGTCAACCAATTACCCGAAAGAAGTCTGGACAGAAGGACACGTACAAGTATTATGAGGGAAAGATGAAAAGAATCCTATTTAGGGAGTGCAATAGGAAGATCCAATAATCACTAAACAGAGGAAGTGATGTGATTTCATTGTATTGAACGATTATGATTGCTTTTCTCTGCCCCCACTGCTTTCTCTCCCCACTAAAAAGACATGTCATGTTCTCATTAATTACAAGTATTTATATACAAGTGATAGGCCAATATTTTAAGGTCTATTAACTCTTTGATCAAGAGTCTAACAGATTTCATTTTAAAAAAATATTAAATATTGTATTTAGAACTTAGTATTCCACCATTTTTTTCAAGTGCTCAACTCTATTTGAAAGGTAACAATAGTCATATGGTCTTGGTTGTATGCACGGTCTAAATCTAGACAACAAGGTATACTTGCGCATAAGCATACAAAAATCCGCATTAAGGTACATCATCTTATTTGAAGTAAGGCCTTCTATTGGTAAAGGAATAAGGCCATCTAGGAAGGAAAAATGCCCAGATCGATTCAATTGTTTGAAGTTTATCACTGAGTTTTATTTCTAATTCTAGTAAAACCAGGAGACAAGAAAGAAGCTTTCCACAATGCAACCAAAGGAAAAAAACCAGTAGTGATACAGAGAAGTGATCGATTCAATTGTTTGAAGTGTGTCTGTTTACTCTAAATGCATTTGCTTATTTGTTTCACCATCTCTTGGTTCCTGGATTCTATGATTGATGATCAGATATATTGTATACATGTTCTTCCCCTAATTCTAAATGTTTCATTGCTAATTGGCTAGTATACAATGTTCATTGGTGCAGGGGGTGGTTTGGGTTCTAGAATAAGCACAACATCGTAAAGTTCCTGCTTTAGCTGAACAAACTAAAAAGCACAAAGTTTTTAAAGGTTGCTCCTATTCAAACATATGCAAATATCAAAGACTGTATGCTTATTCAGACGGGAGCAGATGATTCCTTCATAAGATGCGATAAAATTGAGTTTGAAAGGTCGAAGATGGCAAGACTGAACAGACGAGGAAAGAGAGTTAGATTTGGGTTTTGTTTGGTGGTAAGGAAAGGGAATGTGAGGCTAGGCACCAAGGATATAAAGAGACTAATAATTCAGACGCAAGGGACTAAAAAAAGGCGACATCGTGACTGAAACAGCATTTTCTAATCATGATTATCCCCTATACCATATTGTGACCAAAAGTCAAAGCATTTTTGTAAACCAATACACTCCAGCCAAATCATCCACAATTTTGAAATATACTTGATCTAAAGTATATTTTGACCCTTATTCCTCCCTAAGAAATTCAAATACGCTCTAAAAGTTATCCATACAACCTAATTTTGGGTTTAACATTGCATTTTGGGATGAAGGGCAACTTTTGGAGTAGTTCAAATATGGATTAATGGAAGCAAATAATCCACTACCTATTTTTGTTGCATTAACCCAAAAGTAAATCAATTTATTTTTTTCATTCTTGGACAACATTTTACCGTTATGGATTTAGATTACATGTGTTACATTGTCTTCAAAATTCCAACAACATTTTTATCACTTCTATATGTCCCTTAATAAATGAAACAATGAATTTCAATAAAAAAAACTGGATAGAACACCAAAAAAATCAAAATCATCCCAAATTTTAACACACTGAAATAATTTACACTATTCCTTGAAACAAACAATAAAGAAAACTTAAATAGAAAACTTGTAGAAGAAGCTTAATAATATCAAGAGGATAAATGAAAGCCTAGCAGAGCAACAATGGTGCCATCAGTAGAGAAAGTGAGAAGAAACAAAGAAACGACCAATGAAGGGAACAAAATTATGACGAATTAGGGTGAATTATAGTGTAAACTCTGATAGGAATATAATAAAAAATCATACCAAATAAAAATGAGAAGAATAGCGAATTACCAGATCTATATATATAAAAACCATAGGCAATGGTTGCAATCCGCCACATGTCACCATCACTCTTTCAATTGCAATCTATCCACTACATTCTCATATATTTACAAAAAAAAATCAATTTCAAGGTTCGAACTCGCAACCTCAAGTGTGGGAAGAGAGAGATCCAACCATTTCTCCACCACAACATTATTGTTACTTTTGTCAAAATCAATGATGATATATGGATGAAAACCAATAGTTGTATTTTAACTTTTGATATCCATATTTATAAATGTTTATTTTTTAGTGATAATTTTCACATTGGGTATCTCTAACCAGTAATAAATTGTAAAGTACGAAAATTCCGGAACATTCTCGGGGCCTAATACTAGTTTTCTTTTCAAAATGAGATTCCTTAATTAAGCAAAAATGAGACGAATAGGCAAATTACATAATTGAACTCCTTGACTTCTTACGAGAAGGTGAGAATATCAAGATTGAAGGCGACAATGGAACAATAAACGCTGATGAGGGTTTCTTCCTTGTATCTCTCAATCGGTTTTAGCCAATGTCGCTTTGAAGTACCTCATTATTATCTTTTGGAGATATTAACAACCATTTTTCTTTCTCTAAACTATGCATGATTTCTCTTATAACCACTATGACTATGGTATTATTAAGGATTTAGGTTTTGCTTTAAAATGATAAAGACTATCAATAATTTATTATCGTAATTAAACATCTTGAACAATAGAAGTTTGACTTAGTGATAATAAGTGTAACTTCTAGTAGTGTCAAGGTCGTAAAAGTTGGTTACTTGGTTTCCAAGCAAACAATGGTGACACATTTTGATTCCTTGAAGGACAAACAACACTATTTTCTGAAGTAGTTATATTTAGATGATTAGTTAGTTATTTTTCCTATTGTTATGAATATCAATTGTGGATGTCCATTACCCCTTCATATTACCTAGGCTCTTTATATTTTTTAGTCTCTTGATGTTACTTGGCCTTTCACTTTATGGCCTTTCACTTTCCTACCTTGTGTATATATATATGCATATCCTCATTTCATATGGGATAAGAGTAATAGATAACGATCTTCTCCCTGAATCTCTTTCTCTAATTTCATAACACGTTATCATAATAGACAACGATCTTCTCACTCGTATCTCTTTCTCTAATTTCATACCACATATAGGTTTGTACCATTTTACTTGAGATAGTTTTTTTTTCTTGTTTTACCATTTCTTGTTTTACCTTAATTCCAGGAGTGGCTTAGGTGTGCTTCAGATTCAAATTTAAAGAGTTCAGGAGTGTTCAGATAAAAATTGTAATATCCATTATTACTTAAAATTTTTGGACATAGACTAAATCTTTAGGTCCTTAGTGTGGTTTTCCTAATTGTTTGGCTTGGACTAGCTTGCAATCACAACAAGTGGTATCACAACAAGTTTTTTTTCCCCAAATCAATTGTTGTTAATTTCACTCAAAATGTGCACAATTGTTGTGATTAATTGAGTGGGTGGGGACAGAAAATTCCGATCGCCGTGGTCAGGCGGAATGACGACGAACCGATGACGGCCAAAGGTGGCGGAAGGGCTGTCTTGTGCGATAGTACGTGAGGCCG
This sequence comes from Patellifolia procumbens, assembly GCA_947645195.1. Taxonomy (NCBI): domain Eukaryota; kingdom Viridiplantae; phylum Streptophyta; class Magnoliopsida; order Caryophyllales; family Amaranthaceae; genus Patellifolia; species Patellifolia procumbens. The sequence continues at coordinate 484,257 of CANSGD010000708.1, read as the reverse complement.
AAGGTGCGTCTCGACTCGCCTGGTTCCGGCCAGCGTGGCTGGTGGTCTGGTTGTGGCCAGCGTGGCCGGCGCCTGCAGCGGCTGGTTGTTGCTTGGCTAGCACAAGGCTGCTTGCTGGGCAGCATGCGTCACTACCGCTGCTTGGCAGTTTCTTTTTTATTTAAATTTAGTTTCATAAAGTTTAATCTTTTTGAGTATATTCCAATATTGCAAATAATGGATTAATGGTGATTAATTGCATATTTAAGTCATAATTGAATTAAAATAATAAACTTTATATTAATTGGTTAATTATTTATAGTAATTGACTAGTTAATTTTGAGGAGTTACTAATTTGTTAGTAACTATTGTTATTTATTTATTTTTATGTCAATTAATTTGATTATTGTTTTTTGCTTTTAATATATGTGATTAATTGTCATGAAATATCATATTTTAATATGATTAAAATATATGGGGTTACTAAGAGTGTCTTTTGGTATCTTTTCTTTAAATTTAATAGTAGATTAAATTTGTAAGATTAATGATTTAAAGTCCTCTAAGGTACTATCCATATGATTTAATGTGATTAAATCTTGATGGTGATATTATGTTTTAAAGTTGTTATAACATGATATTTTATTTTTTAATAGTTGATTAAAACGCATGCTTATATAAGATACATTGATATCATGGATAAATGTGGTGACTAGTATGGCCCAAACTTGGATAGAAAATACGATCTGCGTATCGTTAATGTATTTTTGTAATCTAAATACGATCTGCACATCTTTGGTCTTTTTGTAATATTTTAGTTTAAATTCCAAAAATATTTATTCAAGTAACCATGAAGCACAAGGATGGAGATCCATGGTGATTCAACAATGAAGGCCTTAAAGAGTAGTCTTTTAGGATTAGGGGCCATACTAGGATCACATTTAAATTTTGCATTAAAATTTTTTCTTTTAAATGCTTTCTAAGTTTATTATGCTTGTGATTTAATTTGTTAAATGTTCACTAGTAATTAAATCAACATAATAATTTACTTAGATCCCTTAAAATGAAATCTTGAGTTTTTGCTACTCCAAAAAACACCTACTAAAACTTGATCGTTAGTTATAGGTTCTGCCAAAGCAGAGTGTTACTTCCAATCTTAGGCTAAGTAGAGTAAATTTACGAAATTTGCATGTTTAGTTTGGTTTGGCCCAACAAAATCATCAAAACAGTTTTGGATTTTGAAGCAATAGTGATGGATTTTGTGTTTTTGGTGATAAGCTTTGTCTAGGATTAGAAAGGCTCTCCCCAACGTTGTGGGTAACTTCCTTACCTGGGAGATAGAATCACCTTGGCAATCACCTATCAACTAAGAATTACAATTGTTGTAATTAGTAAAAGAGTTTACTTACCTTTTAAACTTGATTTTAAGTTGAGGCCAAAGTCCACTTAGAATTCATGTTTGATAGGATCTTAGAATCACTTGATTAAAAGGGACACTTTGAAATTGATCAAGTGCATGGCTTTTATTTTGAAATGTTGTTAAGATCTATTATGATAAACATACTTATTACTTTTGCATCTTCTATATAGATGTCATGTCTGGTAACGATAATAATTCACCGTTTAACTTACGTTCAATCCTTGAGAAGGATAATTTAAACGAGAACAACTTCCTTGATTGGGAAAGGAATCTAAGAACTGTTCTTAGGTCTGAAGGTCGAGAGGATGTTCTTGAAACCCCGATCCCAGTTTTGACCACCACCTCTACTGAAGCCGAAAAGGAGGCCCATAAGGCCATTGAGGAAAGGTCAGTAATTGTTACTTGCCTTATGCTCGCGGCTATGGAACCAAGCCTTCAAAAGAAGTTTGCTAGCTTGGATGCCTACAGTTTTATCCGACAACTGAAAACTATGTTTCAGCAACAAGCTCGGATTAAGAGGTACGAGACTCACAAGGCTATTCTTGAGTGTGTTTTAGTTGAAGGCAAGTCGGTCGCCACTCATGTCTTCGAAATGATTGGTTAATTCGAGGCAATGAAGAGATTGGGCTTTCCTTATAGCTAAGAGTTGGCTACTGACATCATACTTCACTCACTTCATGATGGGTTCAATCAGTTTAGGTTGAACTTCAATATGAATTGAGTGACGAAGATCCTTGCTGAGTTACATGGGATGCTCATGACTGCCGAGCAAAACATCCCCGCTGCTCCTAAGAAGGAAGTTCTTATGGTTACAAAGGGGAAGGGTTTTAAGAAGGTTTGGGCTGGCAAGAAAAAGCAAGATAAAGGCAAGCAAGTTGCTACTAAGACTGTTGATAAGCCAAAGGCAATGCCAAAGCCAAAGGTGGCCGCAAATGCCAAGTGCTTCTATTGTGATCAAACAGGTCATTGGAAGCATAACTGCCTGAAGTATCTAAAGGATAAGAAGTCTGGGGCTTCTTCTTCAGGTATCTATGTCATTGACATTAATTTAGCAACATCTACTTCTTGGGTATTTGATAACGGTTGTGTTTCTCACATTGTTTCGAATGTGCAGGGACTAAGAAGGAGTAGAAACTTGGCTAAAGGAGAGGTAAAGCTGCGCGTTTGAAATGGTGCAAGAGTTGCGGCCGTTGTAGTTGGAACTTATAGTCTACCTTTGCCTTCTAGATTAATATTAGAGCTTAATAATTGTTATTATGTTCCTGCTATTACCAAAAGCATTATTTCTATTCCTATGTTTTGGATAATGAAGGGTTTTCAATTACAATTGAGAAAGGTTGTTTCTCTGTTTATTTGAATCCAATGTTTTAAGCCACCGCTAAAAGGTCTAATGGTCTATATTTTCTAGACTTAGACAAAGATGTCCTTAACATAGACAGCAAAAAACATAGATCAAGTGATACTAATCCTACTTACTTATGTCATTGTCGTTTAGGACATATAAACGCGAAACGCATTCAATAGTTACACAAAGATGGACTTCTCACATCCTTTGACTTTGAGCCATTTGATGTGTGTGAATCGTGTTTGATGGGCAAAATGACAAAGTCACCTTTTACTAGAAAGGGTGAAAGGGCCAGTGATTTATTGGGCCTAATACATACTGATGTGTGTGGACCAATGAGCACCAAAACTAGGGGAAGGTTTGGGTACTTCATTACTTTTACTGACGATTTAAGTAGATATGGATATGTCATTTAATGAAGCATAAGTCGGAATCATTAGAAAATTTCAAAGAATTTCAAAATGAAGTCCAAAACCAACTTGGCAAGACAATTAAAGCACTACGATCCGATCGTGGTGGTGGATATTTAATTCAAGAGTTTAGTGATCACTTGAAGAGTTGTGGAATTCTTTCACAACTAACTCCGCCTGGAACACCTCAGTTGAATGGTGTATCTGAAAGGAGGAACCGAACTCTACTTGATATGGTTTGGTCTATGATGAGTTTTGTTGATCTTCCAATATCCTTTTGGGGATATGCTCTCGAAACTGCTACTTTCACACTTAATAGAACTCCATCAAAGGCAATAGAAAAGACACCATATGAGATATGGAATGGAAAAGTTCCAAGCTTGTCCTTTCTACGTATTTGGGGCTGTAAGGTCCATGTAAAACATTTACTTTCAGACAAACTCGCCCCTAAATCAGATAAGTGTTTCTTTGTGGGTTATCCCAAGGAAACCAAGGGCTATTACTTCTACAATCGAAACGATGGCAAAGTCTTTTTTGCTCGTCGTGGTGTCTTTTTGGAAAAAGATTTTATTTCCAAAAAGGCAAGTGGGAGTAATGTATTTCTCGAAGAAGTTCGAGAAAAGCAACAAATGGACATAGTTCAACCTGTGTCAGAGTCAGAAACACAAGTGCCAGCTGTGGAGCTTGAAGTAGTTCCTCCTTTGGAGGAATCTTCTCCCATAACTGACCAGGTGTTGGAGGACGTGCATTCCATACACTAACCTTCTACTGCCCCACCCAAATCTAATTCGTGCGAAAATTCTCAAACTGTTGAGAAGAAAATTTCTCGTGTTGCAGCCCCTCGTAGATCTAGTAGACCAAGAATACCAAACAAAAGGTTTGTTGATTTCTTGTTGACCGAAAGTTCTGAGATAATGATTTTAGAATTTGAGGAACCTACTACTTAGAAGCAAGCCTTGATGAGTGAAGACTCCGAAAAATGGCTTGAAGCCATGAAGTCGGAAATGGCATCCATGTCTGAAAATCAAGTATGGGACTTGATGGATTTGCCCGACAGGGTTACACCTATTGGTTGCAAATGGGTTTTCAAGGTGAAAACAGACAAGGATGGTAACATTCAGGTTTACAAAGCAAGGTTGGTTGCAAAAGGGTTCAAGCAAGTTCATGGTATAGACTATGACAAAACTTTTTCACCAGAAGCAATGCTTAAATCCATTCGGATACTCCTAGCGATCGCTGCCTTTTATGATTACGAAATTTGGCAGATGGATGTCAAAACCGCTTTCTTGAATGGGTTCTTAAAAGAGGATGTATATATGACACAACCGGAAGGTTTTGTAGATCCAGAAAATCCTAGGAGGGTATGTAAGCTTCAAAAGTCCATTTATGGATTGAAGCAAGCATCCCGAAGTTGGAATCTCCGATTTGATGAGGCAATCAACAGTTTGGTTTTCTCAAAAACGGAGAAGAGTCTTGTGTTTACAAGAAAGAAAGTGGGAGTAACATAGTCTTCTTGGTCTTGTATGTAGATGATATACTTCTCATAGGAAATGACATTCCCATGCTTGAGTCAGTCAAGGAATGGTTGAAAAGTTGTTTCTCTATGAAAGGCCTTGGAAATGCTGAGTACATTTTGGGAATCAATATCTACAGGGATAGATCTAAGAGGATGATTGGACTTAGCCAACGAACTTATATAGATAAGATTGTCACTAAGTTCAACATGGAAAACTCTAAAAGAGGTTTTCTTCCCATGCAACATGGTATGTCGCTTAGCAAGACTCGGTGTCCTTCTAGACCTAATGAGATTAAGCGAATGAGTAATGTTCCTTATGCGTCAGCTACATGGTCCATTATGTATTCCATGATTTATACTCGCCCAGATGTTTCATATGCCTTGAGCATGTGTAGCAGATTCCAATCAAATCCAGGTGATGCACACTGGAGTGCAGCTAAGAATATCCTAAAGTACTTAAGAAGGACTAAGGATAATTTCTTAGTATATGGAGGTGAAACTAAGTTAATTGTTGAGGGTTACACAGATGCGAGCTTCCAAACTAACAAAGATGATTTCCGATCCCAGTCCGGTTTCATCTTTTGTCTAAATGGAGGGGCAGTGAGCTGGAAAAGTTCAAAGCAAAGCACTGTCGCAGACTCTACAACAGAAGTTGAGTACCTTGTTGCGGCAGATGCAGCAAAGGAAGCTGTTTGGATGAAGAAGTTCATTTCTGAGCTAGGAGTAGTACCTAGCATTTCAGATGGCATTGTTTTACACTGTGATAATAATGGTGCCATTGCTCAATCTAAGGAACCAAGGTCACATCAAAGGTGTAAACATGTACTTAGGAAGTTTCATCTCATCCGAGAAATCGTTGAGAGAAAGGATGTAATAGTTAGGAAAGTTCATACGGATCAAAATGTTGCTGATCCGTTGACTAAACTGTTGCCTCAGCCCAAGCATGAGAGTCACACTAGGGCTATAGGGGTTAAGCATATAGGAGAGTGGGTTTGATTGTGCGCTATTTACTTTTAAATTAGTTCACAGTTATATTTGCTCTTTAAAATAATTTCATTATGTTTATCAATAAAGGGTTATGATCTTATTTAATCTTGGTTTAGTATTAAATAAAACGTCCAAGATATTTTATAACATTTGATAGGTTTGTCAAATACGTGATTTGACAAATGAAACCCTATTTGGTGAACAGGAGTTATAATATATCTAAGTCCCTAGTCCGAATCGTTAAATTGGACGTAAATGATTTAGTTTCGAGACTAGATTGTAAGTTGATTGATAGCACAGTTTCATGGCCTATGGGGACATGGAGATGTCTAGTCATTTACATAGACATGTATAATGGATACGTGTCGGACAGACCCACATAGATTTCTCTAAAGTGTTTTGAGAATCCCGTCATTATATTGAGTGGATTCCTTTGACATGAGTATGACACTATTATCGCTTAACGATTAGTATATTTATAACGCTTCAAAACGTCGTGCCGTAAAATGAGATTATAAAGGCAGTGATCAGAATTGCTAGGAATTGAGTGGGATTTTTGGTTATGCAAGAATGGATAAGTCCTCCTAAACAGTTAGGACTGGTGTCTTGGCCTCTTGAAGAGCGAGAACTGGAAAAATGCATGGCCGTGCTCAAATGAATTAAAGAGTTAATCATTTGTTTCGACAGTTCGAACTCGGATTTCAAGAATCGACTTGAACAGTGATGCTGTTAACATTAGATGTTAGCATATCATCAAGTTGGACATTAAGTGACTTAAGGAATTTGAAGATTACACACTTGTTCTTAGACAAGTGGGAGATTGAAGGATTTTTTCCTTCGATCAAGTGTAATAATCTAAGTATACTTGGACAAGTTTATAGAGATAATATATTCAATAATATTAGGAGACCGTAACGTTTTGCTAGAAGCTAAATTACGGTTTGTTGAATTAATGAGATTAGGCTAACTACTAATATTGATTGGATCCAACAAAGGTTAGATATTTATCCAAATCCATTTTGGATGGTCATATGGATGGTAGGAGAAGAGTTGTAACTCTTGTTGTTGAATGACTCATAATGAGTGGCTTTATGTGCCTAATTAAGCCTCATAATGTATGACATTATGTGGTCAATTAAGCTTCATGAAACCACCATTGTAACAACTCTATAATTGATGTAGAGGTTATAAATGAGATACATGATCATCTTTTGTTAAATATTCTGATTTTTAGAAAAGATTTAGACTCCTCTTTTTCCTCCCTTTTGGCCTAACACCATACAAAGTAAGGAGTGAAAAATTCCCTCTTTCCTTACTAGCATACGTGGTGATCTAACCGTTGTTCGTGGACCAACACTAGCTAGAGGAACGACACTTGACGTTCTTATAAGATCTTACTTGGAAACTAGTACTTTTGTGGATTCACGCATCAAAGGTATATATTGTTATATATTATTTGATTATGTTAGTTTGTGCAATTTGTTCTTGGGTTAGGTGTAAAGAATATGATTCTTGAAATTCCGCTCGAAGCATCTAAACTCCTACAGTTTGTGACGTTTGACGTTCTTATAAGATCTCACTTGGAAGCTAGTACTTTTGTGGATTCACGCATCAAAGGTATATATTGTTATATATTATTTGATTCATGTTAGTTTATGCAATTTGTTCTTGGGTTAGATGTAAAGAATATGATTCTTGAAATTCCGCTCTAAGCATCTAAACTCCTACAGTTTGTTCTAGTTCTAGACTACAATTGTTCATTATATTTGGAGTGTTTTTTTCTATTGATACGAGACTGGTTTCTTGGTTTGGTCTAAAATTGGGTGAATCTGGAAAGTTTTAGTAGGCAAATACTGCAAATTATTGGCCTGGAATTTGAACTGAATTTTTTTTCATGTGTTCCGGAGCCTAAGTTCACATTATCAAAAACTTTCACTTCCACTTGTCCTTGCATCAAATATCTGGACAATATATAAGACAATTAAATGTATGTTGTTCTTCATTGTTCATTGCTCTATTTGGTTGTGATTTGTATTCCTGGTATATGAAGTCCTCTCAAGTTAGAACACTACAACATACTTTGAATCAATGGATAGATCAATCATCTTGATAAGAAAAAGTAAATTCTTTATAGAAAATTCACAAGGGGATCTAGAGAATTACGAAGACGATTACAGAACTTTCATTTTTTCCAGATTTATTCAAGGACTTTTTCTTCAAGATAAGGATAATATTTTTTGCATGGCTTTATATCCTAAATAACTTTTATCCGGAATTACCTCCTATATTGGACAAATTTGATGCAGGCTGGAAAATTATGATTTTGTTTTTCAGGGCAATATTGTTGAAGAACATTCTATTGGTATTAAGATGCTACACAAAGAAAAACATTATGATTGATATTTGATTATTTTTAATGAATCCAAGTGAAATGATGCATCAATAGTTCTTAATCGTGTTTTGCTCTCCGACATAGGTAACATTCGAGGTCGAATAGTTTTAAAAAAAAGGAGATTTATGTGGATGTAAAGAGGCTACTCAAAATTAATAATCTATTTGATCTTCATAATTTTTCGGTATGGTACAGTTAATGTTGCAAATCAAGGTCGTGAAAGTTAGTTACTTGGTGGGTAATCAAGGTATGGTAACATATTTTGATTCTTTGAAGGCCAAGCAACACAATTTTATGAAGTAGTTTAAGTTAGATAATTAGTTATTTCGCTTACATGTTTTTACGATTTTACTTGAGATGAGAGTTTTTTCTTATTTTAGGCTTAAATACTTGTCATTTAATTTTGATGTTATTTACGTCTAGGAGTCTAGAGTAGCTAGACGTGTGATTTGAGTTACAAGATTCATAGTTGATTGTGTCAAAATAAGAGTAATTTTATTATGAGTAATTAAATAAAGTCAACAAGTGCAAGTCTAAGTTGGAGAAGGAAGAAGCTTGAAAATAATGGTCTGAAGATCATGGGTAAACATCAAAGGTGCCATAAAAATTAAGATAAGCTAAGTTAGAGGAGTTTATATCTATCTTAGGTTTGCACTTCTTTAAACATGTTCAATTTTTCCACAATAAAAAAGAGGAGTACCATTCGGTTTTAAAATTTAGTGTTTAATTTCTCTAATTGAGTTATTAAAATTTTCAAGCCTCTAATTGATTTTTTGGAGTGTTAATAAATTAGATTTTGAACAACTTAATTTCAAGAGTGGTTTAGGTATGTTTAAGATTCAATTTAATATTAGTCCAGGAATGTTTGCTTAAAGATTGACATATCCTCAATTACTTAAAATTTTCGGACGTAAAGTAAATCTTTAGGTCCTTTGCGTAAAAACCTGATGGTTTTGTTTGCACTGGATTGACAATTACATCGTTACCGACTTTTTGAAAATAGATATACCTCTATCATCAACATATGCTAAAAAAATTAAATTGGGATCCACACAAAAGTTGCTAATTCATTAATAGATTTGGTAGGGTAAATTTTTATTCTTTTTTCGACATATTTTTGAAGTGTTTAATGGAGTAAGGTAGTAAGCTATTTGAGTACAATAAGAGCCCAAAATGTCAACTATATTAGCGCTTTTGAAAATTGCTAGCAGACTGAATTAGCGGTAATATTTAGGATTTTTTGTTGGGAACTACCCACATTTAGAGCTCATTTGTGAAAAGCTACCCTGTTTCAAAAAAAATGCCAAATAACTACCTACATTTGTAAAAAAAAGTGTGGTATCACTACCTTATTCACATTTCCGTCAATAAAGCTAACGAAAGACGTTAGTGGGGCCCACTATCCAACCTATCTATAACCACTCCACCCTTCTCCAACGGTCGTAATCGAACTGTAATTTATTTTCAGTGTCTCTCTCTACACCCTCTTCTTCTTAGATTTAAATTCAACACCTCCAAAAGTGAAATTGGAGTTCTAATGTCTGGAAAAAACAAATTGACAAGGTAAGATTTCAAACCCTAATTTTCGATTCTTTCTTTTAAAGGGTTCCCAAAATTTGAAACCCTAATTATGTTTTTTAGTTTGTTTATGGTTAATATCAGCTTGGTTGTGAAATATAAGTGTGGAATTCCAGCAAAAACCCTAACTTCGTGGACTTATACTAACCCGGGAAGAAAGTTTTATGCCTACAAGTTCTCAGACATTCATCGAGAAAAAAAAGTTGTGGCTTTTTCAATTGGGTTGATGAAGAGAAAGAGGAGTGGCAGAGAGTTGTCATAAATGATCTTCTACTGCAGAAGAAGATGATGGAGCAAGAAATTTTGTTGCTAATAAGGTGAGCGGTTTGTAGGCTTCAAGATGGAAAGGTTGTTGAAGAGAGAAGATTGGAGAAATTGAATGGTGGTGGTGCTGGTGCTGGCAGTTGTTACAGGAGGGGAGGGATCAATGTGTTTGTGAATGGGGGTCTAGGAGGTGCTTTGAAATTTGAAGAAAAGAGATGAAGTTGGATGAGTGAAATGAAAAATGAGATAAACTGATTTCATTGAAAGAGGAGGATACTTGGGTAATTTCAAGTGAAAATGGGAGGGAAAGGTTGGACAGTGGGCCTCACTAACGTCTTCCGTTAGTTTTTTGACGGAAATGTGAATAAGGTAGTGATACAAGACTTTTTTTACAAATGCATTAGTTATTTGACATTTTTTTGAAACGGGGTAGTTTTTCACAAATGAGCCTTTAATGTGGGTAGTTCTCAACAAAAAATCCTAATATTTAAGTACCACTAATTTATGTAGCGCTTTTGTCTTTAGTATTACGTGGACTGGAAATTATTTTTTCGATAGACTTCAAATAATTTCTTAGTTGAGCATTATTTTTGGAAAAAATAGTTCATGAGTTCACGGTTTATCAAGTCTTTTATACAATTTATTGCTTTATTACATAAATTTAATTAACTGGCAGAATTACATTATCAGGTCATAGTAAGGTTTATATAATAAATTTTGTCTTTGTTGATTCATTGAAGTTAGAAAAAATTGCAATGCATAAAATATAAATTAAATTGAAAATTAAAAGTCTATGGAAGATATGCGACATCATATCATCAAAAGATCCATACTTATCTCTTTGGGAGCATTTCGATAGTTTTTTCTTATCAACAATGATGCTTAGAATAAATGAATGAAGCATTTCAACTTTTATTCCTTATCAATCATGATGCTTTGAATAAATGAATGACTCTATAAAATTCCTATATGGTTCACAAGGAAAGGAATATATCATTTGAAAAAAATAACAAGTCACACAGTACGTGAGTGAGACTCTTAAGTTTATATAAGTCCACCAACTCACCCCTCTTAGACATTTGAAGTCAAAAGTAGAAAAAACCCCAAACATGAGTACTTCCAATTTGAATGTTCGCATCCTTGATACTTCCATCGACCCAGTAACTCTGTCACTTTTGCTGATCAAAGTAACTCTACTGTTGGTTTAACTTTCGAACCGACGATCACCTTCCCTGAACAAGGTACTTCCCTTGGTCCGGTCATCTTTCCCGATCAAGGTATGTCCTTCAATGGGATTGCCTAACCCGTTGCAAGTATCTTCCTCGACATCCATTGACGTGGTTACATTCCTTGATCAGTTACGTCATTCGCCTCAATTATCTTCTGTGTTGTCAAGGTTGATATGTTATGTAGATGATGGTTAATTTTTAATTGAATTACACCATCTTATATGTTGTCCTAAATAAACTTTGTTGTTGCAACTGTTTAGATTGTGGGTTTCCTTGCTAACATCTTTGTGTTAGTAGTATAATTTTCTTTGGAGAGTGTTGGTATATTAAACATATGTGTATTGTGGTAACAAGCAACCGAATAATCACTTCTAAGCACGTAAAGATACACTTTCCTATAAGAAATTAATCGACCCGATATGAACATCTTGTATCACGATAACTCTTATGAAATAGGGAAAGCAATAGATAAACTATATAAAAAATCTAACAAAATTTTCCTTCAAGCAAATATTTGTATTTGTTGTAATTCACAAAATTTCGTAAAAGACACGCTCTTTTATTATGTATATAGCAGGCAAGGTCTATAGAAGTTATAGAGTTGGTTGGGCAAAATAGCTCAAAAACTTTACATTAGTTCTTACATTGGATTAGAAGCATCTTTAAAGGGAGTATGGTGTGAAAGAAAGTGTTAGCAACTTGTTTAGCAATTTTAGTTTACCATATATGGATGTTGTACAGAAATATGGGAAATACCAAAGCAATATCGGTTATATATATTGTAGCTATATATCAGCCAAAAGAGAAAGAAGGATGCATGTGCAAGAGGCCCCACTCAACAGTGAAATAGTAGGTAGTATAAAACACATCATGACAATATATTTATATTATAAAGTTGTATATATTCAAAATAAGGTAGTCTAAATTCATCAATACAAGTTGATTATTATATGCTGTGAAGTAATACCTACTTCATCTACAATACAACGTAGTACTATATGGTAATAGGTAGTATCTATCTTATAAAAGGTAGTATTATCTAGTTAAAAGGTAGTATAATAGAATGTATCCGTTTGTTATCAATTATAAAGAGTGTTATTTGGTTATTTACCATAAGAGTTATTCTCTAGATTTTATTTACAAGAAAATGCCATTGATATCTGTGAACAGTTTATATATTGGATATAGACTTGGCAATGCTTATAACCTTATGGGAATAAAGAGTAATATGTATAGAAATGATGATCAATCAAATAAAAAAAAACCTTGTTAATCTTAGGTTGTATAGCAGTTTAGGTGGGAAAGTTAGTAGGGTAGATAAAGAGTGGATACAAAGCTTATTTGTATAATTGCTCAATACTTGTTTGGTTCCCTTTGTGAGCTTGAGGGTCCTTTCTAGAAGATTTATACAAGAATTAGGAAGGTAAGTTAGGGTATAAATGGTTGCGAATTTGGAAGATATAAAGATTTTTTGCTTAACCAAAAAATATAAAAGAAGCAATAGTTGAATGACGGTTGAAACCATTTCTTTCATATACTTCTTCCGTTTCGCAATACTCGCAACATTAGCATAGTAACCACTATTCATTTATCATTTTTATATTTTTTTTTTGAAATGTATGGAAAAAAAAATATAGCCAAATGGGGTCTTATTTGATTCATCTTAATGCATACTATCACAAAATCAACTTTTTATAATTTTTACTTATCAATAATTAGAGATATTAAAGTTTAAAGTATTGTACTCCCTCTACTTTTTTAATATGCACATTTTTTCCTTTTGGGGTGCTTTTTTATAATTGGTATCTTTCTACCTTTTCCCATAAATGGAAAGTTGACCTACCTAATTATTACACTTCTCTCCTACTTTTTCTTTCATTCTCTCTATCTTTTTCACTTTTTCCTTACTTTTACTATCATTATCTCTTACTATTACACTTTTCCTTTGATCCGCGCGCAAAAGCAAATGTATATATTAAAAAATGGAGATAATATTGGATAATATGCAGACAAGAAACTTTGCGAGTATTGCGAAACGGAGGAAGTATGAGACTGCGAGACGGTGGATCCACTTAGTTTAATATGAGAATATAATGGATATAATTGTAAAAAAGGGAGCGATTGCAATTGGCGGAGAACCGCGGGATACAAAGTCTAAATAAAATGTAAAATGCAAAGGGTGGATGTTGAGAGGTGAGTAAAATGGAGTGTGAAAGAGGTGGAAGTGGAACCGGAGTCCGTAACAATCCATTAGTATCAGTCTCGACGTTTGTCCAGCGAGTGGGCGCAGAACTCACCACTCGACTAGACGACGGCCGCAGACTCGCCGGAGCCTTTATATCCAGCCTATCTCCGGCGACACATCGTGGGCGCATCACCCATCTCTCTTTGCCTTTTGCTTCGGTTGGACAAGCACAAGCACAGCCACAAGCACAAGCACAAGCACAAGCACAAGCTAAGCAGTCTCACGTGAGCTCTGAGCATGTGGCTAATACCCTAGCCGGAACATGTGTATACACAGTTAGCAATACTAACAATGAGTTTGTCCTCATTTCCGACCCTAATGACTCCGCTAAGTCTATTGGTTTGCTTTGCTTTCGTCAACAAGATGCCGAGGCTTTCCTCGCTCAGGTTTCACTTCTTTTCTTTTCTTTTTTTTTTTTTAATTTTTGATTTTTCGAATTTCGGGTTTAATTAAATTATTTTGTGGGAATTTAGGTTCAGTTAAGGAGGAAGGAGTTGCGGAGTCAAGCCAAGATTGTTCCAATCACCCTAGACCAGGTCACTCATCATTTCATAATTACTTTTGCATTTGCTACATACATATATACATATACATAAACTCTGAATTCTGCTCTGCTTTTACTCACTTGTTCTTCTTTTGCTGCAAATACTTCCCCAATTATTTACATTTTCGGGGGTCTGTTTAGTCTGCTGAATGCTTCAACTGATGGCCATGTTCTTTTTGTCTGCAATCAATTTAAATTAACTTTCACTTTGGTGAAGTTAATTTCAGTTCACCTCAGCTCAGCTCCTGCTCCTGCTCCTGCTCCTGCCAAGTCACGGACTGCAGTTAAATACAATGCCGTTCTTTGCAGCCCAAAAGAACACGGCCGAAGGCAGTCCACTTTACTTGTTGAATAATTCACTGACACTAAGGGTTGTCAATTTCCGTGAGAGAGAGAGAGATAGACGCAAATTGGAGAAAATATAAGAAATGTAATAATGTGGATGGTCTTGTCTCACTTCAGAAGATATAATGCTGAATCCTTTTTTCATTATCTCTTAAAAAGGTTGTCAACCCTTACTTAAACGTTTCCGTTTTAGTTGATTGTGTCACTTTGTCTTCCTTGAAATTAGTGAATTATTTGGATGAGGTTGTTTGATGCTTATTCGGTGACTTTTACTTATTGTTTGCATTTGAGAGTTTGGATTGAGCGTACTTGGTAAAACCGAGTTGTTGGTGGCTGCAATGCGGACATGGAAATGGTTCTAGGTATAGTTGTTGTATGAATGATGAAATTCCATGATGATATCCAAAACTTGTTGTGCCATATTAAGAACTTCCGACATTGTTACGGTTGTTTTCTTGTATGTTGCCACTTTTGATAAGGCTTATGGTGATCTGGTATTCATTTACCGTTATTAGAAATTTCTTTAGCTGTTCTGTTGGGGGTACAGAATTGATTCAATAGGTGATGCTTAAGTTGTTACTGTTAAAATGACTTTCTTATTTAATGAGGGCCTGAGGGGTAAACTATTTGCTGAATTTTGTGCTATGTTTGGTTTTTGGCATTTGGTCTATCGGAAATATAGATGATTCGGCAAAACGTAGGTCTTTTACTTGGAATGGTCAGAAGAACGAAGTTATCCTTTTCTTTTTATTTCTCTTGTTTTCTCTATTGCAGAATTTCCACCTTTAGAAGAGACAACTAGTAGTGTTTTAATGAGATATTTATGTTTAAAAATAGAGACTATGGATACTGTGCCTAGTTATCCATGTGGATATCTTTCACTCATCTTCTTTAGTGTGGACAATATGGGTGAGTAGTAAGTCACTCATGATGATTTGTGTATGAAAGGATGAATGGAAATTGTTTGTAAGGATGGCTTTACAAACTAGCACTAATTTGGTGGTTAAAGCCATTTTTCTTGTAGTTTGTAAAAAGAATTGGTTTCTCGCTCTTGATTTTCATTATTGTTCTCCTCCTTTGTTTTTTTTCTCTCCTTTGGAATGCTCCCTGATTTTACCTTGAGGGCCTGCCTCTCCCTTCTTTCTACTTTTTAAAAAAAAAAAAATTTCGACCCAACACTGCAGGTTTACATGTTAAAGGTAGAAGGGATTGCGTTTCGCTTCTTGCCTGATCCGGTTCAAATCAAGAATGCGTTAGATGTAAGCTCTCTCATTCAACGACATTAACCTTGATATTGATTGTTATTGTGTTGGATTTATTTGGGAATCTTGGCAATTTTGACAGCAAACAGTTTGTCCTCCCCCTGGTGGCACAAATTGGTTGTTTCCCTAATTTAAACTCTCTTTCATCCTGATTATAGTCTTGAACATCGAAATTGTTAGATTTTAGACTTCTTATTGCCTTTATCATGTAAGGAATATATAAATTAAGAAAAGGGTAAGTTGGCTTGGCTTTACTTTACTTTGCAAGTCAAGAGTTCTTAAAAGCTTTTAGTTCACTCGTTGAATCTCAAAGAACCTCGAGTGGCAAGGGAAATTTTAATTTACTTATCAAAGTCAATGAAAAACTTGATGATTGCAAACAACTTAAGGCATAATTTGGGATAAGCAAATTAACTATTCTGATTTTAATTTTGATGAGACTCTTAATTGAATATTCATGACACTTTTTGATAGCAAATACTAGGTGATGGTCCAGTCACGGACCATGTATACCAGTGAAGTTGCAGGGGTCACTTTCTAATGAAATGTGTCTAACAAATAGAGGCAGAAGGTATGCATAAGATTAGCAGGATTCAGCTAGTGTAAGATAAAACTGAAATCTATGTTCAAACTCAAAATACGAACACTTATTGGAGCTCCAAATTTAACATCAAGTATAACATCAAGATAGATTGCTAAGCACTGGTCTTAAATGATGTCATAAAGAGAACAATGGATACAATTGTTTAAGGAAAATTTATGTCATTAAATTATTCACACAAAGCTAATTCAATTTCATGGAAAGATCCCCTCATATACTCTAGAAATCCTACAAAAACTAGAAAATAGAACTTCTTAGAAGCACCAAAAATTACAGCCAGTCTTCATTGTATTGAATATCACGGCAAAAATTTATAAGATGGATAATAAGAATATCCTAAACATTGTTTCCTAATACGGTGTAATTGTTTAAACGCCAAATCTAACCAAAAGTGAATAATAGCCAACCTTTATTGAAAGATAAGATTCATGAGCACCATGGTGTCTGGGTCATAAAAAGTTCCAAGTCTATCAGAAAATGGAAAGCAGGGTCAAGGAAAGTAAAAAGAAAATCTGATAATAGACACTTCTTGAACTTTTGCATAGATTGCACTAATTTGCTGTAGAGACGGACCTGGCATGAAATCAGGATTTGTAGTTATTTCCTTGCTCGTCAAACAGGAATAACCAAGGCCTTTTGCGTGGATGAGACATGTAAGTGGCAGTTCTTATGAGAAGTTGGCCCATGCCCCCATTGCTTTTTCCCAGTTATGATTGACAACTTCAGTAGACCTGGGTGCAAAGACAAGATAGGCTGCTGGCCATTATTGATAAAGTAAAACAACAATAGGACTCATTTGCCTCACTTCATATTATTGTCTGCCCTTGTCTATATGGCAAACCATTAAGGGCTTCTTTATTTAAAACCATGGAATGGAAAGGAAATGGAATAGGGTAGAGGAGTGGAATGTTTAAACGAAATACTCTTTCGTCTAAGGATGCCTAACCGCCGCACCGATCATTCGGGGGAAGGCGGGACACTGCGAGGTGGGTATTTTATTACTCTCAAAAGTTGTTTGGTTCAACTTAGGAATAGAATAAAAATGTTAATAATGGTAAACGTATCTATTAATTTTTTAAAATTAAACAATATCATTACAGATACAACCATTAAAAAATATAGATATAAGATAAGTGATGATTACAAGTTTCATTACCAGCTAGTAAAAGTATTAAACAGGAGAGAGAGGGAAGGTGTAACAGCTAAGGTTTTGTCTCTCTTCCTACTGAAAATAGACACTTTTCTGTTAACATTCCTCTTTCTTCAAGTTTTTTTTGGGTAACCCCTTATTACCTTCAAGTTTTTGGGTTTTACTTACTATTGATTTTGTTGTTGCTTTTTACAATTTGTTGGAAGTTAGGTAATTTGCTATAATCCTGGTATTAATCTGAGATTTGGTGGTCAAACTAGACGTTTAAATCATAGAAATCTAGTTTTTTCTCACCATGGAGGGGTGAAGGGCCACTGTGGCGGTCGTGATAGGTAGTGTGTTGGTGGCTGCCATCTGACTGCTGGTGGTAACCACCATCAAGAAATAGATTTTGTTATCACTTATCAGAGAGAAGAGGAAGGTAACTAAATGGAGGAGTCCATTACCCCCTATGCAATGGTGATGGATTGAAAAGGGTTTGAACCAAACAAAGAGAAATGGAGTAGGTAATTGATTCCGTTCCTTAGAAGCCAAAAGCCTTGAACCAAACAGGCTCTAAGACTTATAAACTCCAGTGCATATCATTGCGTCAAATCTATTATACCAAGGATACAACTCCCAACGCTCCAAAGATTGCTGCTCTTCATGTAAAAAATAAGTGGTACTCACTATGGCTATAATGCAGCTCAATATCTTCTAAGTAGATGCACTAATTCACACGCACAACTCTGGCTGCCGTCGACCCATTAAGAGCAATACGCTGCATCTAAATCTTGTGAGTAGCTGTATTTATACTCGCCGCCCTTTTAATAAAATTTCCTTGTTAGTAAAAGCTGTCCTCAACCACTATTATAGCTGGACCAAATTAGTGATAGGATGATGCTGCTTCCATGTTCAGAGGCATGTATAAACACTTCCCTGATCATTGAGGGAAACAAAGGGCAAGTACCCATGTACCAACATGTAATTCAGCACCTTAGTAGAGTCAAACATAAGGGAGAAATCACTAGAGCCATTCATACCCCTTGGTGGTCTGTGGTCCTTTTTGATATAGTGTAGGGGATGTAATGGAAATTTGTTGTGGATCTTTGACATCAGGTACAAAATCATGTTGTTTAAGGAATTCTAAGTATATGGGAAGTAGTTGCAATTTAGTTGAACAAAGCATCCAATGTCTTTAGTGCACAGTTATTTTTGTAAGTTATAATAATTCACCACTCAATTATAATATTTGAAAGGCTGCATATTTCTGATAAAATTCTTGACCTGCCGGACATAGGAATCTTATACTTATATAATTCAAGATAAGCTTGATTCACAATAGTTCACTTTCTTGCTCCAGTTAAAAGCATCAGAGCCTAAAAGTGGGTTTGACGGCGTTCCTGTGTTTCAGGTATGCTAAATTGCTCCGTCCTTATCACTTTTCTGGTTAATAGTGTTATTTTGTTCATGCATGATGAGAACTCTTAGTTCCACTTGCTTTCAGTTTCTCTTGCTGTAAGATGTACTGAATTCCCATTCATCTTTACACTTGTCATGTATTTACCGCTTTGACTGCACTTGCTAACATGAGTCACTTATTCATTAGATGCTATTCTATATAGACAGACTTTGGATAGAGAGAGATAGAAGCTTGAAAAGAGTGATTGTGGTGTCTTTGTTTCATTTAGTAAGAGGATTGTTAAGTTCTCGTGATTAATACTTCCGTTATAGTTTAGTATATGATCTCCCACTCTTTGAAATACTCTCAATGGTGCCTTGTGAGATTAACCAATTCGATACTCTAAGTTTCTCTTTGTGATTTGTTTTATGTTAGAGAAAACTTGAGGTGGGGTATTTTGTGTGATAAGATTAATGTACCGAACCCTATTAAATGCCTGAAAGTCTCTTGCAAAGCTCCCGCTTTAATAGGGTTACGGCCTTATGGGTTTTTGCGAGTGTACACTGCCTTGTGTTCACATACTATAAAATATGATAACTTTCGGGAATTGCAAGTTGCCTTCAAATGTCAAAAAGCCATGTTTAAAATTTAAATATGAGTATTTTTTGGGCTTGATAATTAAGATAGTTACTTAGTAAAGCTTACTGAACAGATTTGGAAAAGGCTCACTGAAGCATGTTAATTTAACCCACTTTCCTTGATCAACCTAAGTGAACAAAAATTTAATTTTTTTAATTCAAATTTCCTTTTGGTTCTCGGCTGTATGAACTAATAGATTTTAATAGTGTAGGTGATTTAGGGGTATGGTGAGCCTCCATGGTTTCTTCTTTTGGATGGGTGCTAGGGAGGGGTGGAGGGGTTGAGGCCATATATATATATGTATGTATCAATCTCCCAAAAAACCTTCCTTTGTGGTGGTTGTTTGATTTAGTTTGCTGGTTTGCCAGCTTCAATGTGTCTGCTGCATTCTTAATAATACCAGCTCTTTTGCCTTATGGAGTCTTAGGAAACACGTGTTCCTCATCCAGCTGGTTAGACCGACATTTTTTGTTCTGGTGACTTTCTAATGCAAGATTTAATTTTTCTGTTAAATTAACCCAAAATTTAATAGGGCCTCACCCCCGCCGTTGATTGCTGTTATTAAAGTAAGTTAGCTGCAACGTAATAATGGTTTTCCAATTATCAATTGCCCATGTATATTGTTGAACTAGACTTTTTATGTATAGTAATGGAACATTATTTAGCAGAGGAGTTGAAGCTGCTTATTGTGATCAGCAATTGTGATTATGTTTCCCAAGAATCAAGAGAGATTAATCTTATCATTTTTTCTAACAACTTAAGTCTAATACTTGTGCACATGTGCACGTGATTTTTTTTTTCCTTCCTTTCCTAATATTTTTTCCCTGGATATATCTGTTGACTGCTGCAGTCGGAGCTTCTTGTTGTCAAGAGGAAAAATAAGCGTTACTGCCCTATTTATTTTAGAAAGGTAGTTGTTTCATTAACCTTTTGTAATACCCATTAATAAGACTTGGCTAGAGGCTGATATTTATGATTCTTTGCTGCAGGAAGATATAGAGAAAGAACTGTCTCTTAGGGCATCGCGAGGACGGGGCCTTTCTCAGAACATACTGGTACGGGCTACCTCAAATTTTACAATCACATATTTAGAGACGCAGATATGGGTGGTTGTGGGGGGGGGGGGGGGGGTTCCTCCTGGCCACTTTGACTGAAAATCTGGGAGTGTTAAACATACATATGCGTTTTGCTCCAAATATTTATATTGCCAGTTGAGGTGTGTACTTTAGCTTACTTCAAGGTGGAGGCAGTTTTAATTGTACTGAACTTCCCCTTGCATCCTTTCACCTGCCGTTTATATTTTTGTGTTCTCCTTCTCATGTATTTTTTTTCCTTTTATTATTTTCTTTAACATTGTCTTACCTCTCTCCTTCACCTTTATCCTTCATGTTTTAGTGCATTAAAGAAGACCAAGTTCCTTCAACTTTTAGGTAGTTCTCCCTGAGTTTCTTTTGTTTGTCCTATTTTGACCAAAAAACTCTCACATAATTGGTCAAAGTAGGACAAATAAAAAGAAACGGAGGGAGTACATGATTACCAAATAATAGTAGTCTTTTTGTTATATACTTTGTTAAGTATATTGATAAACTGAATTTGGAAATATATATGATTATATACTCATATACTTACTTTACCCTCTGTTATCATGTCATATAAGGTTAGCTAATAAGTGGTTGTTTAATTATCAACTATTTTACTGGAACTATAGGTCATGTTTCTTTGTCACTTTTTTAATGAGCTTTTAGTCAATTTAAATCATATTGGAGATTTGACCATCTGATAAGAGCGGATTTCATGAGTAGATTGAAGAGAATAAACTGATTTTCAAAAAGCTCCTAATAGGAGCATTTAAAAATCGGAATTTAACCTATCACGTCGTTTTCTTAGTTGAAAAAGGCACAACTATCAACTAAATAGTAATTGACCAAACATTTTAATATAGCAAGTTAATCATTTGGTCAAATCACTCATGAAATCACCTATCCATGTCACCTATGTGCTAAGCATCAAACAGGGCCATTGTATTTTCTATTGAAGGAGAGAGTTGGATATTCTTTTCATTGGAAAAAGAAAGTGGATGAGAGGAGGAGGAGGGGGAGTGGAGAAGAGAGAGGTATTAGATATTTGTGGAGCTTCCTTCAATAGAAATGTAAAGACTACTTAGGGACGGATGAAAAAGGAAAATACAAAATACTTTTTTAGTACATAGGAAGTACTACAAAGGTAAAAATATTATGACCAGAACATGTCGAGTATTTATATAATCTAAAACAATTTTTCTATGAATCTATTTTCATTATCTCGTAGTAGCTCCTTGCATGCTAGCAAATATTCTTGTTTTTCTTTTGTTGTATTTCTTCTTCTGTGATTGAGACTTTCCTCTATGAAGAACTAGACTCAAGGAAGAAAGTTGTGGATGCGGTCGCGTTTGCGGCAATAGTTAGATGACGCGGATTTGGCTTGTAACGGTCGTATAAAAACAAATCGCGGTTGAGTTGGCGTGAAGTTTTTCATAAAATTCACACTAGTAGTTTTTAAGTTCAATTTTGCATTCTTTAGCGTTTTATAGTATTCTTATAACTTAATTTGACTAAAGCTATCATATGGTTGGGTTACACATTTAGTGAATAAAAAATTACTTAAAACATGAGATTCATATCGACATATCCTCTTATATATATAAATTGATACTAACTCATGTATTATCCAACTTGAAAGCTTATGACAAGTTTTTCTCCTCTTTTTGGTGTGTGCCTATTGTTTTGTGCTACTATGTCTATTTTCCGCTTCTTTTTTCTTGTCTAATTCTGATAAGTAACGGACACTCTAACACGGCGAGTCACCATTACATAACGGACAATGCGGCGAGATGGACGAGAATTTCATCGCGAGTTATGTAAGGAGTTTGCATAACGGTAAGTTCAAAATCCGTTACATAACTTCCTTGACGTAAACGGCCGAGTTTGTCTCTGTGACTAGACTACCTCTCTCTAAAATAGATTTCAAAATTTTATTTGCTCTTGCTGCTAATTAGAAATCAAAGCCCACTCTATAATATTCGTACACCATTTCGAACCTAGACTGAGTGAGAAAAGCTTGCATATTACCTATATAGAAGAACAAGGAAATAGAAAATTGGGCAAGAAGACCTGGTTGTGTTTGTTAAGTTTGCTTTCCTTATGATCTCAAAGGTCCGTTAAAATGGTCTTTATCTACTTTCTCTTGTATCATTTTGTTTGTATGAATAACTAGGTCTTGCTTGACATGGGTGGAATTGTCTGCTGCTTCTACCTGGCTGGCTATTTTGTGCATTTTCTGGATTATCACCTGCTAGAACTTTCTTGGATGGGACTATTTGGTACTTGGTGGTTGCTTATCGTTAGTCCTGCTCTAATGTTTTTGCCTTAATTTACTTCAACTATCCGTGCATTTGCCAACTTGAGTTCCGCAGGAGGATGTTCATTTTCCCGTTGATGGTATCTGTAGGATTCCTTGACTCTTATTAGCTTCTGAAACTTCATTTCTGAGAGAAGAACGTTGATCTATAGATTCTCGTGGGTCTTTAAAATGATCTCCTGGTTCATGCATGATGAACCATGGTTTATGTGCTTTGTTGCTGAATAAGGTGCAGTCTGTGTCATAATTGGATTGGACTGATTACCATCTCCCCTTTTAGTCTCCTTTTAAATTTTCTTTATGTAAGTATAACTTTACTGTTGTGAATATGGACAGGTTGGAAGCTTAGAGAATGTTTTGAAGAAGATGGAGGTAACATGTGCTTTAATGATATATTTACCTCTTTCTGTTTTCTTGTTTATGTTTTTAGTGTTCTTGATGCTATTATTAGCGTCAGACTGTCAGTAGTTCCCTATGTACTTCCTCAGTCAGTTTCTCTTTAACTGCAAATTAGTACTTTAGTAGTAATCCCTATATTTACAAAACTGACTTGAATTTAAATCTGTTTGGTGTAATCAGTATTTGATGCAACCACATGCTTACAATATCAGACCCAAGAATGTTGATTTATTGAATTCAATCCCTTACATTTGCTTTTTTTTTTTGGATACAGATATGTGAGAAGAACTCTGGCTGGGATGATTTTATTTTTATTCCACCTGGTAAAAGCCATTTACAACACATTCAAGAAGTGGCAAAAGCATGAGCGTATAGCGTACGTTTTTTCTGCCCATAGTTTTGATTGGGAAGCAGAGGACGTAGCATTGAAGACTTGAGTTCTCTTCATCTGTCAAACTCTGTATTTTCAGTTCTAGATGGTTTTAAAATTGCCAGTTGATTAAAATGACAATAAGAAGTAATATAATCCACGGCAGTTTATATGAAGCAGATCATGGTTGTCAAGTGGATGCAATGGAGGTTGCATAATAGTTTAGTCATAGTTGTCTACCCATTGTTGATAAAGGATGCACGTTTCAGTGAACCATCAGCTTATTCATTCTTTCGTGAACAAGGATTCATATAATATTTGATTTGCTCTTCTTATGTAATAGGATCCTACCCCTAAACAAATAAAGATAAAAAGGAACTCATAATCTTCAATCCTCGTTTAAGTTTCTATGCACCCGAAATGCATCTGTAGAGGTTAACCATGAAGAACTTGCAAGGTTTCTCTATTTCTTCTTGGCAAAGAGGTAGATAATTCAGAGGTCCTAATTCATTAGATTTCTATTTCCTCTGGTTATGTTCCGAAACTTTTACGCGTTATAGTTTAGTAGTATTTGAAAGGGAAAATAAATCATTTTGTTTATAATATAGATTTCAAAAGTCACAATTTAATTGGTTGTCATTCATATATTACCATTAATTTTTGACAAAAGAAGCAATAAAAATATAATAAGATTGATGGTTGAAGCTCTTTATTTTATACTTGTGGTTATGGGTTTTAATTTTCTTATTAACAATTTTTTTTTAAAAATATGAGAATAATGTTTTAAAGAATGCTATTAAAAATAGGATGGTGAGGTGTGATAGATTGTTTTATTTGCCTACACTTTTTAATACTACCTCCGTTTTTTTAATGGCTACACGTCTCATTTCACGAACTCATAGGCAATACTTTGATAAGTAAGTACAAGTGTGTAAGAAAAAGTAGTAGGAGAGAGATAGAGAGAAAAAGTTACTAATAAGAGAAAAAAAGAGAAGTGTAACCATTAATTTTAAACTTCCTTACTTCCTATAAATGAAATTATAGTCATTAAAAATTAACGGAGGTAGTATTTTATACTTTCTTCGTTGTTCTTTAGATGCCACTTTTCATTTTATGAAGTTTTTAATTAGATGTTACATATTCTTTTTTTGCAAAAAGTTTCTTTCTATCTCTCTCCAATTGCATAGTCTCCATTAATTTTTCTCTCTATATTTCTCCTATCTAAAAATTATATAGGAGTCCGTGAAAAAAAAGTGTAACATCTAATAAAAAACAGAGGAGGTATATAAATTTCTCATTTCTTCTGCTTTTTATTGTCATTTGTAATTGACTAATTGTTAGATTAAACTTTCTACATGGACTGTACTGTTTAGCGGCAATCTTTGTGTCTTGTTGTAAAAAAGACTCACTAATTCACGTGTTTCAACCAATTACTCCCCTTGTATAGTAAAACAACCCTTTAGCATTTCTGTTTATTTTAGGTTAATAGGCTTGGTTAATTGACTTGTACTTCGTTTCTTTCTTCTATTCCAACATTTTGAAATTTATAGTATTTATAAACTACTTTTGACCGTAGCTTGTTTACTGATTCATAAAATTAAATATTACTTTCTCCGTCCCAAATTAACTGCTACATTTGACCAAAAAGTACTTTACTTTTTGGTTAAATGTAGCAGTTAAATTGGGACAGAGGAAATAGTAATTACAATATGTTGGATTTATCTCAATATCTATTTAAAAGTAATTTTTTTTAGTAATTCATATATATATATAGGGGCTGGATCCATTGAAAACAGCCCTTAGGCTGAAAACTGAAAACAGGCCATCCCAACCGTCCATATCCATTAAGCCTGATCTTACGGCTGAGATTTCCCACATTCATTAGCGATCTACTCCCAAAATAAACCCTTCACTCTTCCTCTCTCAATAACGTGTTCTTTGTCTTGATGCCTCTTCGAAACTGCTGAGTAAATCATCTTCATCAATAACGAATCAAGCTGTAAATAGCATCTGGTAAGATAATTTTCATGAATTTATCTCTGAGGCCTATTGCCGAGTGTCTTCTTGCGTAAATC
Organism: Patellifolia procumbens; assembly: GCA_947645195.1. Classification (NCBI taxonomy): domain Eukaryota; kingdom Viridiplantae; phylum Streptophyta; class Magnoliopsida; order Caryophyllales; family Amaranthaceae; genus Patellifolia; species Patellifolia procumbens. The sequence continues at coordinate 458,733 of CANSGD010000708.1, read as the reverse complement.
GCTATTTGTCTGTATTTACTCCATCAATTTACAGACAAATTGCAGCAAATTAGAAACAAATTTCCTATATAAGAACCTTTCCAATTGACGGTAGAAATGAAGCATTGTCTTTGAATATTTTCTTTTTCTTATCCTTTGTTTTATTGTAAGCTTGTTAAAATTGTCTAAAGAAAACTCTTTTTTTCTTTTCAATTCATCAATTTTTGGTTCTTCGTACAATTGTTTCCTAGGTTAATTTTCAATATTTGAGAGCAATTCTATAATTTTACATGTATTGCAAAGATCTGCCTTTTGAGAATCAGATATTATGATGTTCCTATATTCAATGAGTTATACTACTATTTGGTTAACATCTAGTTGATTATATCTAAACTATTCTGGTACTAGGATTTTGTTTCTAATTTGCTGCAAATTTTTGAATTTTTTTTTCTTCTTATTGTAACACTTGTTTCCATAAAGATGTAACCCTTTAATTTAAAATGTACCCTTTTGCCCTAAATGAACCTTATTGTATTACTTAGTGGGAGAACGAGCTACAATGTGGAAAAGACGCACAGATGACATAAATTATTTTCTATGTAGATCATTTATCTCATTGCATTTGGCTAATTTATCGAATTGTAAGTGAGTTGTCAACTAAGTCTTATGGGTTATAGAAATGTGAGAAAGTGAGTTGTGAAATGAGTGTTAGGGGATGATTGTTCAATGGTTGGCTTTCTTATATTTGAAAGAAATAATTTGTATTTAGGATTCCATGAATAATGGTTGTACTATATGTATAGTATATGATTAACACGCATTGCTTGAGTTTTCTAATAATTTTGAGGCGAGTTAGGTGTAGCCATCCTTTCACTGGCATTACCACTGATGCATAAATTACATATCTACTACAATTACATTTATTTTTTTCACTAGGTTTTAGCTCATTTGTAAACGGCTATTTGGTGTTCATAAGAAGGTTCTTTGGCTATTTGCTCACCATTAATTGGCAACGGAACTCCAAAGTTTCTGATTTAGGCTTGCTAAGTTGCTTGGTTCCGAGATGAGTTACGTAACAACTCGTATCATGGGTACTTTTGGGTGAGTGCGAATCTGCGTGATAGACTGATAGTGCTCTTTACTCTTTAGTCAAACAATACATTCTTTGTTTATCTGATAGTATATAATTCTGTTGCGGATACATGGCTCCTTGCTTGTACTGGTATGTTGACTGAAAAGAGTGACGTTTATAGCTTTGGAATACTTATTATGGTGATAATCTTTGGGAGAACCCGTGTTGATTACAATAGTCCATGGAGAGGTAACTTTAAACTTTATCTTATAACTTGCACCCTGCTGTTTGCAACATTGCCCCTGATTCCTGCTAGATAACTGAAGCACCTCCAAGCCACTGTTTGTACAAAAGTTGCCACGATTTAGAACTTATGTATCTCTCTTTGGAATAACCAATCGTGGCTCACTTCTTATCCATACGTTTTTCTTAGAGTATACTTCCTCCGTTTTTTAATACTCGCACCATTGAACCAGTTTACGCAACCCAACGCACAATTTAGATGTTAAATATCTATAATTATACACAATAAAAAATTATGCAAATTAGATTTTAATAATCTATACATTGAGACAAATCTAACAAGATCCCACATGACTATATTTTTTCTTACATATAAGTCACAATATTGATTTAAGTGAACATGTGTGAATAGTTTGAAAGATAGAAATTGTGCGAGTAATAAAAAACGGAGGAAGTATATGCTTATTTCTTCCAATAGAAATCTAGATGCACATATGAAACATTTGTATGTAATCTCTTGTTATTTATGCACTATGTATACTTTATATATGTATATGTACCCCCATTAAACTTATACGTAGCTGTAGTATTTCTATACTTGACAATTTAGATTGAACCGAGCAAGTATTGTTATACGTCCTATCTTTACTTCGTTATAAGTTTTGAACGTATTTTATTTATTATGCTTGTAATCTAGATGGTCACTGGAAAACGTTTGCAGGTAAACTCTTATTAAACTTGTACTGTGTATACTTTATATCCTTAAATGTATCCACATTAAACTTATAGGTAGTTTTTTTATATTTGACAATTTAGATGAGCCGTGCATGTTGTGTTATCACCTCTAGCACCATGCTTATTTGAGCACTAAATATCTTATGTCCTAATTGTAAGCATCATATAGTTTCTTAAATTTGTCATGTTACATCCCAGTATAGACGAGTTGTGTATGTTTTACCAATACAGATTACCCTTGATTCACTACCAACTACTAGTGCAAAGAAGTCTATTCCATTAATTCAAGAAAGTTAAACTATCCTAGAAAGAGCAGCAAAGTTAAATTAGATTCCGAAATATTTGTGCATATATGCAAAAGTGTGGCTGGTGGCTTGCTTCCTGCTGCCTACTGGGTAGTAATTTTGGCCCCTGCTTTCTAACATCATCTTTTGTCTCATTACTTGAAAGCATCATCAACATCTCAATGCCTATGGGGGCTTCTTTCTTACCCCATAATTAAGCCTACATAATCAAGCCCACATAATCAAGCAATTTAGATTGACGAAGTAGATGATTGTAGCTCTTGATTGTCTGCAGTGATAGTAGCAACACTGGCAGATAGGATAAAATCTACTTACCTCATAATCAAGCCCACATAATCTAGCAATTTAGATTGACTAAGTAGCTGATCGTAGCTCTTGATTATCTGCAGTGACAATAGCAACACTGGCAGATCTTGGATAATTGACTAAAATTCGTAACCAACACTCTTTTCTATCTTTTTATTCGTAAAACCTATTAGCTCAATTAGTAGAGCATTGTGCGAATGCACAAACGGTTTAGGTTTGAATCCTACATAGGTTAAAACACAAGCTTAATTTTACGAAGTTTTTATATGTTCACAAGCTCTAAATGGATAACTATCTCTTTCTTTAAAACATTTTTTACATGAAACTCATATAGATCAGGAGCACATGGGAGGCTTGATAGTTCAACTCCAATTCGATGCAAGTGAGCTCCAATTTGACGCAAAGTAGACCTAAAACAACTCTAAAAGTCAAGAAAACAGTGGTTAAATATCTTATTGGTTTTTTTAAGAGGAAAAAGCCTATATTTCTAGTAAAAAGGGGTACATTATACAATAAAAAGGGAACGTTAAAACTAACCCAATATTATTGTTATTTAACATATGTAGGATTTGAACCTACATCATTTGTGCTATTGCACAATGCTCTGCCAATTGAGCTAATAGATTTATATGAATAATATAATAATATAATACATCCAAATATGAAACTATAACCTTGAAGTAGAAAACATAAAGTTATAATATAATAATATAATAGATCCAAATATGAAACTATAACCTTGAAGTAGAAAACATAAAGTTCCTCTAATAAACTCATGATTTGCTAACAAAACGAACCCCTCTTTTAACGTATGTATCCCTTTTTCAACTAAACGTACCCATTTTCCAACTAAGTAGTCCTTTTCCAATTTCGATTTATCAAACACCTTCAAAGATATAGATCGTATAAGGACCCTTAATTTATAGCTTCGTAAATGAGACTTTCAAAAACCATGAAAATTAAGGAAGAACTCACCTTTTCTTCGTTAAATGTAACACTTTTGTGGTGTAATGTAGCTCAATTGAGAGACATACCTTCTTTGATATGAAAATAGTTGATTACATTTACCCTTAATCATGTAATGGTTGGAGTAATGGATCATGAGTTCACAGTCTTCACACTTAAAGCCACTTATTTAAAAAAGGGCTACAATTAGTTGAAAAGAGGATATATGTATTTGGATAATGGATACTTTTGGTTGTAAAATGATACATCTGGTCTAGTATAAAAGGATACATCTAATCTAGTATGAAAGGAATACGTTTGGTATAAAATGGGTATTTTTAGATGAAACAGAAGTACATTTTGTTAAAAAGATATATACCACATCACGTATTTAGAGTTGTCCATTTTATTGTCAAATGTATCCCTTCTTAAATTAAATGTAGGTTTTTTTCCAATGCTAATAATTCTTAAGAATAACTAAAATGATTTTCCCCCATTTTTGAAGTTTCTATTTGATTGACTCGCGCATATAGTTTACAATTGTAGCACTTCAACTAAAGATTTGTACAAATAATTCTTAAGATCAGCAAGTTTAGAAATTGTTGAGATTTGCGGAATATCGTTCTTTGAACATAATTTCCGATGCAAAGATTCAATCTTCGATTCTAGATTTCTCACCTTCTCCTTGTGCCTAATCAAGACACTAGAACATTCACTAAACTGCTTCTCCATATCATCCAATTTCATCGAAGATTCAGCCTCAATATCTCCAGTTCTCCTACGCTGCTCAGACACACTGTCAACTTTCAAGGTTAACTCAACATTAAGCCAACTGATATGCTTATGAAAAAGCTCCTTCTTCTGCAGTACTTTGTCAGCGTAGCCTTGCAATGCACCAACTCTGCCTCAAGCTCACTCGGCCTAGCTTCTTCCTGAGCCAGCATGATCTGCCAATCCAGTGATTTTGTCAAGATAACTCTTGATTGTAGCATTCCTTCCATTGATTTATATCTCCTTCACCCCTATCAATTCCACAACCTGCTGTTTCGACTTTTCTAGCTCCTTAATCTCCATTGAAAGCCTTTCAATCTCCCCATCTTTTTAATCTATAGTAAAAGCAAGAATGAAGTAAATTGTGAAAATGTCCTCAAACAATTCCTCCCTGTAGCATCTGGTATGTTATTACTACATAGAAAACGTGCTTAAAGATGATAAGAGTCTGAATTAAACGGGTCACATTTAAAAGTAAAATAGATACATGTAGAATTATGGACATACATTTAAAAGTTTGTGACTGAAAAGTTCATCTTCAATCATGATTGTTACATTTAACTATAAGATCATTTTCTGATATGACATGTAAAAACTGATTCATCAATTCCAAAATAAATATTTGTGGAGTTTGTTGCCCATATACTTGCTAGTACCAGCTTACAAATAATGATATGCAGGGCCTTTAGTTAATCTGCAGCTGCGATGCAATAGTGCAATATGAGCACTTGCAACAGCAAGAAGTGGAGTACCTCTGTGCCTATTGATCCCAAAGCTCTCACTCATGGTTTAACACATATTTGTCTTATCTGGCACAAATATGTCGAAATGGAAGATGGAGAGATGAGGCCTAAAGTAGTTTCACCTTAGTATGAGCTGAAGATGAAAAGTAATAGAGGCGACTTTTGACAAATCTGATAAATCTAGAGATATATTAGAGAAGTCAGTACAAAGGGATAAAGGTGATTTTGAGTTATATACTCATACTAAAGCAAAGGCCCAAGATGAATCCAGAAGTAGAATTAAGATTGATGCTCAGAAGGAAATATTGGTTCAATCAAAAGCACAAGCTGGAGGATACTTGCAACAAAGAAAAGAGGTATTGTGCTGGTTGTATGAGTCCTGCATGCTTTATTTGCTGGTTGCTCATGTGTGCAGAGTCTGCAGACCCCTGAATTGTCTAATAGTAGGAAGTGTTTAATATGTTTACAAGGACAAACAAAATAATATAATGAGTTCATCTATTACAATTGTCTCCACAGAGCGCACGATTGATGGGCTTCTAATCTGATTTATAATTTGGCTTCCAAGAACCAAGATGGACAGAAAGTACCAGCATCCGAGTATTCAGCTTTACCTAATGGAACCAAAATCTTCGGCTGGAATTGCTTTGGCAGCAGACCATAAAAAAATCAACCACTTGAATCTGTGGAGAGAGAATGTAACCAGATTAATGATGAAACGACCAGTGGGATGGATGAAGTTGAGAGTGAGAAAGACAAAAAGGATTGCTCAGCTGCTACAGGACTCTCATATCAAGAGCTTACTGACAAGGAAGTGCGAAGATGCGGGGCCATAGCTGCTCGGCTTCTTCGTGATGTCAAAATTAACTAAGTTTCATGGCTTCTTGTCTTTTGCTACTAACATATGCTTCAGTCATTACTTTTGTAGGTGTTTCTCCAGAATCTCTTTCTTTAATATCCATGAAGTATGAAGTATGAACCAGATAGAACCCATCTCGTCTTTGCAATGAAATCCAATCTCATGTAATTGAGAAGATTTACCATAATCAATGTCAATTGATTTTGTAATCGTGGGTGCAATCGACTGCAGTAGTTCAACAAGATATTTTTTTATTTTATTTTCTATGGTTGACCGGTTTGGTATTAGTGGATTTCAAGATGTTTTGGCAGAATGCCTTCGTTTTTAGGAGATTGGTTCAATCAAACAATTTTTGAGTTGTAACCTGATTTGATTAGCAGATTGATGAGTTTACTAGTTTGCAAAATACTGTGCCCGTGTACGTTCAGCTAAAGGATTCAGCTTATATATCATCATAGATCAAGTTATTCAAAAAAATAATTTGGGTTCCATGTAGTGATCTTGAAAGCTACAGTTTAGACATGACAATTCCAAGAACTCAACACATAAAATGACACCCTTATAGCTATAGGAAAGCATGAAATGACTCCCTTATAGCCTTACATTTGAAAATAAAGTGGTACATTTAGAACTAAAAGGGTTACACTTTAAAGTTAACCTATGTAGGATTTGAACCTACACCATTTGTGCTAGTGCACAATGCTCTTCCGATTGAGCTAATAGGTTTAATAATCACAATTAAAGTTCCTACCATCATCTGTGAACTATCAAAATCATCTTCGAAGATAATTATACCGTACTCTAACAATTTGGGCTTTTTTTACTGCTCATTACTTTCGACACACTTATGAGATTTACTACCTTTAAGTTAAAAAAAACTACTTTCAATAGCATGCATCGTGAATGAAACCATCATCTGTACTTCTAGGATTAGCTGAAATTGAAAAAAAGAAAGAAGGTCTGTTGATTATGCTTACACTCAATCAGTAGGGAAAGGAGCATGAGCTCCAATGGTACATATCTTTTTCGAAAAGGGGTACATTTTAAATGATTATACTTACAACTATAACAGCTGAAAGGTTAGAGTTGAATGGGGTGAACTTGTATAGAAATTGGGTACATTTTACACAATATCTAGTACACTATGGAAATGTAATACTCATATTGCAAGAAAAGAATTCATCAACAGAAAAAAGAAAGGATGCATCTAAAAGCAGGGGCAGATTTAATAAATTAAAGCATGAATTTGTGAAATTGAGAATATCAAAACCTAGTTAATGTTCTTCCAGCATTTCACTACTTCCATATTCAGACAGTAATGAACTTATTTCATTTCGAAAATTTACCCTTTTCAATTTTGTATGTACCCTATTCCAAGTTAGTTGTATCCCTTTTGTCATAATTTTGAACTTCATAAACTACTACCTAATTCTCCTCAAAATCGCAGCCACAAAACAGTAGCAAAGGAAGAAGAAGAAAACGCAGTAGCCAACAACATAACTATATTTGGATGCCTTAGATGATAGCTTCAAGTCTTCAACCAAGTACTGTTCAAGCTAAAATATAATTGATGCTTTAGTATGACATCTATACATTCATATAAACCTCAAGATTTGTAAGGCAAATTAGAACCAAACAATACAAAATCCATCAACATTATATGAATTATTACACATATTTGAGTTCATTGACAATACCAATTCCAAATTAAGAATTTCTGAAAGTATTATATAACTTCTATGTCAGCAGACCTTGCAACTACAGTAAAAAAACAATTTTTATTCTCAAATGATGAACATTCAACGCATCAACTATTGTATGAAGAATCAAAAAATAAATAATACTACAGTTACAACAACAAGAGTATATTGATTAAAAATCAGAACAAAAAATCAATTATAGAAGCAATTTTCAAAATCTAAAGTTGAAATTAGGTTTTCCAAAATAATGGTTTGGGTCTATAACTACAACAACAAAAATTCAACAATGTTAAGAAGAAGAAAAATCACAATAATAGCTAAATAAAAAACAGATGCGTTTTTTTTTTAAATCTAGAGTCGAAAACTAAGGTTCTGAAAAAGAAAAATTGAAGATTTATTGGATTGAATTGTACCTCGTAATCTGTAGATGAAGGCTAATTCTTGTAGTCGCAAGCAAAAGACTAGGATTTGCGCTTGTAACGAATTTAAGAATTTGTGAAGAATTTGTGAAGAATTTGAAGAATTTGCATTGGATAGTTGTGTTTCTCTTCGTTTCTTTAGAACTAGGATTGAAATGTCGGGGTTCTTCGTTTCTTCAGAACTTCAGTTTCTCTTCCCTTTTTGGGCTACACAGCTGTTTGTTCTAGGATTGAATTGTTCTGACGAAATTGATTATCGTCCGTCAGATCGTAGCGCGCGGTAAAAGACGACCCAAATCCCTTGTTCTCAGTTTTCATTTTAAGCCCTGTTTTCAATTATATATAAATTACAGATATTGAAGGATATAGTTGTGTAACGGCAAGCGTGAATGTCAAAACATTGCAATAAAAAACGAACGAAGTAGTTTTCTTTGCTTACTAAGAAAAATTATAACGTATGTATGGGGATTATAATGTATGAAACCTAAATATGGGCCATCAGAGATTTATAGATCCAAAATGGTCGTGCATTATTAATAACATTTTTCTAAATATTGAAAACTTTAATTTTTTAGATGATAAAAAAACATGTTTAACCTTTTTTTTTCTTTTTCAAATGTACATCTGCTTCACCTATATGTACGTCCACTTTTCGTAAATGTAGTGTTGGTTCTACTGAAAAATTGTGCTTATGTTGAAAATTGAAAAGTGGGCACATTTACGGAAAGTAGGGTTACATTTGAAAAAAGGACATGCATGCTTTTTTATTTGATAAAATCATAGTTGCTAATATTTATAGAATTGTCAATAATGACGTGGGTACATTTTGATCGACACTACTACAAAAAAGGGTTGTGAAACCGGTTGAAATAGGCCTATGAAACCGCACCATAACCGGTCTACATCTCATAGGTGTCTTAGGCTTTGAAACCGAGTACGAAAACTGGTTTCATAGATTTATGTGAGAGACCGGTGGTTACCTCCCACACGTGTCTCTGAGTAGTGTAAATTTTGTATTTTACCAAGCCTAAGAAACCGTGCAATGTATTGTCACAGATTTCTTATCCCAATGTACTGACACCATTTATTGATGAAAACCAATTTCACATCTTTTTTAAAAAAATGCTGCAACCTCACCATTGTAACTGACATCACTCAACACCATTTGGACTAACCATACAGTGGAACTCAAGTGTAGATGCAGATGATGACATTGAATTCCATAATCCATCCAATGCCACAAACCAAACAACAATAGATTCCTAAAATGAGAATTGTTACACCAAAATATTTATTGCATTTACGATTAAAACATAAGATTTTACAAACAAAGCAATTGTAAGTAAAACTATTATAAAAAAATCTACCAAATTACATACACATCTATCTCACTATTAATTTCCATAGAAATTACAATATTAGTATGTTCTAATTAAAACCAAATCTTCAAGGATGACAACCTTCAAGCTCTTATCTCCAATGAAAAATCTGATTATCAAAGCAAACAAAAAAAACATAAGAAAAATTAGCAATTAGATCTGACTAAAACAATTGAAAACTCATGTAAATTATGAAATTCGAACAAAATATCAGAAATTAAAGAAGAAAAACGAAAACATTGTTTAAATATAAACAAATACCTGTAACTTATGAACCCTCAGATGAATTTGAGAATAACGGTGGTGATAATCGCCTTCAAGCGGGATCGTAAGGCGGCCAAAGGCAGAATTCCAAGCATTTATCAATATGCAGACTAGCTTAAACCAATGGTAAGAACTCCGCCGCCATGAGAAAGATTGGGTATAATCGAAACTCCAAGAACTGTAAAGAGAAATAGGAAAATATCAATAAGTATTTCAAGAAAATTCAATGATGGATAGAGAAGCAGATTAGTTGGGAACTTAGGATTGAGGGGTGGAGAGAGGTGGGAAAGAAGGACAGAGAGAATTATTTGGGAAGAATTTCTGGGTAGAACCAACTAATGAACTAATTTTGAGACAAAATAAATATGGTGCGATTTTCTCAAAGCCAAATCTTTTTCTTTTAGCTTTCTGTAGCTGTAGGATTTGGAACCAACGGTTAAGATGGTCCATGATGTTTTGGGATGGATAGGTGACATGGCACTTTGGATTTTAATATTTTTCTTTAAAAACCCATAAATGCTTCTCTGCTACAAATTAAAGAAGAAACAAATTTTTGTTTAATGCTAGCGTCTTTTTTTAAAATCCAAATCTCCATAATAAATTTTATAATGGACAAAGAAACCACTTGTTGGTAATATGTGGTTTCCTTTATTTTTTTTTGGAACCGGTTTTCCTTTATAACTGGTTTCTTAATCTAAGAAACATGTTACTGAACTAGCCTGGTGTCGTATTAGAGGTTCCTTTGCCTATTTTTGTAGTAGTGCGATGGAAGAAAAGCTCAACGACTTAAATTTGGTTTTCAAGGTGCAAACGTTTTTACAGATTCATTCCTATATTACTTTATATATGTAAACGTTTTCTCATAATCCATTCCTATATGTGTGTGTACCTAGTTAATAAAGTCGTACCAAAAGGAGGCATCATGTTATATTTCAACTATGTAAATCTAAATATAAGAAGCAATTGAATGAATTAGCTTAGTCTAAAATCGACTTAGATAAAGTTACACCACTAATCAAGGGTTCCTTAGTTCACCACTTAACTTGTTAAGAGTTAAACTAGCAAAGACAAATCAATTAATGCACAAAGTATTAATCGAAATATGATAAGTAATACTCAGTGTTTGGATAAAAAGTCATGTCCTTTCATTTCATTTCAGGTCCATATTTATACAAGTCTTTTTGTCCCTAATAACAATAAAAATAAAGCAAACTAATTAACTACCACTACTTCCAGTAACGAAGGGCCTGTTTAGATTTACTGAAAACAACTGAACTGAACTGAACTGAATTGATTGGAGCTGAACTGAACTGAATGAATTGAATTGAATTGAATTGAATTGAATTGAGTTGAATTTAATAAATATATAAATAATATTTCAACAATAATAATATAAATATTAAATAATAATTATAATGATAAGTGTTGGTCCTATAGAACTTCTAAGTTTATTACAAGAGGGGGGAGGGGGGTGAATTGTAGTAAAGACTATTAGGGGCTATTTTGCGGAATTAACAAGTTAAAAAGAATCAAAGAGAAGTTAAAACAAAGAACGCTAGAATCTGCTTTTAAACAAGATCTTATTCCTATTTTCTCTGAGAATAGATCTTGCTCTTTTATTTATAATAGTAACTTACACCCTATTATAAACAGAAACTCACTCAATTCCTCTAAGAACTGATTCCCAGTCACCTTGTTCCCCCTGAACACGTGACTTCCTCTCTTGACTTCACTCGAAGTCTTCTCTTTCTCTTTCTTCTCTTTCTCTCTTGAATGTAGAAATTTTCTCACAAAATTTCACTCACCCCAACTCAGAGTAATGGAATACAATGAATTGTTGAAGAGAATAAAACTGAAATAACTTTCTAAAAGATTTACACAATTAACGTAGAAAGTCTTAAGAACTAAAATTGAGTTCTTCTTAATTTATATAGCTGTGATAAATCTTCAACGGTCTTCTTCAGCTTCCTTGTAGTGGACGCAAGTTTTTAGGCATTATCTTCCACCTTCATAGCCGTTATGGACCATGTTAAGGCCACGATTCATAACCGTGCGTTTGCACAGTTTGAACGAGTCTTAGAGTCTTCCATGATCTTCTCAACAGCTCTTGACTTGGTCTTTGGCAGTTTAGGATATATGTTTGATGTGCGGTTAGTTGAGATCATGGCCCCTAGAATCTAGGACCTCAACCCATTAACTTAGCCACGCAACATAGCCAGCTCTTCAACGTTTATTTTCCTGTAAACCATTAACAACCTCAACTAATCTATGGAATCCAAAATTCCATAATATTAGAATATTAATTCTACATAAAATAATATAACTAAATATTCTATTTTCATAAATAACTTAATTTTGGTTATTATTAAACCAATTCTCCATAAGTTAATTTTGGGCAAAATAAAATAAATAATTAATAATACTATGGAAATAATAAAAGAAAAACTAATTAAAAACTAAGTTAAAAACTATTCATTTGTCATCATCAAAATAACGAGTACAACAATATTCCCCCTTTTTGATGATGGCAAATAAGTTGGCTAAAAAAAATTTCTATCCTAAGTCTTAGTCTAAATCTAAAAAATCTAAGTCTATGTCTAAACTCAATTTGGACTAGGAACTGGATAGGAACTGGATCCTCTAGAAACAGAGGCAATCAGAAAGGCTCTAGGAACTAAGTCAGACCAGAAAATATTTTTAGATAGCCAACAAGTCTTTTCCCCTTTTATTATCATCAAAACTAAGCTATGTCCCTGCAGCACTAAAGAGTCAACAGTCTAGGCATCAATTAAAGTAGCTCAAACAAGCATCTCATAATATTATCCATCCAAACACAAGCAAGTACGAAAGAAAAAGCATGTGCAAGCAAAAAGGATTAGTTTAAGCATATCACAAGAGCAAGGAAGGAAAAGTTCAGAAAGATCTGTGTCAAAAGAAGACACGCAAAAAAGAGAAAGAAAAAAAAAATGTTCAACCAAATATTACAAACCCAAAAAAATATCCAGTAAATCATTGTTTAAAGAGATGGGAAAATTTATGGTTTGGGGCGTTTGAAGATGGTGGAGACGACAGAGTCAATCTTGGAGATCACAACATCCACCTTGTTCCTGATCCCCGTGTCTGCCTGCTTGATGGCGGCTAGAGTCTCCTGCTGCTGTGTATCAAGAGTGGAAACTGACTTTTCCAGGACATTGATCCTTGTGTGCATGAGTGTCAGAGACTCCCTAATTTCCCTCAGAATCCCATGAAGTCCAGTGGTAGAGATGAGAGGAAAATCCACAGCAGTTGAAGGAACCTGATCCTCATCCAGATTGATCGTTTCAGCATGACCCGGATCCTGGTCCTTCAGAGACTTACCCCCAGCCAGTCTCTGGCTTAACCTAACAGATCCCCCAACAGCTTCCTCAAATACTTTTCTCTTTGTCCCTGCCTCATGCTTAGTAACTGTAGCCTCTCCCTCAAATTCCAATTTTCCACCAACCACCCTCAAACTAAGTCTAGTCAGCGTCTCCTTGGTTAAATAATTTTCAGGCTCAAGGGTGAAAGAAGGGCTGTCAGACAGTTTGACTTTATTTTTCTTTAGAATTGTGGTGATTAGATTGCCATATCCCACCTTGGTATTATGAGATATGCAGTAGGAAAGGTGAGAGAGCATAAGAGCGGGAAAGTTTATCTTGATATTCTTTGCTGAACAGTACATGATAGAGATGTCCATTAGATTAGCTTGGGTTCTCTTGGAAGATCGGGGTAAAAAAAACGCCAAACAAACTGAAACAAAAGTTTATGAAAGGGAGAGAGATCTTTTTGGTCAATGGACATAAAGTTATGGTTTCCTTGAAAAAACTGAAGAATATTTTCATTTGAGACGCCATTGATGTTTAATTTTCCCTTCCCTTTAACATACTCCCGGTACCCATCTGAAGGTACTTCAAACCATTCACTCAATTTCTTTTCTGTAAAGGTGACCACACACCCATTCACTAAGCTTACACACACTCCCTCTGTTTTATTGAAGTTCTCACAAAAGAAACTCATCTCTTCTCATATAGTCCCTCATCTACACAAACTAATTTCATCCATTTTTGAAACTTTAACAAATTCAGAAACTCATTCCATTTTACTTTCTTGCACCATGCAAGATCAACACAGAATCCTACAATAAATTGAGAGGATTTTGATTTCTTACCCCTTTTTGTGTGAATCTGAAGGTCTCTCCCCTGACTGCTTTCTTGATCCTCGTCATAGTCCTCATGCTTGGGAGATGCCGCTTCAGTGTCAGAAATGGGTTCTTGAGAATGTGTGGAATCGTCTTTCGGATGAGAAGATTCTTGGTCACTTTGCTCGTCCATGGAGGGTGTTTTTTCGGCTGGGTAATTTTCTTGAAGTTCAGATATTGCCTTTTTGGGTGCCATGGGAGAGAGAGAGGATGAAGAATGAAGAGAGATGAAGGAGAGAGAATATGAACAATGATAGATGAAGTGGGTCAGTAAAAGTTGTCAGTGAAGTGAGGTGTTGGGTTTTTATTGTAATGATGAGGCGTATTGAGTTGAAGGTGAAGAGGTGTGATTTGACTGGGTAAGGCTTGGGTAAATGTGTTTCATTTAATGTTCCCCTCTTTAAATTAAATGAACTGAATTTAATTTTGAGTAAATAAATTGGTTGATACAGTGAATCAGAGAATTGGTAATGATAGGAGGAGAGAGAGAATAAAAATGTGGAAGAAGAAAAAAATTGCTCTTGTGTACACGGACCCTTTTTAAACTATACAAGCAATTTAATTTACGTACTCTATATATGTGCATGGACAATAAGGATAATATTTAAAGACAAATGTGAGTCCTTAAACATGACCCTAGGTGGATGAAATTTGATTCATGAAGATGGCAGAACACTCTTAGAAATGACTAGTACACAGGGTTCAAATTTTATAGGCCATTTTATGCAATTCTAATCATTCCAAGTTCCAAGCGAATTTTTTTTCAAATCTCTCCCTAGATGATGATTTGGTAAAATTGTCAGCAATTTGATTTTCTGTAGGGCAAAATTCAACTTTGACGAAGCCCTTTTCAACATAGTCTTTCAAGAAATGGTGTCTGATGTGAATGTGCTTGACCCTAGAGTGGTGAACTGGGTCCTTGGATATGCATATGGCACTGATATTATCACAAAAGATTGGAACACATTTAAACTTAATACCAAAATCACGTACCTGTTGCTTGATCCATAAGACTTGGGAACAACATGCAGCAACAACCACATATTCAGCTTCAGCAGTTGACAAGGCAGCTGTATGTTGTTTCTTGGATCCCCAAGAAACTAAGCTTGTTCCTAGGAACTGGGCAAAACCTGAGGTACTTTCTCGATTTACCAAATCTCCAGCATAGTCAGCATTAGAGTAGCTAACTAGGTCAAATGTGTCACCATGAGGATAGAACAAACAGAGATCGTCACTTGATTTCAAATACCTAAGGATCCTCTTGACAGCTATCAAGTGGGATTCCTTTGGATTTGATTGGAACCTAGCACATAGACCAACACTGAAGGAAATATCAGGCCTAATTGCAGTTAAATAAAGAAGAGATCCAATCATACCTCTGTATAATTTCTGATCTACTGATTTACCGTTTTGATCTTCATCCAACCTTGTTCCTGTTCCTATAGGAGTATGGTTGGTTTTAGCTTGTTCTAGTCCATATTTCTTTAGCAGTTCCTTAACGTATTTTTACTGATGGATCATTGTTCCTCTTTCAGTTTGCTTGATTTGCAAACCAAGAAAGAAGTTCAACTCTCCCATCATGCTCATTTCAGATTCACTGCTCATTAAGTCAGCAAAACCCTTGCAAAGAGAATCATTAGTATTACCAAAAATAATATCATCAACATAAATTTGTACTACTAGAATGTCTGTTCCTTTTGATTGAAGGAACAAGGTTCTATCAACTTTGCCTCTAACAAAATTATGAGCAAGTAAGAATTTAGAAAGTCTTTCATACCAAGATCTAGGAGCTTGTTTCAGCCCATATAAGGCTTTGTCTAGCTTATAGACCTGGTTTGGTAGATTAGGATTTTCAAATCCTGGAGATTGTTCCACATAGACGTCTTCCAATAGATATCCATTTAAAAATGCACATTTAACGTCCATCTGGTACAACCTAAATCCCATAAAAGCTGCAAATGATACTAAAATTCTTATTGCTTCTATTCTAGCTACTGGAGCAAAGGTTTCTTCAAAGTCAATACCTTCTTGTTGATTGTAGCCTTTTGCTACGAGTCTGGCCTTGTTTCTGATCACAGTGCCATGTTCATCTAGCTTGTTTCTGAAGACCCACTTTAACCCAATTACCTTCTGATTCTTGGGTTTGGGCTCCAAGTGCCATACCTTGTTCCTCTGAAATTCATTTAGTTCCTCTTGCATGGCATTTATCCAGTCAGACTCTAGCATTGCTTCATTGTGATCTCGAGGTTCTATCATAGATAGGAACGCTTGAAAGGCCCAAAAGTTTCTAAGTTGAGATCTTGTTTGAGTTCCCTTCTCAATGTCGCTGATGATCAGCTCTAGGGGATGTGACTTTTGGTGCCTCCAAGATCTTGTTCCTGTTCCTTCAACTTGAGGTTCTTCAATTTGTTCCTGTTCATTCTCTGTGTGAGTCTCTTCTGCCTGTATTCCTGCATCTATTGTTCCTTCATTTACTTGTTCCTCGTGAGGAACAGGCTCAGGAACCGTTAGTTCATTCTCAGAAATATGTTTCTTAACTGTTCCTGCAGGAGTCAGTTCCTCCTCAAGATTGTCAATCTCTTGAGGATGAGTTAGCCCAATTTCAAAATCATTTTCATAACATGGTTCTTGCAATGAGTCAGTTTCATCAAAGATAATATGGACACTTTCCTCTACGCACATTGTTCTCTTATTATAAACTCTGTATGCTTTACTATTTAAAGCATATCCTATAAAGACAGCTTCATCACTTCTAGCATCAAATTTGCCTAAATTGTTTTTACCATTGTTGTGTACAAAACATCTACATCCAAAGACTCTAAAGTAAGTAATATTTGGTTTTCTTCCTTTGAACAGTTCATAAGGAGTTTTCTTGGTGATGGGTCTTAGCATGACCCTGTTGATGATGTAACATCCAGTGTTCACTGCTTCTGCCCAAAAATTCTTTGGAAGATTGCTTGATATAAGCATTGTTCTAGCCATATCCTCCAGAGTTCGGTTCTTTCTCTCAACTATACCATTTTGTTGTGGTGTTTTTGGAGCAGAGAAGTTGTGATCTAATCCTTCATTACTGCAAAAATCATCAAACTTGGAGTTTTCAAACTTCGTACCATGGTCAGATCTTAGGTGTTTCAATTTAAAACCACTTATCCTTTGAACTTTCTTAGCAAATGATATAAATTCATCAAAAGTTTCATCCTTGCTATGAAGGAAGATTACCCACGTAAATCTAGAAAAATCATCAACAATAACTAGTACATATCTTTTACCTGATCTGCTTTGGATTCTCACTGGGCCACAAAGATCCATGTGGATCATCTCAAGTGGACTTTGAGTGCTTACCATTTTCTTGGATGTGAACGATGATCTGACTTGCTTCAAGCTCCACAAACTCCATGGCTTGTTCCTTTTATAGTTGGCAAACCAACTACCAAGTCTTTACCACTTAGTTTATGAAGCAGTGTAAAGCTTGCATGACCACACCTCTTATGCCAAAGGTCTTGGTCATCTTCTAGTACACTAAGACAAGTTAGATTGTTCCTAGGAACAAGGTTGAGGTCAACAACATAAGTGTTCCCTTTTCTTGTTCCTTCTAGTATCTTGGTTCCTGTAATGATGTCACTAACTGATAAGAGGTTTTTAGTGTGTCGTTAAGGCACTAAGAACCGCTTAGCAAACACAATTTATATACCTAACGAGCGACTACTAAGAACGTAGTAACGGCAAGTCAAGGGTCGAACCACAAGGAAATTGGGATTGAGTTCAGTCCACTAAGTCCAAAACTACCTAAGTGAAGGGTTTTTGGGGGGTTTAAGATTAAGTAAGCTACCGACTAAGTAACTAGCTAATGAATACCGACTAATAAACAAATAGGAGGATTAATATGATAAGGAAGACACTAGAGTTCGGGCTACTCGTATGAACATGGGCTAGACAACGAAAATCAACGCTATGGTGATTCACAACGGAGTCAATACAAGGTTAAGTTTCCCTCTAATTTACTTGAGTCTTCTCTCGAATGGTCCTCAAGAGTAATCGATTAATCAACCAACCAAATCCTCTTTCGAATGGTCTTTGGTCCGTTGATTAATAAATTCATTAAGTTCGGAAAACCCCTAATTAAAGGATCCCCTTAATTCCTACCCAATCCCTTGGTCTAGAAATCAAGTCGAAACATGGGAATGACAAAAGGGATTAAAGTTCGATTAAGAACAATAGAGACCCTAAATGCCCTAGCATAAACGTGATCAAGATCTATCCTAGGGTGTCAAAACACCACATTCAATGCATAGACAAAAAATTGAATCATAGAAAGCATAGATAATCTACATTAAGCCCTTAATTCATACTTTAGCCCAAACCCTAGATAATGAACTACTCACTAACCATGGATTCTAAGAAATTAAGATTCAATAAATTCAACATCATAAGCTAAGCAATAAAATTAAAGGAAAGAGAAATTACTTGAATTAATTGATGAATTCGATCTTCAATAATGAAAACAAAGGAGTAAACTAGAGTTTGAGATAGTTTTAGGGCTAAGAGAGAGTTAATTAGAAACTAAGTATGAAGTAATATCGAAAACTAAGCTCCCAAAACTAATTAAAAGAGTCATTAAAGTAAGACGGACAAAACGGGTCAAAGCCCGAAAGCAGGTCGACACGGTTGTGTAAAAAACGACACGACCGTGTCAAAGTGGACACGGTCGTGTCAATGTGGACACGGTCGTGTAGACCTGAACTTCTCAAATCAGTGGGCAAGCAGAACAGGACTGACTTCGTGGAAACAGACCAACACGGTCGTGTTGAAATCAACACGGTCGTGTAGACCTGCTAGTCAGCGGACAACTCAACTTCAAACGATCATATCTCTCTCGTCTCTTATCGGAATTGGGCTTATAACCAGTCGTTGGAAAGCTATCGAAACGAGCTAACACGTCTCACCGGAATCACCTTAATCCGATTTACGGATCAAACGTTATGTTCATTTGAAGTTCAACAGTCCACAACTAATCTTCCAATGATCATATATGACTTCAAAAACCTGTTAGTTAGTCTGAAAATCATCCAAAACAACTAAACGAGTAGTGAAGCAACCATTTAGCTCAAAGTAATCAAAACCATGCAATGCAAGACTAAAATGCTCTAAATCTATATGCATCGACACTAAAAATGCAGCATGGATAAGCACAATAAAGTACTTATCACTAACCACACTACATCCATTAGTAAATTTCACATTGTTTCCTTTGTCACAGAATTGAGAGATGTTAAGTAAGTTATGTTTCAAACCCTCGACTAAAAATACATTATTTATGGAATGTGACTGAGATTTCCCAACTTTACCTATACCTACTATGTTACCTGTGAGGTTGTCTCCAAAGGTCATAGTTCCTCCTTCGTAGACTGAAAGTGAGAGAAATTTGGTTTTATCTCCTGTCATGTGCTTGGAACAACCGCTATCTAGGTACCAGAGGTTGTTCCCCCTCACTTTAGTCTGCACCTACAGTAATTAGTCAGTGGCAGGAACCCAGTTAGACTTGGGTTCCTCTGTTGAGTGTGTGTTCCTCTTAATTCTCCACTCTTGCTTTACTAAGCGAGTGTTCATTTCGATCTGTTCCTCTTTGGTGGAACAGTCAGACACTAAGTGTCCACTTTTCCCACAGTAGGAATAGATTCTATTGCTTGGCAGATCAACATATTTTTTATGTTTGTTCCTCTTCTTATAATTGAAACCTAGTCCATTTCTTCCTTCATTTTTATATTTTTGTATCCAACTAACTGGATCAGGAAGCTTGACTCTTGAAGATTCCAATTTCCTCTTCAGTACCACATTTTCATTTAGCACTAATTCATGCTCAATTTTCAAATTTTCAATTTCTTTACTGGTACTGTCAGAGGAAATGGTTCCTTCAGGAACAACTAGTTTCAATTCTGCCAAAGCAATATTCAAGAAGTAGTTATTATTTTTCTGTTTTTCATAGGCTTCTTGAAATCCACAGTATTTATCAAAAATCTCGAAGAACCGTTCCTCAATATCTGAATTTAATTTTTTAAACCAATTTGTGTGTTCCTTGGTAACTTTCAAGGCCCTCTCCATATTCTCATCTCTTATGCAGATTGCCTTGTGGTTATCAAGGGTTTCTAAAAATAATTCAGTGAGTTGGTTCTTATTTAATTTTGATAATTCTTCTTCAACAACATTAAAGTTTACCTGTTTGTTGGATACGTCCTCTTCACTATCTGATTTTGCCATTAGGCACAGCTGAGCAGTTTCATCCTCAGGCTGTTCCTGTTCCTCATCAGAATCTGATTCACCCCAGGCTGCTACCATAGCCTTTCTTATTTCAGTATTAGAGAAAGGTTTTTGTTGTTCTTTACTCTTGAATCTGCTTTTTCCTTTCTCGTTTTCCCACAAAGGACATTCCTTTATGAAGTGCTATGGACTTCCGCATTTATGGCAGCTTAGCTTTGAGGTTTTCCTTGTGCTCTTCCCTTTATAGTTCTTGTTGAAGAACTTTTTGAATTTCTTAACTATCAACGCAACTTCCTCTTCATCAGTTTCTGAATCATCTTGCTCTTCAGTCTTGAGAGCCAGGGATTTTGATCTGCTGGAGTCAGGTTCATGAGTTCCTAGGTGCAACTCATGTGTCATCAAGGATCCAGCAAGTTGTTCTATGTTAAACTTGGTGAAATCCTTGGTTTCTTGTAGAGCTGTCACCTTAGCCATCCACTTCTCGTCTTGTGGGAGACTTCTCAATACTTTGCGTACTTGTTCCTCTGGAGAAATAGATTTTCCTTGAGAGTCAAGTTCATTTGTGATATTTGAGAATCTTGTAAGCATATCATGAACTGGCTCTTTAGGTTTCATTTGAAATAACTCATATCTATGCATGAGCATGTTTATCTTTGATCTCTTGACCTCGCTTGTTCCTTCATGTGTAACTTGAAGGAGTTTCCACATCTGCTTTGCACTCTTGCATCCCATGACTCTATTATGTTCATGAGGACCAAGACCACAATGCAGAATCTTCTTGGCCATGTTGTTCATCTCCATTTTCTCAAATTCTTCTTTGTCATACTTTGAGAGTGGTTTTGTAACTAGCTCGCCTTCTTCATTCTTTTCAGTGACTTCAAAGTCACCTATCTCAATGACACTCCAGACTTGATAGTTTTCTGCCTTAATAAATATTTCCATCCTATTCTTCCAATAAGGATAATTTTTACAATTGAACATTGGAGGACGTTGAGTAGAGTATCCATCATCTAGCTTTTCTCCAGTTGTATTCATGTTCTCTAGGATCAGCCTCCCCAGTGTTAACTGTTTTAGGAGGAACAGGCTCTGATACCAATTGTTGGTCCTATAGAACTTCTAAGTTTACTACAAGAGGGGGGGGTTGTGAATTGTAGTAAAGACTATTAGGGGCTTTTTTGCGGAATTAACAAGTTAAAAAGAATTAAAGAGAAGTTAAAACAAAGAACGCTAGGATCTGCTTTTAAACAAGATCTTATTCCTATTTTCTCTGGGAATAAATCTTGCTCTTTTCTTGATAATAGTAACTTACACCCTATTATAAACAGCAACTCACTCAGTTCCTCTAGGAACTGATTCCCAGTCACCTTGTTCCCCCTGAACACGTGACTTCTTTTCTTGACTTCACTCGAAGTCTTCTCTTTCTCTCTTGAATGTAGAAATTTTCTCACAAAATTTCACTCACCCCAACTCAGATTAATGGAATACAATGAATTGTTGAAGAGAATAAAACTGAAATAACTTTCTAAAAGATTTACACAATTAACGTAGAAAGTCTTAAGAACTAAAATTGAGTTCTTCTTAATTTATATAGTTGTGATAAATCTTCAACGGTCTTCTTCAGCTTCCTTGTAGTGGACGCAAGTTTTTAGGCATTATCTTCCACCTTCATAGCCGTTATGGACCATGTTAAGGCCACGATTCATAACCGTGCGTTTGCACAGTTTGAACGAGTCTTCGAGTCTTCCATGATCTTCTCAACAGCTCTTGACTTGGTCTTTGGCAGTTTAGGATATATGTTTAATGTGCGGTTAGCTGAGATCATGGCCCCTAGAATCTAGGACCTCAACCCATTAACTTAGCCACGCAACATAGCCAGCTCTTCAACGTTTATTTTCCTGTAAACCACTAACAAACTCAACTAATATTATGGAATCCAAAATTCCATAACATTAGAATATTAATTCTACTCAAAATAATATAACTAAATATTCTATTTTCCTAAACAACTTAATTTTGGTTATTATTAAACCAATTCTCCATAAGTTAATTTTAGGCAAAATAAAATAAATAATTAATAATACTATGGAAATAATAAAAGAAAAACTAATTAAAAACTAAGTTAAAAACTATTCATTTGTCATCATCAAAATAACGAGTACAACAATAAGTAATAATAATGAATAATTATTAATGAATAATAATAATTGTATTTTGGATATTTTAAAATGATAATTATAAATAAATAATATTAATAATCATAAATTAATAATAATAAGGATTAATGATCATAAGGATAATTAATAACAATTATTTATAGTCTTTATATTAATATGTTAATACCTGTTGATGATTATATAATAACAATAATATATAAGAATTAAATTAATATTACTATTTTAATAATTAGATTTAATTATATATTAATATTTAGTAATAAAATAATGATTGGGTCGGACCGTGAAAAATTACATCATAAATCGTTTTGACATGATTTGATTGGATTATGGGCTGAAAACGCGGGTTTATTTGTGCTTTTAACCTAAACCATGTTCCTCCCTAATGATAATAGTAATAATATTGAATAAAGTTATAATAAACAAAATAATATACAGATAATAATAATACTTAAGAATAATACTTAATAATAATAATATAATAATAATAATATTATAATAATAATAAGAGTAATTAGTAAAATAAATTAGACCAACATAATAATATTTAACAAAATGGTTATAAAAGAATGGAGCTGAACTAAATAGAACTGAATTGTACTGAACTGAACTGAACTGAATTGAGCTGAACTGAACTGAACTGAACTGATATTAAGCTGAAATGAACAGGCCATAAGTACATAGGATCATGTCTTAGGCTAAGTAAAATGTGGGAATAGGGTGCTTATGGGCGTTGCTAACTCCCTCCATGCTCTTCTCCATGTTTCACTCCAATTCCCTTGAAAATAGGAGCTTGTTGTTGACTAGTTGTTGGAGTGGCGACCAAGGACTTTTTCTTTGAATGTGCATGGCACCAATGTAGGGAAAGGAAGAAAGTAAGCCTAAGGGAGGCTAAATGGCACGGCACAAAACTACCTTGACCAAGTCCAAATGTCTAGGTTAATGAGCATAAATTGTCTAGATTTATGCTAACAAACCCTAGCTTTTTTCCTTTGATATCGATGTAGACGCCTCTTTCCTTGCTTTCGTTGACCGCTCACACGTCCTTCCTTCATAGTAGTAGTTACAAAGCAAAACCTTAGTATTAGAATCTAAATTACAACTCAACCATACTCATTTTCGAACTTTATGGAAATAAATACAACCAATACTAACCTAGTTAATCTAACATAATATTAAATTAACAAAGTGTATATATGACTCTCTTAATGACTCAATAAAGCAATAGTAATTAACTTAGCTAATCATGAAAGATTAATTACCTAAGCTAACTATGGACTCACTAACAATGGACTCGCATGAAATGCTAGAATCAAAGACATCTTTTAAAGTTGTAGCTACCATATACATGAGTTGTGGATCAATGGATGGACCTCCATCACATCAAATTGCTCCATTTCATTATAAATAAATATTAATATTTTAATTATAATAAACAATCATTAAAGGAATAATTCTATTTTGAATACTAATACGTGAATATAAAACTATTAAATATTATAGTTTGATTGATCAGTTTGCCAATAGACACTTAATAAAGATTAAATAATAATTTTGTGAGACTTGACTTAGATCTTAGTCGGATGAACTACTTGTTTATTTATTTCTTATTTACTAAGTGTAACATAAATAAAAACTTAACTAGTTTGTGCGATGAGCTACAATATATTCTTCAGATGATTGCTTTTTTCGTTTTTAATAGTTAAAAAATTAGACACATAATTGAAGAACTAATTAAACAATTTAAAAAGGTCATGAAAGATATCTCTTTACTTTTTACCAATCTTGATTAAGGTAAAATAAATGTTAATTGCAATTTGACAACAAAAGGGAATACGACTTTATGATAGTGCATATGACATTCCAAATAAGAGGTCGTGTGTCAAAACATATTACTTGCGTTTTGGAAACATTTTATAAAAATTAGCATGTACAATGGTAATGTTGATATGGGATTACACATGGCAAGCTCAAAACCTAGTTTTTAAGCTCGGAAGATGCTCTGAGTTCTTGTTTACATGTTATAATTTATTAATTTGATATAAACTAACATTATTGGCGTGAACGTACGTAAGTGAAAAATGAATAAATCATTTTATTCGTAATTTGCACTGAAATATCATATTTTAAGAGCCTTTTCTCTTGGGCGAAGAACAACTATTGAATTGAAATTAAGTGAATGAAGCTCAATTGAATTGAACTCAGCTCAACACAACCAAAATTAATTATATAGTATAAGAGATTTAAATTAAGAAATTAATAATTAATAAAAAAATATACTCCATCCGTTCCCATCTGTTGTTCCTATTTGGAATCTTAGTACTATTCACAATTAGAGAGAATCTTCTAAATTCTTCAATACATATAAAGAAAAATATAGTCACGTGGGTCTTGTTTGATTTGTCTCACTGAGTACCTTATTATTATTCAATCGTTAAATTTTTTTTACTACTCCCTCCGTCTTTTTAATATGCACTTTTTTCCATTTTAGGGTGTTTTTTTGGTACCTTTCTACCTTTACCCATAAATGAAAGGTTGGCCCATCTAATTATTACACTTTTCTCTTACTTTTTCTTTCCTTCTCTCTACCTTTTTCACTTTTTCCTTACTTTTACTAACCTTCTCTCTTACTTTTGCACTTTATCCCTGGTCCGCGCGCAAAAGCAAACATGCATATTAAAAAAGCGGAGGTAGTAATATGCAATGGAAGATAATGATGGTCAAAAAAGTATTTTGGCAAACGTGCAAAGTCAAAGTGAGAACAACAATAGATAACAGAGGAAGTATAATAATATCAATGATATTATATTAATAAAAAGTAATAAATAATAAGCAAATAAATAGTTTCTAATATTAACAAAACAAATCATTTTAAAAATATTAACAAAATATAGAATGATAATAAGAATAATAATAGCCCCTTATGAAATTGGTGATGGTAGTTAATGTTCAACCATTTTTTATTTTTGATACAATTAGAAGAAGAAAAAATTTATAATGATAGTAAGAAGAAATGAGCATAATATTAATAATACGAAGAAATAATAATTATAATAGTAATAAAAAGGAAAAATAATAATTGTAATAATGATATAATAAATAGCAAATAAATTAGATCAACAACAACAATAATTATATCAACGAAGGTGATCAAATAATGATAACTAATAATAATAATCTCAATAACTGAACTGAATTGAATAAACTTGAATGGAACTGAACTGAAAATAAGTTGTAAAGAATAGACCCTAACTTGTGGATTAAGAAAAAGAGACTAAAAAAATGAAATAACTCATCTTATCTTTTTTTTTTGAGGAAATAACTCACTGTATCTATATCATGCATTTGATTGTAGAACTGAACTGAACTAAATAACTAAATTGAATGAACTTGAATAGAGCTGAATTGAACTAAAAATATGTTGTAAAGACTAGACCCTAACTTGTAGGTTAAGAAAAAGAGACTAAGAAAATGAAATAACTCATATAACTATGTGAGATAAGAAAAGTATGAAGAGCGTGGTGGAGTAGTGGTTAAAACTCTTTATTTTATGTGCGGAGGTCATGGGTTCTAAACTCAATATTGACAACATTATATTTTTTTTCCTTTCTTGATTGTCATTAAAGCCACATAATAATATTTCGATTTGTGATAAAAGAAGCATCAAGAGTATGGTAGCTCAAGTGGTTAAATCTCTTAGTTTCATGTGCGGAGGTCATGAGTTCGAAACTCCATATTGACAACATCTATATTTTTCTTATGATAATAACATGGGTAAAATACAAATGAAGAAGGGGCGAGTGCCACATGGCGGCTGCACCCTTTGCTTACGCCTTTTAATATATATATATATATATATATATATATATATATAGATTATTCTATTAGCAGTTAGGAATACAAAATATTTATTGTTTTGAACATATATAATATCAACTTGAGTTAAAGATGACAAAATAATTACTCCCTCCGTTTTTTTAATATGCACCTAAGGGTTTTCACAAGAACCAAGGAAAAAGTGCAAAAGTAAGAGAGAAGATTAGTAAAAGTAAGGAAAAAGTAAAAAAGGTAGAGAGAAGGAAAGAAAAAGTAGGAGAGAAGTGTAATAATTAGGTGGGCCAACCTTCCATTTATGGCAAAAGGTAGAAATGTGCCAATTAAAAAAAAACACCCCAAAATAGAGAAATGTGCATATTAAAAAAAACGGAGGGTAGTATTCAATTCAACTAAATTTAGAAATAATAAATTAAAACTAATATACTTGGGTTAAAGTCCATGTCAAGCCTAACTGATTCAGTCACTTTAAAGCGAATTTGGTTATACAAAAAATTTATAAAAATATTAAACAATAACTATCAAATTGAAGAACTTCTTTTTGATGGAAAAACCGAGAATGAAAGTCTTTCAGCATTTACGAAACTGATACAAGCTTTGAGGATTTAAAAGAAATTATATTACACATTACATTTTCAGTTAACTATGTCAAATAACATCACAAATGAAAGATATTGAAGATAAACCTAATTTTCTTAACAACCGCCCAAATAACCAAATAAATAAATAGTTATTCTAAAATTCTATAATAGTTAATATTTCACTCATTAATTATAAGGCCAAAAAACAGTAAACAGAAATATATTGAAGTGGACTTGAGTTAAAGATACCAAGAAAATTATCCAA
This sequence comes from Patellifolia procumbens, assembly GCA_947645195.1. NCBI lineage: Eukaryota > Viridiplantae > Streptophyta > Magnoliopsida > Caryophyllales > Amaranthaceae > Patellifolia > Patellifolia procumbens. Next base: position 431,688 of record CANSGD010000708.1, on the reverse strand, counting down.
TCTAATTTAAATTCGATGAAGTTTAGGAAAATAAATTTACGTCACATGCTCGAGCTTAAGTTATGGTTGTTATTAATTCGATTGATTTTGGTCACTTTTGTTTTACGTAAACTTATTGTAAACGGTGTTTGTCCTGATGGTGGACAGGTGTAGGGTTGATAATATTAGGAGGCTTGTGCAGAGACGTAGCTTCGTTCCCGAATCTGCAAAAGGGGAAAACCAAACCGGAGGTTTGGGTTTGATTCCCTCTCCGATGCTTAAGTCAGTATACTATAGATAAAATCTGAGCATGAATTTTGTCAGAGTAAGTTTAAGAGAGTAGTTGTCTCCTTTTTACCTGATTATGAGGAGCTATTTATAGTATCTATGTATAGAAAGGAGCACCCTAAAATAGAGGGATGTGATTGGTTAGGCAATGAGAGGTGACACTTGTCATGGTCTTATTGCCTTGAGCCCTTTATCCAATCAATTTCTTCCTCTTATGGGGATTTGGGCTGATTATTCCCTCCTTTAGGGAATAATTGGGCCTCTTTTATTCAGTTTTGGTGATATCATCAGCTACCCATTGAAATGCCTCCAAGTGCCAATAAGGGGATGAATCACGTGTCACCAATTCATTGGGCCACGTGGCAGTCTTTGACTGGACCACATGTCCTCTTTTAATATGTTACAACATTTGCCCCTAAAAGGGAATGTATCTGAATCCAATACTGATATATTTCCTTTTATCAGTAGTAATAATTCCAGTTTTACTGAAGTAAGTCCAAATGTACTGAAAGAAAGGACCAATCAGATGATGTTGGAGGTTGACATGCCCCTCTCACAGTGTGACACATGTCATGTTACTGTGGGAGGAGAGAGGTTTTTTTACTCTTCTATAAATACCCCTTCTCCTTCTCATTTCCTCACTTTCATTTTTCAGAGGTTTGAGAGATTTCTAGAGAGAGAGAGATTTTTAGAGAGAAGTACGGATCGTCTGAAGAGTTGCTCTGTTCAACGTTCGTCTGTCTTCAGCCTACCTGTCAGTGCTCGTCAGGTACCTATCCTCCTTCTATTCTTTTATTTGTTCATTTATTTTTTTTAAATAAATGGAATCCTCATCCTCGTCCAACATCCTTGGCCGTCCGAGAGAGTGTCTAGGCCCTAGAAATAAACTCCAAACATCCTCGAGTTCTTCTAGAGTTGGACCTTTTTTAGGCGGTCCCTTTGTGTATTTTTATACCCATCAACCTTGTCCGACGTCCCAGTCTCTGCCTGTGCAGGGTATTCTGGCACGCGTCAAGCAAACTGCTCGTTTAAGACGTAAGCTAATCCTTCCAACTTCTAGCTCAGAAATGGAGGAATCAACTAGTCGAGGCCCAGAAAGGGGTCCTACTGAGATTCCAGGACGATCTCCTTATGGGGAAGATGACCAGCTAGACGAACAAACTCGACCCTATTCTGACCCAGAACCATCTGCGGCAGGGCCGTCCGGGGTTCAGAAAGAGAACATTCTCTTATATGATGATGATGAGGACGACGAGTTTGTAGGAGATGACGAGGGGGTCATGAATGAGTATGTTGATGAGGTGGAGGCTGAGGACGAGGCCCAAGAAGAAGACATAGAGGAAGCAGAGGAGGAAGACGAGGAAGATAGTGAGGACGAGAGAAGTGCTTCACCCACTCCGTCCGAAATACGTAGATCCTTAGGAGACTTAGCTGACCCTGGGGCAATAAAGATAGATAGAGCTTGGCTAAGGAAGCTTGGAACTGATCCCCATCATTTATGGACAGCTATCCCCATAACATACTATGAGTTTGTCATTCCTACTAAGGGAAAAACTGTTCTTAACGCCAAACATGGCCAATTTCCTGTTTATAAACTTGCCTTGGATTGTGGTCTTAGGTTTCCCCTTCACCCTTTCATAGAGGAGATACTGCGTCACTATAACCTCGGCAAGAGTCAACTCGCTCCAAATGCTTGGCACAACATCTTAACCTTTATAGCTACCTGTGAGCTTAAAGGTTATCCCCTATCTTTGGCCGCTTTCACTCACATGCACTATTAACCAAGATGCTGAAGACGGTTGATGGATCTTGGTTTAGTATATGGAATCGGACTGGCTTTATGACGACTTGGGGTAAGCCATCAAAGATGCATAGTTAGAAGTCCCACTTCCTTTATCTCCAAGCCCCTGACGAGGAAACAACCAAACGTTATCGGTACCGTAGTCGTGCGGTTACCCATACTGGACGTGGAGCTCCTCTTCTGGGACTAGAGAATAAATATGACGACCTGGTGGTTGACCACTTCAGAGTGGTTGAATACAAAAAGGAGGATTGTCCAACCATCAAAGGCCCTGCTGGCTGGATACCCTTCAAGGAGAGATTTTATAGTAGCAAGTTTTTAGTGGCCGCTGGACTTTGGTTAGGCGAGGATAAAGGTAATCCAATTCTTATAGTTTTCCTCTGCCCCATCATTATGTCTTTGTCTTACTTGTTTTCGTTTTTTTTTTTGTTTTTAAGAGGAAGCCAGATCACTGCTGTCTCGCTCCCAAAGAGGCGAAATGGACTCTGCTCGCATTGCCCAAAAATTACGCATGGAGGCGGCCAAGAAGCCTGCCGAGAAACGGGGCACTACCCTGGTAAGACAACATCTTCTCCTTCTTTTCAAGTTTGCTACCAAAGGTTGCTTGCAAAAGGAAGGCGTCTGGATACTAGATCCTGGACGTTCTTCCTAACTAAGTTTTCTTAAGGGTTCCATCTTTCAAAGAAGGAAGGCGTCCCAGGATCTTATCTTGGACGTCCTTCGCCAATGATTGCAAACCAAGCCCAAAATTTCAAGAAGGAAAGCGTCCAGGCTTACAAACCTTAGACGTCTTCCTCAATGGATTAGTTTTTTTTTATAAACAAACTGTTCTGAATAGGAAAGCGTCTGGCATTCAATCCTTGGACGTTTTCCTTCACTGAACATTGTCTTTATAAAAAAATTGTTCAGATTAAGAAGGCGTCCAGGCATTCAAACCTTGGACGTTTTCCTTCATTGAACGAATTGTCTTTATAAACTAATTGTTCTGAATAGGAAGGCATCCAGGCATTCACACTTTGGACGTTTTCCTTCATTGAACATGTTGTTTTTATTAACAAATTGTTCTGAATGGGAAAGCGTCCAGGCATACATACCTTGGACGTATTCCTTTATGGATCAGTTTGGATCTCTTTGTGCCCAAGTTGTTCAAAATCAGGAGAGCGTCTAGGCTTTCAAGCCTAGGACGTCTTCCTTATTGGATCAATGGGTCTTCTTGTTGGATCTGAATGGGTAAGTCATCCAAATTTTAATGTTGCGGATGGTTTCCTTCTGAATGGGGCAGGCTTGGTTCAGGTCCGTATAGTCGACACACATCCTCGGCTTGGGGACCATTACCACATTCGCCACCCAATCAGGATAGTGGGTTTCTTTGATGAAACCGGCCTCCAGCAGTTTTTTGACCTCGTCATCTACAGCTTGATTCCTGACAGGTCCCAAATGTCTTTTCTTCTGCCTGATTGGTTTTCTGGCTGGATCAACATTTAGTCGATGAACGGCCACATCGGGGTCAATCCCCGGCATCTCTTCTGCCCCATTTCCAAAGATATGTTGATATTCCTTCAACAGTGTGACGATAGCTCCTTGTTACTCGGGTTTTAAGCCTGCTCCAATCTGCAAAGTCCTCTCTGGACGAGCATCGTGTAAACATATGCTTAAGAGCTTCTGCAGGCTTCGGACGATCAAGGGTCAAGCTTGCTATCGCCATCACCTCGGCCGAAGACCTAGGTTCCTCCTTCACCTGGGTGAATTTCCTCTTCTTACTGGGCAAATCTCTTGCCGTTTTCCTTTCGGGAGTAACATATAGTTCACTTCTTTCCCCAGCCGGCTTCCTTACGGAAGCAGCGTTCGTTTGAAATTTTTCCTCCTTCATTATGGTCGTTCCTACTGTCTCTACCCCGGCCTCTTTGGGCTCGTTTACATCCATGGGCTCAACTTCACTCAACTTCCATGACGAAGGCTTTAAGGTTGTAAGATAACATTCCCTAGCGGCCCGCTGGTCTCCATAGATTGTGCTAGCCTGGCCATCGTCACACTCGAACTTCATCAACATGAGATGAGTGACGATGACCACCTTAATGTTATTGAGGGTAGGACATCCCAGAATTACATTGTATGCTGTCAGATCCTTGACAACCAAAAACTTTATGAACATAGTTCTACTCTTTTCCTTCTCTCCGACTCGGACGGGCAACGACACCGTCCCGACCGGATGTATGATTCCACCTCCAAATCCTATAATCGGATGATGGACTGGAAGAAGATCTTTTTCATCAAACTTCAGTCTTGACAAACAATCAGCGCTAATAATGTCAGTTGAGCTGCCAGTGTCGATAAGGATCCTTCATACTCTTAGATTGGCAATCTTCAAATCTACGACCAGGGGATCATCATGAGGGGTTCTAATCTGACCACGATCTCCCTCACTCACCGTCACCAAGGGGAACGGGTCCACCTTGGTTTTTCATGTTAGCAACACTTGGCCGAGCTCCCTAACATAATTTTTGTGCCCTCGCAAAGTTGGTCCTCTGGCTGCAAATCCGCCGGATATCACCAAAACTACATCTTCATCCGTACTAGCACTTTCTTTCTTTTTACTCTGCCGAAAATCCTTCTTCTGAAAACGACTTTCACGAGACACATACTGATTCAACTTTCCCTGCTTTGCAAGGTGCTCCAAAGCTCTCTTCAAGTGCTTACATTCATTAGTCTCATGCCCACAATCTTTGTGGAAGTGACAATACTTACTTCTGTCCCGGTTCTTGTAAGGTGTCTTCATCTCGGCTGGGGCTTTGAGTTCATGCTGATCCTTGATTTCCATAAGGATGGAGTACTGGTCCTTATTAAACTCAATGGGCTCAGCTGATACAACCCTTTCTTTTCTTTTCTCTCTTCTTGACGGGGTTGTGCTTGAAGACACTACCCAGGTCTCAGCCTTCTTAGGATTGTTCTTAGGTTTTTGAACAGGCTCCTCGGGCTTCTTAGACTCTGAGTGCTTAGCTTCAGCACACACCTTTGTCTCATGTATGAAAGCTTCGGCTTCCCTTAAAGCTTCGGCCAAAGTGCTTACTTTCTTCTTCACCAAGTCAAACTTGAAACTTCCTTGGACGTAGTCCTCGAATGAATGCATCAAATGCTACACCAGCATTCAAGTCGTGGATCTGGAGGGCTTCAAGATTAAACCTTTTCACAAAACTTCTCAGAGATTCTTTTGGGGCTTGGACGATCTTCCCCAAATGAATACTGGTCTTATGTTCTTGCCTATTGGCTACAAAGTGACTGGTAAATGAGTAACTTAACTCAGTAAAGTTGTTGATGGAATTTGCTGGTAAATTGTTAAACCATTTCTGAGCAACCCCTTTCAGGGTAGCCGGGAAGTTCTTACACCATGTAGCATCGTCCACAGCCTGGACATATATTTGGTGTTTGTATGCTGAAAGATGATCATCTGGATCAGTAGTGCCGTCAAACGGATCAATGGTTGGTAGCTTAACCTTAGCACAGGGAGGGGCTTGCATTATTCTGGCTGAGAAAGGCGTCGGCCAATCTATGCGTAGCTCCCTAAAGCGTGCATCAACTGGAACTGTATCTCTTCAACATTCCCTGAGGACTGGATTTGACGAACTGACCTCCTGGGACCCTCGCCTATAAACATTATGCTGAGAAGTCCTCTGGTAAACATTGGGCTGAACAACTGTTCGGTCCTGACGAGGTTCATAGATAGACGGAGTCCTTCCTTGCTCCAGAGTGTGACTCCGAATCCTCAGACTAGGGTCCTGCAAGTATGGCGTTGATCCAGTAGCCGACCTCTGTTGGGCCGCTACCCTCTTTGCTTGCAAGTATTCCCTAGCGTCAGTCTCCATTCGACGACCATCCACTGGTCGGTTCACCGGGTTGGTGACCACCAGATTCCAGTCTAGACGACGTGGTTGCTCACTACAAGCAGGATGCCTTCCCCTGGACGTTCTTCGAGCTTCTTCTGGTCGTCTAGCTCCGCTCGGTCCATTTACATTCTCCTGGGAGGCTCCTCTCCTAGGTGTAGGCCTTGACTCTGGTGAGTGCCTATCCTGAAAAACAGCATATTGTTTTTAATCTGCTTTTGGACAACTTGGGCAATTTTGGCTTGAAAGTCGTTTAGAGCATTCTCCAAATGAGCCGCTGTGACCGGAAGAGCAGAATTTGGCTCTAATACTGCCTTGATTGGATCATTCTGACGAGGACCTTATCGTCCTAGGGGTGGACGTTCATCATCAACCGTGTCATTGACCTGAACATAAGGACTCATCCTTTGTCCTCGGTTAGACGAATTGCAATCTGTCATCTCTACGCCTCCCCACAGACGGCGCCAAATGTTTTATGTAAACTTATTGTAAACGGTGTTTGTCCAGATGGTGGACAGGTGTAGGGTTGATAATATTACCCTGTCAAGCCTGCTCTCTCTGGCGTCAGGTTCTTTTCATTCTCTCTACATCTTTTTCTCTCTCTTTTGCTCTTCTAATAGTTCTTATGTGCTGCTAATTAGTTCTCCTGAGAGTTACCGACCTCCTGTAAATGAACGCTTCATTTTGCTTTTTCCCCCCTCCCCACTTGCCTGGTCAATTCCCTTTCTTGTAAACCCTCATTCCCCTTTTTAGTCACTTTCTCTCTTTATAATTTCTTATTTGTTCTAATGTTCGCGCTCCTTCTCCCAGCTTTACTAGAGATGCATCCTTTTTGGCCAAACCTGCGGCCCATGCGACCTCCAAATAGGAACCTACGACCTATGGTTGTCTGGTTCGATGCGCCTGTTTTGCTTCGGTGGTTGTTTGCGGTCAGGGAACCTGCGACCAATGCATGTTGTAGACATGTACCCTTCCAAGGAGGTTTACATTTTTTGATTGTATTTTGATGCACGAATTTCAGTGTTTTGGTGTGGAACCGGAGTCGGGGGAACCTCGTACTGTAAGTGTGTCAATTTGTGTGTGTTTTTGAATCATGTGGGTAATCCAATGTTGATTTAGGTTTAGTGTCTTTGAGCTTTGCCTCCCCTAGGACTGTGATAATTGAATAGGGTTTGATTGGATTGTTGAATTGGGCATATGTACCTGGTTCTCAATATTGTTGTGAAATCGTTCATCGTTAGCTTGCTTATTGATTTCCACTATGCAGTGTATGTGGTTATTAGTGGTTACTTTAATGTGTTGGAAATTTGGCAATTTAGGATTTGTTTGTTTACTTGTGGTTAGAGGGAGAAAGAGGCTATAGAAGGGTCGAGATTGCTGGAGCCTGGAGGCCTTGTTTCCCATTGGTGGATGCCTAGATCAAAGTTACATTAATCGATGCACCCACCATCGATTTCCGATTCAGGTCGATAGACCTTAATTGGAGTTCGATATCGAACCGTACTGTAGAATAGTCAACCTCTTTTTTTGGTGGCTCTAGGGTTTTCGAATGGATGTTTGAGAGATTATTAGTTGTTTTTGGGATGAGAGACAGAAGATGAGAGAGGAGAAGAGGAATTATTGGGCCATCGAGAGAGAAGAAGAGGAGGAAGAGAGACAAGAAGAAGAAGCGTCGAGGAGAGAAGAAGCGCTGAGGATAACAAGGGGAGAGAAGAAAGAAGAGGAGTGGTTACCGTGATATGAGGAGAGAGAATAGGGAGTGGGGATGTTAAACGTGATACCTACTTGACCCACTTTCCTTTTCCAGGTTACATTTAAGTTTTTAAATATATTTAACAAACAAAATTTTAAATTTTACTTATTTCTTATCGATATTTAAAAGATAAAATGAAATTAAATTTTCGATTGCGTTTTCGATTTTCGATTTCTATATCATACAAATCCATGATCGTCCCAATCCATGTCCAAAGTACGATTTTCGATTTCGAACTTCCCCCTCGACCTCTATGATTTTCGATTTAGGTGACCCTCGCCTAGATCCACTATCAAATTTCTGCATTGATGAGTGATATTTATATCACTCTAAACCTCTTATTTTCCTTTGATTGGAATCATTTTTCTTCATTATCTTGCAATTTATAGTTTCATTTTGCTCAATTCACGTTTTGTTAGTGATTGTAGCTCTTTTGTAGATTTTTAGTCTTTTCGCTCATTTTCTATGACCTTTTTATGCCATTTCATTCGTGTTGTATGTAGGTACTATCAAAGTAACCATTTGATTTACCTACAAAATCCCAAGAATGCATATACAAGGTTTAGAGCATGAGTAATGAAGAAAGAAAGGCAAAAGGAGGTTAAGGAAGCAAAATCTACTAAGTTTCCTTCATGTTTTCCACAATGGATGACTTCAAAAGCTCATATCTCACAAACTAAACATCATTTGTTAGTGATTGAAGTTGGAGATTGAAGTTCATCTCAATAGCTTTCCAACAAGAGTTCACACGCTTGATTCCGACAAGAAACGAAGGAGTTATGACATTTACAAGTTCAACTGTCGTGTGCTGAAGGATAGTGTGATCGCCCAATCCACCAGGGGATCGGTCGGCCGAAGCCTCGCCCGATCACTGTAGTGGTCGCCCGATCACTGCGTGTTTGCGGAAAGTGTCTATTTTATTTTCTTTTTCCCTTTTTGCCCTTAGTTGGGGGTTATATAAATACTCTTTTTACCTAAACTTAGAAGGGAATTCTGATTTTCAAAACTTGGAACCTTGAAGACCCTAGTTTTAGGGAGGGTTAGCCTCCATAGCTTAGTTTAGAGAGAAAAGTGAGAAAACTCAAAGAGAGATTGAAGATGGGAGATTCAAGGGTGACAACTTGTATTCAAAGGTTCAACAATCTATCAATGATCATTTCTTACTCTATCTATCTTCTTTTATTGCTTTATCTTGATTGTTTTTCTTAGATTAATTATTCATGCTTAGTTTAATTATTTATGGTCTATTTTGTTTAGTTTAATGTTAGATTAATGTTTAATATCATGATATTAGTTGTTAATTTCACTAAAGCTGTTAGATTAATGTTTAATATCATGATATTAGTTGTTAATTTCACTAAAGCTCTCATTTTTGTGTTTATGGAGTAGTTTGTTGGGTAGGGTTTGGGTGAAAACCCAACTATGGTTGATTTTGGGTGTTTGAATATGAAATTAGGAGTTTGATTAGGCTTGTTAATTGATTAATGGCATGATTATTATTTGCTTGCATTCTAGTTGGCCACTTGGATGTTTGTTTTATTGATGCCTTAATCAAATCGAAAGAGGAGATTAAGGTTGACATTTATGCTATTATCTTGCTTAATTACTCATAAGAGTGAGATTTGAGTGAGGGTTTTATGGATTGACATTGTGATTATCCCTTGGTTGCATGTTTGAGACCATGAGAGTGGCTTAATTATGTGATCTAAGTAGTTTTATGCACCCTTGAGAGAGGGCTTAGAGCTAGTTAAGAGTCAATAACCTCAATTAGTTGCTTGGTTTTCTTTCCTCCATGTTTCACCCATCAAATTTCCTAAATCACGATTGGTTGGTGTTGGATCCCTTTCCCTAATCCTTTTTGATCTTTGGTACTTAGTTTAGTTTGATAGATTTTAGTTGGAAGTTGACACCTTTCGACTCCTTTTCGGCCTAGCTTATCGTTAAATTAACACATATCAATGTTCCTTAGTCCTTGTGGAAGAATGACCCTTACTTACCACTTTACTTAGTTTAGTGGTCTAGTTAGGTATTAGTTTGATTTTAGGGGATTAGTAACGACCTAATTTTTCCTATATCATGCATGCAAATCAGTATGTTTATTATGTTGTAACTTACTATTTGATGAAAGTTCGATGATTATGTTGTATTAGAAGTTGATTGATTTGAGTGATCTTTTGTTATGTAGATACCGAATTTGGTTCAAATGTTTCTCATTGAATTATATGAAGAGCGTCGATCTCGTTTGTACGTGTTTATAAAATGAGCTCAAGGTTCCTTTTAGTTGAGTTCTATTTTGTTTTCAGGTTTTCCAATTTAGCTAAATTAGGTGTTATTTTAAATTGGTGGCTTAGAATCAAGGCCCAAGGGGTTCTCGTAGTTAAGTCCTTTAAGTAAAATTATATGATAGATGTTTTGTCTTAAATAATTGGAGAATTTTGTCGAAAGCTAAACTTGATGTGAGACCTTTCTTTTGTTAAGGAATTGATTCTTGTTCTAAATTTGAAAATTCAATATACTTTGGAAGAGACATAGAAATTAATACGGTGTAGATCCTTTTAGATTCATACCAAAAAGCTCACTCAACCTAAATTCTGCACAAACACATATTGGAGATGTTCTTTCATGGGATCAAAGCCTCAAAGTGAAGATAAAAGTTTAACCAAAGCAGGTATTGTATTTTCTATACATTATTTCTTTATTACTCTGAGAATCTAAGCACTTTCAAATTTATAATATCAGTTTTAAAATAAAGTTTCTGCTTTTTCTTTAAAGATTGCATCTCCACTTTTGTCGTTCATGGTTCCGTGTTGCTGCTTCATTGAATATGTTGATTGAGAAGTTAGAACTGGTATCATGATCATCTTACTGAGGTATTTTATTTACTACCATCATCTTCCTTGTTTTTACATAGCTTATATCCTTTATTTATGTTCTCATATTATATAAGGTTTTTATCTCAACGTAAAAGTAACTATAGCTTTGTCGGAGATTGGTTTTGTGCTTTTAATTATTAATGATATAGTTATGAATTTATATGATTTTTTTTGCTAAATTATCTGCTATGTTTCTCACTCCAAAGTTGTGAATGTTGATTTTCCTAAATTAGAGTTTGATTCTCATTGTTCTGGGGATGTTAAGGTTTAAATTGAGAAATAGTGCGGTATTTTTTCTTGTTTAGTAAATGCATTATTTTATTAGATTATTTCATGAATTATTTACAAGATTAGTTGATATTTGCTCTTAAATGGTGGCATTAACTACTTCCTCCATCCCATAATCTTCTTATCGTATTTCTTTTTGGGTATCCAAATTTATTATTCTCATTTCTATACTTTCCATTTTGATCGTTTGTATTTTTTCCCAAAATACTCGATAATTTTTTTCCCAATTTTATCGTCATCGAATATACCCCCCTGCAACAATTGGTATTATTTGTGAGAGGTAAGATATTCGACGACGATAATTTTGCATTACCGTGTTACTATTAGTCTGCATACTTGTATATTTTGTTGACGTTGTTGTAATTTATATTTGAATAAATCGGTGATTTTTCATTTTCAAAATGGCTAAAGTTATATGCTTGTTGTCAATATTAAAATATGTCATTGTTCCATAAGCATGTGAATATGACTATGGCCACACCTGACAATCAATCCGTTAGGCTAGCACCCCATGTCTGATAGAGCTTGAGACGTGTGGTAACCGCTATCTTCGTGTATTGATCTAAGTTAACTAGGTACTTTAGAATTTTTAGGTTATTATGATAGTAAATATCAGCCTTTATATTTTTCATTTTTGTGTATGTCTGTGTTGTCTATGTCATGAAGTTTATTGTGACAGTTCTTTTTAGAATCTTACACCCTCCAAAGGACTTAAATTATTATGGGCTTTTTCAGTTAAACGGGTAGGAAAGAGTTTAAAGTTGGACAAATGTTTGTATAAAGAGCAACGTCACATCGATTCATCCTGCAGTGGAACGACGCTTGGCAAACATTTCCTTTAGCAAACACAATGAATTTGCATCATCTGAAGCCATGTGTTCAATAAAGGAAAATCAATGTTACATTAAGTGGTTTTCTTTGAGTAAGTTCTAGATTTCTAGCTACTGTGAACTGCGTATAAGTTCTATTTTTCAGTTATTTGAAATACCTAACATTTTTGCTTTTCTTCAGATAAGACAAAACGAAATATAGTAATTGAGGAATGGAAGGAAGAAAATGCCACAGAGCCCGAGGTAGTAATCTTTAATTATAGGAATCTCCATTCTGAAATGAATCTGAAGGAGGTCGAATGCGTGGGGCGTTGAAGCTGAGAACGCGACGATGGCAGCTTTAAAGTGAAAAAGATGAGCACAAAGACAATTAAGAGACGGGGTAGGCCAGATAGAACAAAAAAGGATTTAACAAAACATGTAACTGAAGATTGGGGTTGGAATGATGAGTGAGAAAACATAGCCACCGAAGATCAGAGATGAACGTCGGTTTAGTTCGAGCATCCGCATATCATCAATGGTAAGTCACCTTTTCCGAGCATCGCATATCATGAATATAAATATAATTCTCAGTCCTCTCAGACCGCCATTTTTGTTGTAGTTTCAATTTTATAATATGTTCTTTTTCTTAGGGTGTGTTCTCTTCACTTTTATAGCAAGTTTTGGGACCGATCAGGTCCAATTAGGGGTGATCACTGATCAGGTCCAAGTTCAAGAATAGGTCATCAACCAAAAGAGAACTGGAAAATTGTTAGGTCCATCCTTGGGGGATCAGCAACAAGGAACTTTATCGATTAAACTTTGGAAAAATGCATTCCAGGGTGCCTTTGAGAGGCTTTGTCCTATCCTTGCTGCAGGGTATGAATGTGGTTGTCTGCAAATAGTGGCACAGATGGTGTGTACTCTATGCGGCATCTTTGCTTCTTGCTTTTGTTTGTTCACCAGTAATGCTTCTCATGAGATTAATTGTTGTTATCTTACCTTTACTTAATATTGTTCGCTAATTATTTTTTTTGGAATTTATGATAGGTGATGGAACAATGTGTAGGAAGGTTAGATGTGGCTATGTTCAATGCCGTACTAAGGGAGTCCACACATCAGATTCCAACAGATCCTGTTTCAGATCCTGTAGTAGAGTCAAGGGTCCTACCTTTGGCTCTGGTGCACAATGAAAGAATTCAGTATGCTTGACATCAAACTCTTACTCCTCGTGTGTAAACATAAGCTGAAATCAAGTTGTATTAGGTTTAATAAGTGCTATTCATATAAGTTCACGGAAAGGATAATGCACCATAAGTTATTTATGATGATGGTCAAAACTTGGGCGAAAGAGCAGAAAAATCATATATTTTTTTTGTTGTGTTTTACAGAGGAAACATGAAACTGCTGACTTCCATGCTTCTTCCCGAGCTGTAGGTGGCTGTGCAATATATGTCAGGTGAAATACCAGTACTTTCTATCATTTGCAGTTCACCTTTTGACGCCTCTTCTTTTATGGATCTCAAGTATCTTACAAAGAAATCGAGTTGGTAATTTTCTGTGTAACTGCAGTGATAAACCAGATAATCACGATTCATGATTCTTCAGAAGCTTATCTTACCTGATGGTTCAATCTTAGAAGCCAGATATGTTGGACGACCTACTCGAGATTGCTTATTCAAACATTGGTCTTTGAATACTTTATGATTCTGTTAAATTAAATTATCACTTTGATTATGTACCATTTTGCATCTTTTCCTATGTTCAACGGATATTTCACTCGCTATTGCGTTACCTAATTCCGACGAAGAGTACTTCACATAATATATATGACAAATTGAGCGACAAACGGTATTTGCCCAATGTTTGTATACACATATTGGGGGGCCGTGCGCGTTAGCGCGTGATCCAACAACTAGTTACTGTAAAAGCCTGAACATTATATATCTAATTCATTTGAAACTAGGAAAAAAGTCATAACAATAAAGCCAATCATAGTGACCTTTTTACATATATAATGTATCCTTTTGATAGCTAAATGTACCCCTATTACAACTTGTTAAATAGGTTTAGATTTTTTTAAAGGAATGAAGTAATTAGAACAATCACTATAACTCAAAGATAAAGTTACTTTAAAAATTGAATGTTTTCAAACTAAGAAAGTTATACTATAGCAACGTTCCACTCACGACAATCTGTAAGCTAAGAGCTTGTATTAAGATAGCCTATGGAGCAATGCAAGCAAGTAATTAAAACTTTCATGTGATTAAAGTAGAAGTTCATCACTGAAGAGTAAGGGTATGCAAAAAAACCCGACCCGCTTGCCCCGACCCGGTGACCCGCTTGCCCCTACCCGGTGACCCACTGACCTGGGTAAAATAAATCGGGTATTTTTCTAAAATTATTATATTTTGTGGGTCGGGTACCCGACTCGGTAAAATGACCATTTAGTGGGCCGGATCATGGCCGACATTTATCATAACCGGGTACCCGATTACCCGCTTTTTGATTTGTTGAACTTTTTAAATCATTTTATTTCGTACCCTATTGTGATACTTGTCTACTAATTTTTACATAATAATCTTTAAATTACAACCCCTCCCCTGCAATTGTTTTGTTTGTAAACTTATAGTGAGTATGTCAACTTTATATTTGTCAATCTTGCAGTGTGCAGATTCATGTGTTATGCAGATTGCAAGTTTGCAATGACATGGATGACTGACTTAGTGACTTTCACTCTTACAGTGCCTTTAAGGCCTTAATGAAAGAAATTGCACAATGTTTTTTAGAATCTGAACATAATATATTCCGGGTATTGGGTACCTAAATAACTACCCGTAAAACTGGGTACCCGCACTTTGGGGTACCCGCAACTCCGGGTATCCGGTAATGAATACGCCTACTGAAGAGTAATATAGAAAGGTGGTTCAGTTGTAGTAACTAAAAAAACTTCAATGTGATTGAGTTTCGATTATGACCCTGATATGAGTCTTTGTTTGAAATGAAATCTTTTGGCCCGCAAGTTCATGTACACATGTTCAAGCATTTACTTACTTCTATGTTAAATGCCCTCACAAGAGCTATCATAATGATCGCATTGAAATTGCTTCTATGTTTAATGCTCTCAAATTACTTCTATGTTTAATGCTCTCAGATTACTTCACAGAACATATACCAAGATGAAATTTATCACCACATTGAAGTTAATTAGCCCAGGATCTAACACACGATAATATTTCCTAGGATTAGGAAATATTTTTTGGTTATCTTTTTTGTTAGGAAAATATATCTTTGTATATTTTGTGATTAGCTTCTTTTAAGGAGTTAGGTATTTGTTAGGGTTGTATATTTATTCTCTTTACAATCAATGAAAGGTTAAGCCGTCTTCTCCTAATTTATCAAATCTTAACATGGTATCAGAGCTTTCTCTAATTTTGCGATTTTTTTCGCCCAGAGTTGAGTTATGTCGTTCACACTCTGGCACAGTTTCTTAGTGATCCATAGGATCCTCATTGGGAAGTTGCTATTCGTGTCTTACGTTATTTAAAGGGAAGCCGTGGTCAAGGTATTTTGTAGCGTTCCAAGGATACTTTAACTTTGACCGCTTTTTGTGATAGTGATTGGGCTGCTTGCCCTAATACTCGATGACAGTTGTCTGGTTATTTGGTGTTTTTGGGTTGTTCTATTGTCTCTTGGAAAACCAAGAAACAACCCATTGTTTCTCAATCCTCTGCTGAAGCCGAGTATCGTTCAATGACTCTACTACTTGTGAGTTGAAGTGGTTGAAATCCTTATTGGCTTCCCTTGGTCTTAATCACTCTTCTGCTATGCGTCTTTTTTTTGATAGTCAGTCTGCTCTTCATATTGCAAAGAATCTTGTTTTTCATGATCGTACTAAACACATTGAAGCAAATTGTCATTTTGTTCGAGATGAGTTGTTAGCTGGTAATCTCTCTAATGCTACGGGGCATCAGTTAGCTGATATTCTTTCTAAGGCGCTTGGAAGAAGATAGTTCAATTTTCTACTTCGCAAGTTAAGCATTCACGATTTACATGCTCCAACTTGAGGGGGAGTATTCGGCGATAATATTTCGTAGGACTAGGAAATATCTTTTGGTTATCTTTTTGGTTAGGAAAATATATCTTTGTATATTTTGTGATTAGCTTTTTTTAAGGAGTTAGGTATTTTTTAGGGTTGTATATATATTCTGTTTACAATCAATGAAAGGTTAAGCCTTTTTCTCCTAATTACTCAAATCTTAATACATTAGATGAACTCAATGACTTGCCTCCACCGTCACCGTCGTCAATTGTATTGGTTTCATATAATCCTCGGTGCTACAATTTTAAATCATTGGACTATAGCTTGAATAAAACTATATTGGCCAAATTTCGAACATAAACACTTAATTCTAACCTAAAAAGCAAGACATTAATAGTACAATTGAATCCTAACATAAAAAGAAAGAAATTAACAAGAAAACCGAATCGCTACAAAAAAAGTAAGAAATTAACAAAATAATTGACTCCAACTCTAAAAATTTCAAAGAATGATTAAATTGTAACCTATGAATTAATAGAGGAAAAAAAACAATGAAACTCGTATCTTTTGAGAGCAATTTCGATCTGAAATTTGATTTCTTCTACAGTGAAATCGAGCAAGAATATGAGAAGGGAGGTGACTCAGGCAAGAGAAATTTCAAGAGCAGAGGAACAGAGAGAAAGCATACGTGAGAGATGCTTTGTTTTTGTCAAAGTGACTAGTAAAGTGAATCTTATATGTACCTCATGACAATATACTTAGAATAAAAACATAAGAACATGCAACATTATAAATTAATTATATTAATAAAAATATAACATATACCAAAAATAATAAGTAGTAAAATATGGATCTAATAAAAATTAAGTAGCATACGATTAGTAAAGTGACTAGTCATGTGATCCAGTTAACTCCTAAAACAAGAGAAAGAAAAATGAAAAGAAAAAGAAAAAGAAAATGGGGGAACTCAAACTAGTCATTCCATGAGCATTACAGTTACCTACAAGTAATTGATAATGTGATCATATATTTCATCATTTTACCAAATTATTCATTTTATCAAATGAATATTATTGTTTTATTCCTTGTGTCGGTTTAATTTAAGCCAATTAAAAAAAAATTATGAGCATTACAGTTACCTAGACGTAATTGATAATATGATCATAAATTTCATTATTTATTTGTTACCAATTACCGTGTACTTGATTTTTGGATACCATTCCCAAGACTTCCTCCATACTCTTTAAATAATTTGCAATGTGAAAGGGAGACAAAAGCTTTAAGGAGAGGAGAGCGATTGAGAGAAATAAGTAAAATGACTCGTGTCAATAGGAGAAAGAGAGAGAACTCAACAACAAGCACAAAAAAATAGAATACTTCATTTGTAATGTTGGCGATAAAAAAAAGGGTTCTTTAATTTATTTAATGAGAAAAAGGGATACTTTTGGTGATAAAAGGAGTAGATTTAAAGCACATAAAACAAATAGGTATGTTACATTGGCAGCTAAGGACTAACTTTCATAAGAAAAATGGGTAATTGTGGCAACAATATGGGTAAGTTCAGAATTAGGTAACACTAATACATTTGATGCATGTAAGACCTTCTGAATGCTAAATAAAGGAATGTTAAGTTAAAGCTCTTTAAAAATAAAGGTGAATGGAGGAAGAGTACGCATGTGATGGAACTATTTCTCTAACAAAGAACTATGAGAAAACTTGATGTTTTGTATAATTTCAGTATAGATAACTAACTCACCTTTACAAAAGTGAAATAATTAATCAGCAAAGCTAGTTAAACAACCAACTAAGCAATCAACAAATTAATTAGACATAACTAAGCTCTAGCAATGAAAGCGTGTTTCTTTTCAATCATGTTCATTGCGGTTCTTGGAGAGAAATTAGAGTCCAATTTATTATTAGTGTTAGATAGAAATTGGGTGATCACTTTGAGCGATGGCCGGGTCACCAATTTCTTCCAAGCCTCATCAGCAACATCTTTATTATTGTTACTGTTTTCGAACACCTCAGTAGCATCAACCCTATTTAACTCCCATCCCTTAAGCTGTTTTAGTCTCTGAATATTCTGTAGCTGCTTCCTTACAAGATTGCACGTGTTATTCTTTATCTCATTTATGGCCTGTTGGAGCTGTTTATCTCGACCTAATTCGTCTAAATGATTCTCGGTTCGAAAATATGTGTCTAATTCGGGCACACCAATAGCCCGTCGTATTCCCTGGGTATAATCCAAGTTGTGCGGGTTAAATACTTCCCGAACTTCATCTAACAAACCAGATTGAACCATTTTGTCAACTCTTCGTGATACGGAATTACATAGCACGGGAATAGACACGTCAACCCAGAGGAAACAACAATCATACTTGAACTTGAACCCGTATTTAGAGTCTGAAATCAAAGATTCAATGTATGAGTTAGACCCCCCAACAATGATAGGAAGTTTGTCACCCTCAAGAATAGATTCCACCGCAAGTGTGGCCATTAGGCAGAAGTCCTTAGCCGTGTAGTCAACATTTGGGTTGACTATACCAAGTAAGTGGTGTGGGACGCCACGTTGTTCTTCCTTTGTCACCTTATTGGTTAGTATGTCTAGCCCCTTATAAACTTGAATCTTATCTGAATTTATTATTTCTCCTGAAAAACTAGTTGCTAGGTCAATCGACAGTCGGGACTTGCCAGTTCCCGTTGCCCCCATAATAAACACAACCTTATCTCTTTGCGGCTTCCACGGATTGAGTACTTCCTTCCTTAACAAACTTGTCGGCAATTTTAGTAGTGGTTGCGCTTGTTTCAACATTTGCATGGGAAGCGATCTCATGATAGTTACCACCCTATTTTAACAAAGTAACGTCATAAATCAATACAAATACTTGAACATGATTAATATATAGACACCTTTAAGTTTTAGAAAGTTACAAAACCACAAATACACATAGTTGAATTAGTATGGAGATGATGTAGTCCCACCATTGAATAAAAATAGTTGTTGGAGTATAGATAATAGTCAAATATAGTTTGACTTAGATTGTTAATGGAGTTATTTTCCAAAATCATGAAATCTAACAATAGTTACACCTATTTTTTCACAACCACAAAAATGAGACAAAATTTAGAGACAGAAATGAATGGGAATAATGGGATGCAAAGCCAGAAATACTATAAAGTAACATATGTGGTAGACTCATGGACTGAATACATCTTCCAAAATATATAGAAAGGTAGAGTAGATAAAGTTTTGGGACACCATAAAAATATGAGTTGAACATTTTTTTTTGTAAATTTGATCTCATGAAATATACTATTAGATATGCTAACAGTTGCACGTGAGTTTATTCTTTTAGATTAAGATTTTCATGTACGTTTGATTTACGTTACAGCTATATTTATTAGCAGGTTGTAGGCCAAAAATAGCTAACGAAGACATGTTTGCAAAGAGAGAGATGGGAGTATGGGACTGTTCGGTAGAATGAAGAGACTCCCCCAATTACAGCAGAACTGGTAGATCAAGTAAGATGTAGTATTATGCTTAATGGAGCAAATATATCAAACATTTCGGAAAGTGGTATAAGTGCAACATTCTCTATTATAATTTGGTGGTATTGTATTGACCATCAGTATGTATAGTAAAGATAGAAAATATTTTATATACATGTGTACCCTTTGAACGTATAAAGGAAGAAGTAAATAAGTTGTAGTATTATATTTTCTAACAACAAGAAATCATGTGAGACGATATAGAGTAGGTTAGACTAAGAAATGATAAATTTTGAGAGAAATGAATACAGTAAAGGCGTAACAATTAAAAAGATCCGACTTAAATAAAAAGTACATCTAACAATCCAAATATTATTTATTAAACAGGTATTGTAGTAGTATGTCCGGTCATTGGTACTTCAAAATTTCGTAGTAGAGTTTAAGATTCAATTTGTAAGGTAATGGAGAAGAGAAAGAGAGAAAAAAAGAGAAGACAAGACTTTCATGCATGCACGTACAAAAAACTGACCTTTAGATATGGTAAACAAATTCACTAAGATAGGATGGAAAATGTGGTGTGGACGAGCAATTAGAATTCAGCAGTAAAGAAAATTGCGCCCAAACTTAGTACGTTGTGGATATGGTTAAATTTGGTATGGTATGTGTTTGGATTGTTTGTGTATATGTATAGGCCAGGTAGAGACGACGGTGTTTATTGAGGAACAGCTCATACACACTACACGTACCGGTGACGGTGTCCATTATTATTGGATTCAAATGTTACTAGTTTCTTAGGAGTCAACTGAAAGTTGGGCTCCACAGTGTATTCCCGTCAAACCATTATAATATGGTTATTACGTACATTCGGGTATATCTTGCGGTAGGTACACTTGGGTATTAAGATAAATATTTCGCGTGCCTAAAATTATCACAAAACTATTTATGGTACAGTGGTTGCAGCAGTGTGTGTGCGCCTTACTTTGTTTGTGTTGAGGCCAGGAGTTCGACTCCTCACGTCAAACAAAACTGCCTTTTTGATTTATTTTTCATATATTTCAGCCTTATTTGAAAAACTTTCATAATTATTTGGATATTTTCCTACTCATTTATACATTTGAGTATATTTAATAAATGAGTACATAAACTCTAATAAGTATGCTTGCATTGTTTTTGAAATCAAGAGATATCATAATTAGAAATTTAAATAGAACTCCAACTTAACTTATACTCATTTGACAAGCTCATACTTATTTGAACAACTTTCATACTCATTTGGACATTTTCATACTCATTTATAAGCATGTAAGTATGTTTAATCAATGGGTACATAAACTTAAATAAGTATGCTTATTTTATAAATTAAGAAATATCATAATTAAAAAATTAAATAAAAAACACCAACCCAACTCATACTCATTTGACAAACTCATACTCATTTGACTACTTATTTGACTTTATACTCATTTAGGTGACACATACTCATTTGGATATTGTATAGATTGATTGAAATAGGCGTCTTGATTTGAGAAGAAAAACTCATACTCATTTGAAAAATTCTCATTAGGCTAAGTCATACTCATTTGGCTAATTCTTACTCATTTGGAAAATTCATACTCATTTTAGAAATTTCTCTTAAGGCTAACTCATACTCATTTGGCTAAGTCATATTTGGTATGTCATACTCATGTGGAAAACTCATAGAAAAACTCATACTCATTTAGGTAATTCGTAGAATATTCATACTCATTTGGCTTCGTACTCATTTTGAATATTCATACTCATTTGGCTTCGTACTCATTTTGAATATTCATATTCATTTGGCTTCGTACTCATTTTGAATATTCATACTCATTTTGCTTCTTACTCATTTTGACCAACTCATACTCATTTTGCTTCGTACTCATTTTGACCAACTCATACTCATTTGGTGTACGTAGAGGTACGTACACCAAGGTGTACCTTTTACGTTCTCAATAAAGTTAGGGTCTGCTCTCTCCAACTCGTTTTCAGTTCAGTTGAACCAATTAGTTATTTCAGTGTAGTTCAGTTGATACGCTTCAATAAAGTTAGGGTATGTTCTCTCTAACTCGTTTTCAATCCAGTTCAATCCAATTAGTTATTTTCAGTTTAGTTCAGTTGAATTCAGCCCAATTCCATTCTGTGCACTTCAATTCAGTTCTTTACAATACTTTTGCTCTCACATTCTATTAATCATGTCAATTGAGTTTAGTTCAATTTAATTCATTTCTATTCGTTCAACTATTTTTGGTCGAAGTGAACATATCCTCTCATCGGAAAATTGCTTCACCTGGCAGTGAAGCTTAAAAGTTAAATTGGATTATGTCGGTTGAAATTTTATTGGACATATGTAGGTCAAAATGAATAAGTTGAATACAACTTATTTCAAAGAGGGGATAGGTTTCTTATTATTTCCTAAAATTCCCTGTTACATGTTCTATATGTAGAGTAGGGGTGAGAATCAACCTGTCCTGTTCGCGACTAGTTCTGGCTCGACTAGGTCAAAGCTCGGTCAAATCTCGACTTGTGGTAACTCGGCTTGAGTTCTAGTTCGACGAGACCTTAACGAGCCGAACGAAATTATGCTGAGCTCGGCTTGAAAATCTTGTGAACAAGCTCTATTATTTCTTGCATATATTAAAATACTGTATTATATATGAATCTAAAAATATATTTTTCTAAATATTACACAATAATAAGCTAATAGTTTTAGTGTATAAAAATAAATTCAAAAGAAAAAATATTCATTAATAAAATGATAAAGTAGACAAATAAACTAAGAATACTATTAGGCGAAGCTTGTTCGTGAGCAGCTCGACAATGAATTGTTCAATGCTTAGTCAAAGCTCGACTCGGTTAGTTAACTTTTCAGCTCGACTCGAGTTCGAACAAATTTAAACGAACACGAGCCAAACTAAGTAGAGTTGGGGCTCGGTTTGTTTGATAATGATCTCTAATTTAGAGTGTCTTCGTAGTAGAGGTAGGTTAATGTGCAAGCAAGTAGGCTGTATTGTACCATGAATATTGACTGATGAAATAATAGTTGTTTATCTCCGAAACTTAACATGCTAACAGAGTTTCTCTTTATAAGGCCCAATTCATTTCAATTGAATCGACAAGAACTAGATTGATTTGAATTGTTAGAAAATTCTAACCAACTAAGATATCCTCACTCATTGTTGGTACAAAATTTGTAAGCAAGCAACGATATCCCGCTGCAAGGTGGTCCAGAACACCAGCGAGGTGATTCACTCTCCTAAAGGTTATTGGCCCTTAGAATTTAGGGATCCTCGCTAACTCCACAACAATAACTATCAATGGCTAAAATAGAGTGCAATATAAATGCGGAAAATAAGAGAGACAAGTAGTAGTTGACATAGTAAATAAAATGATTATTTCATTGATGTATGCATCAATTTAGTCG
Source organism: Patellifolia procumbens (assembly GCA_947645195.1). Classification (NCBI taxonomy): domain Eukaryota; kingdom Viridiplantae; phylum Streptophyta; class Magnoliopsida; order Caryophyllales; family Amaranthaceae; genus Patellifolia; species Patellifolia procumbens. The sequence continues at coordinate 409,046 of CANSGD010000708.1, read as the reverse complement.
TACACAAACTTTTAATGAAAAAGGGAAGTAACAAACAGGTTAATTGAGGAAGAAAGAGAAGTTTACCATCATCTTTCCCTCACTCAATAAAACAACAACATAAGGCATAGAACACGAGGAGTTCTCGCCAAAGTAACTATCTAAACTAGTCTAAGAGGCTACTGGGAATGTATTTTGTTGAGTTGTGTTTGATGATGACCTTTTTCCCCGTAAAAGTCTTTTAATAATTATAGCGGTGGTTGGAGGAATGTAAATGTCTTTGTCTTCAGATAAATTGCCTGATAAGTTACTTCTCCACTGACTGGAAAATGGTTTAGATATATGCTCCTCATACGATCCTAAAAGTTTTTGGAAATCTCCAGACTCTTTTTCTCAAAGTCTCATACTTCCTTGATTAGACTTCATTAATTGTATTTACTGGATCTTGACTTTGGTCAATATGCGTCCAGTTTGACTCTATTTGACTTGGGCTTTGACTTTTGTTTATGTTTGAGCCTAAAACTTAAAATGGTAGTAAAAAATGCTCCTCTAATTTGTGAGGTTAATTAACTAGAAACCTTGCAAATTAAAACTACTAGGTAAGCAAGTCATGTAATGATAAAATTATAGTTGTAATGTAATTGTCATTAATGAAGCATAATGGAGTTACATAAAAGCATCACATCTTTCATTTTGATGGCTGAAAAATCTAAAAATTAGATACGTAAATTAACATAAAAGAGGAGATTTCAGTCTTTCCCCTATGACTAAGATTCTGAGAGTGTCAACAGTTATGAGACTGTGAAATCCTTACTCTTCTTCAGTCCAAACCTATAGGAGGTAGAACTTCTCCAGCACTCTTGAGGATGTATCTGTGGTACTTTCAATCTATAGAAAACCCACCCTCATATAAACGCCCATCATCTGCTAAATATGGATGGACTAAACTTCTATAAAGACATCCCCTGCTTTTACAATCTGGCCAGGATCTCCTGGAAAATTACCTTCCCTGTAAATGCTCATGTGGGAGGGATCATATTGGAATTCAAGGAGTTTCTTGTATCTTCTCTCTATCATCTTTCCCCAACCCTTACAAATTGATCTTGCTTTTTATCTTGTGGCATGATGGGCCGGTTCTGAGGGTAGGCCTCGAGTGCGAGCGCCTAGGGCCCAACTCTTCAAGGGGCCCAAATTAGAAAATATGTCATACAGTAAAAAAAAATTACTTCTGCGGAGGGATATTCCGAGAGTACCGAAGAAGGAAAGAAGAAAGAGAATATTTAGGGACCATTATTACTTTCTTTTTCCTAAACTTTCACTTCCTAAATCTAATATTTTGCCAATCTCATGAACTTCTTCATGTATTCCCAATAATCTTACCTTTAATTCAAATGGAAAACGTTCTGTTCCCCAAAATATTCAACAATGAAGAGCAAATTTTTGTCCATTATTCCTATTAAATAGTGATAAAGAATTATCATCTATAATTTATACGGTACCACACTCCAATTCATATGAGTTTCAATCATCTAAAACAATTTTACTAAAAACATCAAGCAACTTTGAGAATCAATTGAAAAACTATTATTTATACCGAGTAAGTCTTGGGATAAACCTTTAAGACCAAAAAGTTTTAATTTAAAATAAAAAGATTTTAGCTCATAATCTTATAATCGTTGATGTTTTTACTTAAAAGCTTAAGTGTTAAAATTTTAAAACTTTGAACCTTAAGTTCAAACCTTACCAACTTAGCTTAAACTTCATACGGTCTAAACATGTTCTCATTGTTTCATAATATCTTTACACATTCGGTTAGTTGTTTTCCAATATTTTTGTTTTTTTGAATAATTTTTTCCTTTCCAAATTCTTATTTTTCATATGGGTGTTTGGGTATATGTCATTGCTATATATAGTTTTCTCTTTTTGATGATAAATGATGACCTTAACAAGAGAAATATTTTTTGATTATCGACAATGATGATGGAGTTTAATACTTATGCAATTCTTTTAAGAAAAAGAAATTATTGAAGAAATGAACTAAAGCGTACTAGTACTACTATATTTCTAAAAGACAAATACTATATATGTTTTTGCATAATTTTGAGACACAACTTCAAAAAACAATACTATAAAATCAGATATATGAAAAAGAAAAATCTATATTTTTGGGGCCCATTTTTAGCTTTGCGCCTAGGGCCTCAAAAATGTCAGGAACGGCACTGATTAAGTCCCGGGTATGAACAACCAGACTCATTAGATTTCTAAATTGACCAACTACAGTTTATGAGCGAAGAGTAAAATCTGGAAAGCTGAGGAAGAGGAGAAATAATGTAAAAAAAAAGGTAAGAGAAGCAGAAGATCACGTGAGGGCAGCAAAGCAATAGTAGATCAGAAGGGTAAAATAGACATTATAAGCAGAAGGGCAAAGTTGGCATTCTACTGTTCTTAAGCTACAGTAGATGCCACTTCTTGCTTTTAAAAGAGTAGAGATTAAGGCTTTCAACCACTTTATACCAAGCAATAGGAGTTTGCCACATGTCCCTCTCAAAGTGACACATATGATTTCCTAATGCTGACATGTGTTCGTTTTTTACTCGGACACGTGTCAAAATAAGAGGCAGTGTCTATGATTAGCAACATTTGCCCCTACAAGGATTTATCTGTTCTTTGACACAATCAAATGGCCTTTTAGAAGTTTAACTTAGCCAAATAACTCAGTGTCCATGATCAGCAATAACGGAAGGTGGGTCCACGTGTCTTAATGAAATGATGACACGTGTCCACGTCTTTTTAACCCCTCGATAAATATGTCCCCCTTCTCTCTCCATTTTTCAATTTTTTGGTTAAAGAGAAAGTTCTAGAGAGAGAGGCTCTGTAATTTTCTATAAAGAGATCATCTGACATATCTTGAACGTCCGAAAAAGGTCCGTTCGAGTCTGCTCGTCAGGTACTTTTCTAATTCCTTTAATTTCAATATTTTTTCAATAAATGCACACCTCACAACAGTCCAATAAATTTGGCGGCACTAGAATAAGTCTTGACCTTAAAATCGATGCTTCTTTTTCGGTTTTCTATAGAGTTGGACCAATTCTGGAAGATCTCCCATGCTTAAATTTTCTTTGGCTTCTAGCATACCTTTTGAATTCTGCACAGTACTGTTTTATATTGGTGGATGCTCATGAGCACTAAGATGATCAGTTGACATCTTCCTACAAAAGAAATGTGTCTAATGCACCAAACTCTAATTGGAGCACTCATTTTCTCAACTAGACTTTCACATTGACTCACACTAATTCTTTTGGAACAAATTGGAATTCCAAGGTATTTGAAGGGAAGGGGTCCCTCTCCTAAATCCGGAATCTTGTAGCACCTTATTCACCACTTCCTTCTTCATTCCCCATGTATACACCTCAGTCTTGCTTTGATTAGCTTTTAGTCCTGATACTTGACAGAAATGACTAAAGCTTGTAGCAACCCTGAATAGACTCATACTCTCCCCTACTGCATAATATTAAATCATCAGCAAAGCATAGATGTGTTAATTTCATTGCTTTGCATCTTGGGTGGAATTTAATTCTCTTATTCTCCACTTGCTTAGATAAGCCTTTGGACATGTATTACATCCCTTGCCTTAACAATATCTTATATTTAGAGTATCCGACAGGCCAAAGTCGTATCACCTAATCAAAAATAAATCCTAAAGTCCTCTAACAAAAACTCTTGGTTTAAATACTCGCCACCTCGATCAGATTTAAGTGCTTTGATTGTTTTACCAAGTTGGTTTTGTCCTTTATTCTGGAATTCTTTGAATTTCTTACAGGACTTAGAATTTTGCTTCATTAAGTATACATACCCATATTTACTTAAGTCGTCAGTAAAAGTGATGAAGTAACCATAGCCGCCTCTAGCATTAGTTGAAATTAGGTCATATACATCAGTCTGAATGAGGCCTAAAAGATCATTTGCTCGTTCACCTTTCCCAGTAAATGGTGATCTAGCCATTTTGCCCATTAAATAATATTCACAAACATCATATCATTCGACGAGGAACGAGTTGAGAAGTCCATCTTTATGAAGTTTCGGAACACGTTTCTCATTTATATGGCCTAAACGACAATGCCAAAGGTAAGTTTGATTTGAGTCATTTGACTTCTTTTACTTAGTTTCGATGTGATAAATTTGTTTTTCTGAGTTTAATATGTAAAGACCATTCATGCAATGGGTCTCACCATAGAAAATAGCATGCTTGTAAAAAGAACAACATTTATTCTTAACATTGAATGAGTATCCCTCATTGTCTAAAACAGAAATAGAAATTAGGTTTTTGGATATATCCTTGAACAACATCTATTCTTAACATTGAATGAGTATCCTTGATTGTCTAAAATAGATATTGAATGATATATCCCTCATCGTCTTCTTTTACGCTCCTTGAAGTTTTTGGATATATCCAGATTCTTTTTCTCAAAGGTCTCATATTTCCTACCTTGGACTTCATTAATTGTCTTTACTTGATCTTGATGACTTTGATCAATATGGGTTCAGTTTGACTCTATTCGACATGACTGTTAACTTTTGTTTATGTTTAAGCCCAAAACTTAAAATGGTAGGAACAGTCACCGTGCCCAAAAATTATACTTGAAGACGAAAATACTCTTAATTAATTACGTCTAATGAAAGAGAATGACAAAAGGTAATAGCTCATTAGGCCAAATATTGTATTGTCGTTTGCTCGAAGAAATATCCCTCAACGAATTTTTTCATCCCTGTTTTTTCATGTGTCTAAAACATATTTAGGATGAACATGTAGCTCCTAGGATGTACATATATAGGTTTTGAATGCATAATGAAAATTTTGTCTGTGTAATATTAGCTTAGGAAGGTTCTAGAATAAATTAAGTCGCAGAGAATATGCTTTCTGATGATGCATAAAATAGGCTTAGCTACTGAAAGTTCAAATAATGAATTCAGTTGCCCATTAGTGCATTTTGATTCATAGAATAGCCGTTCACAATATAACATTTCAAATATAAAAATGTTTTTTAAATGTAGGCAGCATATGTAAGAATTTTTTTCTTCAGTAATGCTTAATGTATCTTAAATTTCCCTTATACATTGTTTTCATCTTATTTACCATCATATTGTCCACGTAGGTTTGATAGCTTTTTTTTTTTTATACCGTGGAATCAACATTAAATCGCTACTTCGTTCGATTAGCTATTTACTAAACAAAACGGGTACTCCAAGTAGAGGTTTTCACTTTCAAATTATACTCCCTCTCCTTACATATTGTCATTCGTTCGAACTTTAAAAAAAAATACTCAGGGGGTCTGCTTGATTTCCACCTAGGTAAAACCGCTACTTCGGTCTTAAAATTGCTACTCCAAGTAAGTTGCGGTTTTGGTCCTACAATCGCTACTTATAGTAGCGATGCATGCGAAGCTAAAAAAAAGTAAGTCTGTTGTTGCACAATCTTACATAGACAGTGTGATGGTAAATAACTTTGAAAATGACGCATATAGGAAATTAAATATACTTTAAACATTATTTAAGAAAAATAAGACCTATCGTTGTTAAAAGAAAAGGTTACAAATGTAATATACATTTTTTTCTTTCATTTATTATATTTTCTTTTTTTTTAAACAATGCATACAATTAGAGAAATCTTATGTGCTGTACCTGAGATTGATACTCCATGCGTTTCTTTTTGTTTAGAAAAATAGAATTTCTATAATTTCTAAATCTAATTGTTCTAGGGACAAAATCGAATTTCCTACTTTTTCATCTTTCGCTATATGGGAAAATTATATTACCCATCTACCCCTATTTTATCAATTTTTTGGTCCCACATGTATCTTACAATTTTCTTTCACCTACTTCAATCACCACATTTACTATCAAATAAGTAAACTCCTGAATTATTGCGCATACCCACATGTCTATGACATCAGTTTGCTTGACATTTAGAGCTATAATAATGGGACAAATAAAAAGAAACAGAGGAGTAATTCTCAACAGTTAGAAGTCTTATCTAATACAATAAGGAAGTTTGTTTTTTACTTGGGAATTGCTACTACTTGTAGTCAAAATAATATGGTCAAGGATGCTAAAATAAATAATTAACGACACATTGAGGTGGTAAGAATCTTTTCATTTATGCCTGAAAACCTTGTATCCTAGGCTTCAGGACCAGGTGAGTCCCCTTTATCTGACCCCTTTAGGAATATTAAAATATTGCTATCATATGATAATCTTTTGGAAATATGTGAACAAAATAATGGAGAAAATGATGGATCCTAAGTGGATTTTGATATTGTCAATGACTTACTAAGTGTAAAGGTCTACTGGTCGAGAGAAAATGAACTTCTATAAACATAAACAAAAAAAATTCAGGTAAAAAGAAGGCATATGAAGAAAGATTAAAGCCATATATGAACTTTTACGTATTTTTTACTAGCATTTGCCAACCAATCATTGAAGAATAGTGGGAAATGAAAGGCGAATGTAATGCACAATACTATCATTTGACAAGATTATCAAAACCATGACAAATTCAACCGAATGTAACAAACTTGGTCCACACACCTTTAGTACTGGTTCTTGGCAAATAAAACAAAATGCAGTGGATAACATAAGACTATGGGTAACTTAAAACAACAAAGGGGCCAAAGTATGTGTTGATAGCTTCATTGATAAAGGGGTCAAATAAACATATTGATAGCTTCATCTCTTACTCAGGATTTGCCGTTCCATGTTAAATATCGAGAAGTACAATTTATTCTCCATCCACTGCATAAAAGAGGATGACGGGGAACCATATGGAAAGCAAGCATATGAAAAGTAGTAGAAGTATCTTCGATCGTCTCCATGAAGAAAAATAAAATTATAATTCCATTTTAAAGTTAACAACTAGCCTTTTGGTCTAAATGATGGTCCCTCTCTGTGATGGAACTAAGTTTTTAAAACCAACTCCAGGTTTTTCCAAGAGTCCAATACTGGCCATGGGAGGATTCTCCTTAGTAAATATATCCCCTTCCTTCATCTTGTGGCGTCCAAATATTGTAATGTAGTCGGGGAATCCACGGAGTTGCTAGAATGTGAGGCGTTTGTGGTTAAGCTTTTTTTGCTAGGGCTTCCTACCACACACAGGTGCACACTGCTTGGTCCTAGGGTCTAGGAATTAGAGTTGAATTGATCTCTCTTTGAGGACCTAGCCAAGTTGGTGTAACGGGTTGCAACGTTTTACCTTTACATATTTATGGCAGCCCTTGATTTACTCCGACCTTTATTTACCTTACGTTTTGGGTCTGATTTGTTGCTATAATATCAGATCCCTTCTTCTTCTCGTCCTCACGGGTTCGTGCATTTCTCCAAAGTCTACATTGTTACTGGTGACTTTTAAGGCTCACAGTGTGAACCTTGGGGAGCATTCGACCAATTGCGATCACCACAATCGATGGACCGTAATTAATTTCACGTTAGTGGCCCTACTACGGCACAATATTGAAACAAAATTCTATTTAGCCATTGCAACACTCTTGTTCCAATAATTCGAAAGTAATTAATCTTTACAATGGCTTACATTTCAAACAAATTATTGTCTGTAATATCATATTTGAGTGCCTAGATAACTTCAAACATTCGGCTTAAAAGTTACTCATGTTTTTCGAGCAACTGCACATTGATTATATTCAGTTGAAGGATCCAGATAGTATTTACATAAAAGTTATAGTGAGGGATAAATAATTTGGTTAGGCATCTCTCTCGGTCTAGGAGATTTTGGCCAAAGATCGGTTCTTCACCTGCCTTCGTGGCTCTCTTGCACCAAAAGACATAATAATTATTACACAATAGCTCGATATATTTATTATTGTAACCCAATTGATAAAATGGAATGAAAACCAATTTCATTTAAGATTAAGTGCATGTTATTATAGAAAATAAAAAGAAAAGGGATAAATTTTTGGTTAACTTCCACAACAGATGTACTATAAAATTGTGAAAAAAAGTTTATCAGTTAAACTAATACAATAACACTCTTTCACTTGCTACATTATAGGAAAATACAACGTAAGAAAGGGAAGGAAGTTTGACGTAATAAACACATCGAACAAATGTGAATAGCTAGAAATTTGGACAAAACAGTGTGGAGGCGTGGTAATCACTAAAGTTGATATCATCAAATGAAGATGTCTACTAAAAATGTTTTTAAAAATAAACTTTTTTTACCCAAACCTAAATTTGTGTTCTATTTTAGCATATTTTGAAAGGTGGCAAAAGCTACATTGAGATATTGGAGACTTACTTCAAAGAAAATTTACAAGACAAAGGGTCTTATCATAAATCACAATGTGACACGTTCTTGTAGGAGAAGAAAAATAAATATAGTGAACACAATATAGAAAGACCTATGGCAAAGAATTGTATTTTAAATAGAAACCATCAACAAAAATTAGGGAAATGTAAAACATTAAATTCATTTGGGCATTGCTTTGGTCCAAAAAAATAAGTATACCCTAAAATCATGATAAATTGTAGGTCATGACATCAGGGATAAAAGTTTTAAAATTTTGCAAGTTTATTTTGTATTTCGGAAATTATGTTCCCAACCCATAAAATTAAAAGGCACTTGGGCGTCGACTGGGCCCAACAACCAGTTTTGCTTTTACTTAACTAGTTTTTAGGCTCGTGTAAGAATGCACATGATACTTTTTGGTTTATATAGTTTTTTAAATTAAACTACTTAATTAAATTATCTTATGCGAACAATTATACGGATGTATTAATTATCATATATCAATATTATTTAAGTTATATTCATATTATTTTTGGATTCTATTAATCTGTAATACGAAAAGGACGTTAAAGTTTAGTAGGAGATACATAACATGCACACATAATTAGATAGTCATCAATTAAACAAATATATTACCAACAATATATATACCAAAAACTAAAATATAAATACAAGGTTATGCTTTTTTTACTAAAAATATAATATTTAAAAGAACTGTTAATTTGATCTAAATATATTATACCAACAATATGTATATAAAAAACTAAATGAACATAATATTAGTCGGATAGTATAACATAAAGTAATTTTTAACAATATATGTCTTTTATGTAACAAAAAGTTTCTATTATATTTTAACATTGACTTTTATACAATGGTAAAACAAAAATTGTTACAAAATGTATATGAATAGTGTCAAACACATTTAACATATCATATAAAAAGATACATATAAAAAATTAGAATAAGATAATTTTCTTTTATAGAATGGTAGGAATAAATTGGGATAAATTATAAGACAAATTGACTGGAATAATCTCAACTATGACTTTTCCGCTCAAAATAATCTCAACTATAAGTTATTCTAGAGTAAATCAAATTATTAGTGGTACCTTTCCAAAATAATTATTTCATTTTTCTTGCTTTCAATGATCCATTTTGGGACTACTATACATAGAAGAATCACGAATTTGAATTGTTTTGAGAAGTTACCCCCAATAGTTTGGCTTATTCTAGAATTAACTCATAGTTCGGATTATTTTCAGCGGAACGGTCATAGTTAGGATTATTCCAAACCATTTTTCGTATATTATATATCAATAGTGACGAACATCAACATAACAAATAAAAAATAGACAGACTAAAAATTAAGAGAAGATTGTACCATAATACGCACAAATTTGAAATTTAACATACAATTTATATTTCTTTAGTATTATATTCATTAATTAGTCCTTAAGTCAAATTTTAGTATTACGTGTCGCCCTTTCTCATTCTCACCTTCATCAAATTCCCTTCCTTTGCTTCTAGACCATTTCAGAAACCGTCATTCTATCCATTCTCCCTCTGATAAGAGGTTTTTAGCGTGTCGTTAAAGCACTAAGAACCGCTTAGCAAACACAATTTATAAACCTAACGAGCAACTACTAAGCACGTAGTAATGGCAAGTCAAGGGTCGAACCACAAGGAAATTGGGATTGAGTTCAGTCCACTAAGTCCAAAACTACCTAAGTGAAGGGTTTTTTTGGAGGATTAAGATTGAGTAAGTAACCGACTAATTAACTAGCTAATGAATACCGACTAAGAGACAAATAGGAGGATTAATATGATAAGGAAGACACTAGAGTTCGGGCTACTCGTATGAACATGGGCTAGACAACGATAATCGACGCTATGGTGATTCACAACAGAGTCAATACAAGGTTAAGTTCTCCTCTAATGTACTTGAGTCCTCTCTCGAATGGTCCTCAAGAGTAATCGATTAATCAACCAACCAAATCCTCTTTCGAATGGTCTTTGGTCCTTTGATTAATAAATTCATTAAGTTCGGAAAACCCTTAATTAAAAGATCCCCTTAATTCCTACCCAATCCCTTGGTCTAGAAATCAAGTCGAAACATGGGAATGACAAAAGGGATTAGAGTTCGATTAAGAACAATAAAGACCTTAAGTGCCCTAGCATAAACGTGATCAAGATCTATCCTAGGGTGTCAAAACACCACATTCAATGCATAGACAAACAATTGAATCAATAAAAGCATAGATAATCTACTTTAAGCCCTTAATTCATACTTTCGCCCAAACCCTAGATTAGAAACTACTCACTAATCATGGATTCTAAGCAATTGAAATTCAATAAAGTAAACATCATAAACAAAGCAAAAAGATTAAAGGAAAGAGATAGAAGATAAATTACTTGAATTAATTGATGAATTCGATCTTCAATAATGAAAACAAAGGAGTAAACAAGTGTTTGAGAGAGTTTTAGGGCTAAGAGAGAGTTAATTAGAAACTAAGTATGAAGTAATGTCGAAAACTAAGCTAAGAAACTAATTAATAAGCCTCATTAAAGTTTGACGGACAAAGCGGGTCAACGCCCGAAAGCAGGTCACCACGGTCGTGGTGCCCTAAAAACGCCCAAACAGTAACTATACAAAACATTCACTGATTCTGTGAAGATCAGGCACCACGACCGTGGCAAAATCACCACGACCGTGGTGACCTGATTTCATCGAATCAGTCTTCTTTTCCTCATGCTACTGCTTTGCATGCCACAGGTGCCCACGACCGTGGTAAATGTGCCACGACCGTGGTGGCCTTCTTCCTTCACTTCCTCCAAACATGATTCACTTGAGCCGCTCCGAAGTACAAGCCACGCACCTTGAACACATCCCAAGTCCCTAGATCACAAAAGTACTCCAACACGCGCCAATTCTCTTGAAATACATCAAAAACAACCAAACACTTGTGAAGTATAATTGAAATCCAAAGAAGGGAAAAACGATGCAAACCTAACTCTAAATGCTCTAAAGCTACATGCAATGGGACCTAAAATGAGCTATAAGTATGCACTAAAACGGACTGATCACCCTCCCTCTCTTATTATCTCTTAGCTCTCATTCCTCTACGCATGTCATTCGAAAGATCATAGCCTAATTGCTCACACTTTTCTACCACTCTTCCTTCTTTCGTTACTTATAATAAATTCTGTTGAAATGAAAAATAATATTAAATTGGATGCAAAATATTGTTGTGAAATGACAAAAAAATATGGGAGTCTACACCGTGAATAATTCACAACAAATATTTAGACAAATATACTTGGCCTTAAGTTCATTGATTTAAGAGATATTAGAGTTTACAAACAGTTTTGTAGCATAATATAATAGGAATTGGATACACGAACTTCTCTTATAGAAAGGTACAGATACACATATATTAGCACAAAACAAAAACTATATTCTCTTTTTATTAAAAAGATATAAAATGGTACTTAAGTACATCGATATGTTACTCTTTTTCCAGATTGAATATGATTAGGATATTTCTAATTTCCTTATCATTTTATTGCTTAGTTGAAAAAAATAATTATACATTAATGTATAAATTTAAAATTTTAAAAGATCAAGCTAAAGATAAAAGAACTAAAGATCTTATACATGGTCTAACAACTCCAAAGTCATCATCTTAGATGATGTGATTGTTTCTACACCACTTTATCCAATGAATTCTCTAATGACATCTAATAAGAAAATTCAAAAATATTACACATGACATTTTTAGATCGTTGGCGTAGTAAAAAATATAGTATTACTAAAAAATATTGATTGTTTTATACCTATATAGTATACATCAGACTGTGTTTTTTAAGAATATGGCACGGATTCATATCCATATTGGGAAATTGCAAGAGTACACTATGATGATTGGTACTTGAATGACTTGCAAATTGGATTCACCAGTTAAATCAATGGCTCGGTATTGGATAAATTCATAGTGGGTATATGAGAAGTATATGTATGTGTGTGTATTGGTGTAGCTATAGATGATGATGATTATATAGTGATATTTTACAAGATTACCACGATATAACTTAAATGCCAAAAAAAATTCAAAAATAAAGTTTGACAATAAAAATTCAAATATAAAAAATTCAAATAATGTTAATCATATTCTTATCTTATTATATTTATTTGAATTCAAATTTTTAATGAGAACCTAAAAAAAATTGATGATTATTCATAAGTTTTTTTTTAAAATGTAATAAAATGTTAGTATCAATATTTATAAATTATCGCAAAAGGATTGTAATTATTTACAAGAAATAAAAGGTATTAAAGAAATTTAGGGAAGATTTATTATGGAAGGTTAGATATTTTCATCTACCAATTTTCGATATTTAACAAAATTTGCATATTTTGTCTGATGTGATATAGAATAACCTCCTAAAACTAAGCTAATTATCTATATAAACATTTTGCCTAAAACGGTTTGATATCCAAAAAAGAATCAAGTCATTCAGCTGATTTTGAAGTTGCTTATAACATAAATTTCCTAAAATCGTTTGATGTCCCAAAAAATAAAGTTACATAGTTTCCTGAAAATCAGTGAAATATTCTAAAGAAAATGATATAAAATATTTATATCCTAGCTAGAAGAAATAGGTGAGAGTATCTTATTTGCCTATAATACAACTAATATGCTATAATATGCCAAAGAGTAAGTTCTAAACCGTGTTTAAAATATATAGAAAGTGAAATTAGTCAAAAAATTTCCTAAATCAGTAAATATCACATGATTTGCCTAGAGCTGTTTGATAACTTTATAAAATCATGTCATTAGTCTCCTACAAAATAGCTAAGTATCCTAAAAGAAACTCATATAAAATCTATATATCCTATTTCAATTACCAACTAAATTTCACATTATATTTCAAATATATTCCGACAATAATGGGTACATTGTTATATTATTTTGAAATATTTAGAAAAACTTATAGGATAATTGTAAAATATTATGTTCAAATAAAAATTCAATTTGTCTAATTTGCCAATAATAATTACTGATATGCTAAAAAATCTGCCTAAAACCTCTAATATCCCAAAGTAAAATTATTTATATGGTATATTTTTTAGATCAAGATCAATCAAGATGTATTCTTATTAGAGCCAGATCAGTCAAGCAAAATTAAGCAAGCGAAAAATAACCATCATTTAAGATGTAGAATCAATTGACTTTATCTTCTCATTAATTTCAATCAATTTTAGATTTTTGCAAATCATGTTATATATCCACATATAAAATATTATCATTCTTATTTAGAAACGCGGCAAATAAAATATTTCCATTCATAAATATTATCATTTAGAAACTGTTTTTAGAAAACATAAAAATGAATCAAAGATCTATCTCCATGTTAAATGAAGGAAATTTTGTTGATATCATATCACATGATGATTTTTAGCAACAAATTAATTAATGGTTAGTTGACACGATTTTTATAGCAATTTAAGGACAATCATTATCTTATTTATTGTGTTCAATTCATGATGATCTTTAGCTAATCATGCTCATTTTTAGCATTTCAAAAAAATAAGCAAGTAATAAAGATAAGATTCTGCTTGATATGTTATTATATTACAGGAAAATAATAAAATCTCAATGGAAGGTTTATTATGAAAGTTTACACATTGGAGAAATATTCAAGAATGAAAGTTCTTAACCGAAAGATTTTTAAAAGGAAGGTCAGATATTTTCCTGTGTATTTTTCGATAATTAGCAAAATTTCATATTAACCAGATATCCTATTAAAAAGCCTCATAACAATCGACCAAATTACATATATATAATAATATTGGTCAAAACCGTTTGATACCACTTTAATTCATGTCACTTAGCGACAGATATGCTAAAAAATTCTCCCTAAAACGTCTTATATCTGAAAACAATCAGCTAAATAGTGTAATTAAATTTTCCAAAAACTTCTAATATTTTAAAGGATTCCATAAATTTTAGGAATTCATTTATAAATGGAAATGAAGATTGAAGGGATTTATTTACACTAATATTCTTAAGATTTTAATAAATGGAAATAATTCAAGGATGACAACTTAAGAAACCAAATTTTACATAAACGTGTATTATCTTAAAATTTACAGAACAGAAAGATTGACTATAAAAATTCGGACTTTCAAAATGAAATGTAAGATAATGATATTCTTATCTTTATTATCTTTCATTTAACACCCAAAATCAGTAGAATTTAGCAAGAATTTAAAAAGTTGAGTGATTTAGCTAATTATAATCTAGATTAAAAAAATAATTTGAAAGTTGCCGAAAATATGATTAATATTATTTCAAAATTACTTTTACTAATTTTAATTTGAAGATGCCGGATAAAAAAATCGAAATGGATATGAAATTTAATATAATCAGACGTAAAACCAATTGGAATAGAAGAAAAAATTGTGCAATTCATCACATAAGTAGTGACGTTTAATGACATTATAGTGTTAATAAAATTGCTTCAAAATGGTATTTCAATTTAAATAAATCATCGATTAGAATAGAAGGACAAAAATGATGTAAAAGATGGAAAAGAAGCAATTGTACCGCTAATTTTAAAATATTACACAAAGAGTATGAGAACCAATTTTTTTATTGATATTGCATCACATATAATGGAAATGCATTTTAGGCTAACATATATCAAACTAGAACTAAAATACAATCCTGAAAAATACTAATATCCTTGCCATCAGTATTTTTCATGATGCTTAAGAGTTAAGACTATGATACACGCGTTCATATTTTATGGATTAGGGACATTGCTTGGTACTTCACGTTTGTGAAAGAACTCGAATAAGATATTTCTAGGATTGTTCTTGCAAACCTTTCATATTTCGGTTGGAGACAATTATCAACATTTAGTCATATCAACCATTAAAATCGATTGATTAAGAATAATAAGTGTACAACAATTTTGCATGAAAGAGAGTAGAGAAAAATGGAAACATGAATAATTTTAAAGAAATAGAGAGGAGAGAAAGATGGGAAAAGGTGAGATTTAGGGTTGAATGTGAAAGTTAAAGAATGAAAAAGATCACCTATTCATATTACTTACTAAATAATGTAGATATGACATATGTCAATAGAAAATATGTTGGAAGGACACATGTCTCACCTTTTATACTATGAGAGACATGCAGGATTATGGATTTTACTTCAGTAATATATATATATATATATATATATATATATATATATAGATAGATATATTGTGGAACATAGTTTTTCACGAGTGAAATATTGTTTTTCATAAACTCGAAAATTATTTGTATGCCAATGCGACATTGCCCCAGCCTAATAGCCACCCCTTCCATTAAGTAATCACAAATTCACAATCAGCAAGTAGTTCAGTTCAGATATTATAAAATGAACAACATTGGGGTGACTGATGTAGTACATTTATATATAGTTTTTATAGCATTTAGGTGCATAATGGTATGAACGACGTAAGTTGTGCTCTACTACTCCCAGTTTGCGTGTTTTGGTAATTTTCAGGTTATTTTGACACACATTGATCATTATTATCAATGACCTAGCCTATTAATCATTGAGGATGAAGGTAGCTTGCACAAGGATCACAATGCATCCGTTTGTGACAATTTTCAGTTAAAATGAAGCAATGAGTTAGTGAAAGGAGTGCCAAACCTGACACTCGTTCACTGTTTTCATCATCAATTTTGATATCAAATTTATAATCAATAAATTTCTATTGGGTTGGATTTTAGAATTCAAGAGCTTTCCAATGATAGATCACACGCCCCAAACGGACATCTGGTTTGAGAGATATGACCTTCGCAAGTTGACGCAAAATCGCCAAAATTGGCACCGCTAGAATGGGCCGGGCATCAACGCCCGATGGGGTCGGGCAGGCCCAATTGTGTCTTGCTGCTGCGTAATGATGCGAAGGGAATTGAGGAGATGGGCTTGGTGTTTTGGCCCAGCCCGATGGTGACGGGCAGAGGGGCCCGATCGGGCAGGTTCACGCGGCCCAATTTCTATCTTTTTCGTTTGCTTTTTAATTAGTTTTCAGGGGGTTTATATATACTCAAGTTTCATTATTTTAGGGGGACTTTTATTTTCAACATTTTTTAGTCTAGTATTGAGAGCTTTATTAGAGAAACACTTTAGATTAGTTTTGGAGGAGAACAAACCTCGGATTATTTTCAATAAAAATTATTGCTTTCCGTCATTCGGCATTGTTCTTCTCTCTTAATTTCTTTATTTAATCTTTGATTGCTTAGTTGATTATTAATTCGTTGATGATGCAAAGTCTAGGTTCTTATATTAGGTTTATTATTGTTGATTCAATTATGAGTGAGTAGTCATATTTCTAGGGTTTTAGGGAGGAAAACCATGTTTATACCATTATTTACATTTGAATTGCAATTATTTTCTAGGTTTTGATTATGGTGTTATTTGTTCTTGATAAATGATTGATGTTATTGCGCAGTTTCATTGATTGCTTGTGGTTAATAATTGTTTGCACAAATCCGTCTTACTTTCAAAGGCCCTAGTATACACAAGTAATTCTTATTATATTAGTGAACATGCGGCATATGTTGAATTATGAGCTTTAAGACTTAATCATAGCTTAACTCGTGCTCTAATCTCTCGACTGTTGACCTAGGTATTGATAGTTGTTTGACCCTTTTGATTGGTATAAGCATGGTAGACCGACCTAATGCCCTAGACTTTTAATTTATAGTTTAAATTCCACTTTTATAGTGGTGTCTTTAGTTTAATTAGTAGTTCAGCTGATTCTTTACATGATCTTGTCTGAAGTAGGTTTTTAACTAAATATTAACTCTGAAAACCTGTCTCCTTGTGGATTCGACCCTATTTTCCTGATTACGGTGGGTTAGAGGAATTTAGGATTTACTTTTGATTAGGTGATACTAGCCTGTCAAATATTTGGAGCCGTTGCCGAGGAGACAGCTAGTTTTCTCAGTTTTTGTTCGATTATTCAGACTACATTTCTTGTGTAAATATATTTTTTAATTTTTTTAATTTTGTAAAGTCTTTCTTTCTTCCTTCCTTGTTCACTTATGAGTTTACATGGAGTGGCCAGATTATAATTCGCACGGGGAAGGTTATCCTAATTATCAGGGGCAATATGGCTACAATAATGGATGTTCTAATTTTCAAGGGCAATATCACTGTAATAATGGATATTCCAATTATCAGGGGCAAAATGACTATAATAATGGGTATTCTAATTTTCAAGGGCAATATAATTTTGATAATGGGTATTGTAATAGTTATGTATATGATGCATCTTCTTATTGTCAATATCCAAATAACGTGTGCATGAAATCCCATGAATTTATCATTACCCTAAGGAGTCTTATGCAACTGATTATACCCCTTATGACTCACAGTGGGCCCATGGTTATTCTGAATCTGAATCATCCGTAAGTCTAGGTCTACTTATGCAAATGCTTGAGTCTTTTGCTAAACAAAATGAAGAATTTAATAAAGACTTGATACGTGACTTGAAACATATCCCAAATTATGTTCAATCTCTTATTATGCAACAATTTTATAGTCAAAGATGATACATGATGATGATGCTTGTGATGATGAATGTGTTGAGAATGTCATGTTAGAGGTGACTGATAATAATCTTACCCTCGATATTGAAAAGAATGATCAGACTGAGGGGAGTGTGGATGTGATGAATGTTTTGATGGAGGAGGAATTCTTGGTTGAGGACCCCTGTGTTGATGAGTCGATTAATGAGGGGGGTGAGATTGTAAGTAAAATCGTAAAGGTTGAGCCTATCATTCCTTGTCCCTATATTTCATCTCACGCAAGCTAGATTTTGTCCCTTTCCTCCCTACTCCATATGCCCCATATTTTCTCAAAGTTGAGGTTGCTCCTACTCTCCTTGAGGCTCTCACAACCTATTCAACAAATAAAGGGAAGTTGTTCATTATCCTACTTTTCTCCATTTTATTTTGAATTTTCTTATCTTCAAATTATTTGTTTGCTCTGATATATTTATGTGATGATAGATGTGCTTATAGTCAAGCCATATCTAGTGCTCGATGACATATTTGCAGGCGCATTTGATAAATTACTCGAGACATTGGACTCTTCCAGTGATGGTAAGATAAGGTCGTGTAGGACTGTAAAAATAAAAAACAATGGAGTTTCTATGGGCATGTTAAGGTACTATCCCTACAACCCTGTTCCTCATCTAACTGATGGTTGAGGTAATATGGTCGTGCAGAACCTTTATAAACCAGCGCTCTACGGGAGGCAACCCATAATTTTCTCTTAATTTTTTTTAGAGTGAGAGAGAGTGAGGGAGTACTAACGTTTGTTTCTCCTCTAAGTTTCGTGCTATCGTTCATCTTTTGGCATTGAGGACACTGCCAAGTTCAGCTTGGGGGAGGATATCTGTTTGTATTCTCTATCTCTTTTACTGCTTTTTAGGATAGATTTATTGCTTTCGAAAAATGTTGAAAAAATATTAAAAAATATGATTCAATTGACTGGTTTGATTGCCTCCCTGTGCCCCTTGTTGTGCTTTGGTTGAAAATGATTTGACTTAGTTTTGTGGATAGCTGGGCATTTGTGATTTTGAGGCTATGGTTTGATTTTTGATTGCTATGATTTCGAGCAAATTTTGATTATTATACACTACATTGTGCTGCATGCCTGAATTGGTTAGATTGTGAGACCTATTCTAGCCTATTGTATTCATATCATAATCCATTCTGTTTTTGTGTGTTAGTTCCTCTTTAGTTGATTGATCTTGACTTTGACTTCGTACTTGTCTGATATCTGATGACTTGTAACATTTGTTGTGATAGAGGCGTTCTTTTATCTGATTATTGAGCCTCAGATTGAATTTTTGATATACTTTTATCCTCCTTAACCCCGCTGAGCCTAATGACCTTTTCGTATTACTAAACCCTTATTATGAGCCTATGACCTTTATTTCGACATTATTCCAAAGCCTAGCTTGGGGGAGATTTTGTATGGGTTGAGTTTGAGATTAGTTTTATAGTTTGTGTGTTTTTGGGGAATGAAAGTGTTGATGTGGTTTACAGTTTGAGAAAAAGAAAAGAAAAGGCAAAGTTTGAGTTGTGTGAATGTTTGGTTCGAAAAATAAAAGATTAGAAATAAAAGTTGAAAAGAGTTCAAAGTTCCTTCATTCACGTTGTTCATAAAGAAAGATGTGTTGCATTGCTTGAAAATTGGTTTATTGGTAGTTTTTATCGATTCATAAGAGTTGGGGGCGTGTTTTTTCCTTATATGGTGCTGTAATTTGGAGATGTTTCAGCCACCTTCGGCCTTGTTTTGAGTGAATCTTGCTACCCCGATCTCGGTTTTTCCATCATATTTCCTAGAAATATTCCCTACCCTTACCTAAGCCCCATTACAACCCTAAAAGGTCCTCTTGAGCTCGTGTTTGAATTGTTTATATAATTGATTTCGAGTCAGTTTGTTAAAGTTAAAGAGTATGTCTACTAATTGAGTCTACTTGATTGGGATGCGTGACATTTAACCTTCTTAAACACATGAGAGTGTGAGTTGGAAAGGACATTATGGTTGGGTTGGTGAGAGTTTGGGCATATTCTTTGTCTGCAATAAATTGGGAGGAGTGATACCTTGGTGAGCACCTTTTCAGGATATGTATGCCATGTAGATAGTTGCATTTGATGATTTGCTTGGATGATTGGTAGTTGGATGGATTTTAATAGCTTAATTTTAATTTTGCCTGCTTGAACGATTCTTAGTCTTGAAAATGTTTCTATCTTTGAGGTGAGGCAATTTATTCCATGTTCATGTCTTGTTTGCTTGAGGACAAGCAAAGGTTTAGTTTGGGGGATTTGATGTATCACATTTATATATAGTTTTAAGATGCATTTAGATTGCATTTAGAACTCCTTTACATTTAGGTGCATAATGACATGAATTATGTAAGTTGTGCTCTACTACTCCCTCTCTGCGTATTTTGATAATTTTTAGGTTATTTTGACACACATTGCTCGTGATTATCAAAGACCTAGCCTATTAATCATTGAGGATGAAGGTAACTTGCACAAGGATCACAATGCATCCGTTTGGGACAATTTTGAGTTGAAATGAAGCAAATAGTTAGTGAAAGAAGCGCCAAAATTGACACACGTTCACTATTTTCATCATAATTTTTAATAGTAAATTGATAATCAAGAAATTTCAATTGGGTTGGATTCTAGACTTCAAGAGCTTTCCAATATAGGTCACACGCCCAAACGGACTTCTGGTTTGAGAGATATGACCTTCGCAAGTTAACGTAAAATCGCCAGAAATTGGCTCCGCCTGAGTGGGCCGGGCATCAACGCCCGATGGGGTTGGGCAGGCCCAATTGCGTGCTGCTGCTGCAAATTGATGCGAAGGGAATTGAGGAGATGGGCTTGGTGTTTTGGCCCAGCCCGATGGTGACAGGCAGAGGGGTCCGATCGGGCAGGTTCACGTGGCCCAATTTCTATCTTTTTAGTTCGCTTTGTAATTAGTTTTTAGGGGGTTTATAAATACTCAAGCTTCGTTATTTTAGAGGGACTTTTATTTTCAGCATTTTTTAGTCTAGTATTGAGAGATTTATTGGAGAAAACACTTTAGGTTAGTTTTGGAGGAGATCAAACCTCAGATTATTTTCAATAAAAGTTATTGCTTTCCGTCATTCGGCATTGTTCTTCTCTCTTAATTTCTCTATTTAATCTTTGATTGCTTAGTTGATTATTAATTCGTTGATGATGCAAAGTCTAGGTTCTTATATTAGGTTTATTATTGTTGATTCAATTATGAGTGAGTAGTCATATTTCTAGGGTTTTAGGGAGGAAAAACATGTTTATACCATAATTTACATTTGAATTGCTATTAGTTTCTAGGTTTTGATTAGAGTGATTATGGTGTGATTTGTTCTTGATGAGTAATTGATGTTATTGCACAGTTTCATTGATTGATTGTGGTCAATAACTGTTTGCACAGATCCATCTTGCTTTTAGAGGCCATAGTACACACCGGTAATTCTGATTATGTTAGTGAACATGCAACATATGTTGAATTACGAGCGTTAAGACTTAACCATATCTTAACACGTTCTCTAATCTCTCGACTCTTG
Source organism: Patellifolia procumbens (assembly GCA_947645195.1). Lineage (NCBI taxonomy): Eukaryota > Viridiplantae > Streptophyta > Magnoliopsida > Caryophyllales > Amaranthaceae > Patellifolia > Patellifolia procumbens. The sequence continues at coordinate 387,589 of CANSGD010000708.1, read as the reverse complement.
ACCTAGATATTGATAGTTGTTTGACTCTTCTGATTGGTATAAGCATGATAGATCGACCTAATGCCGTAGACCTTTAATTCATAGTTTAAATCCCACTTTTATATTGTTTTCTTTAGTTTAATTAGTAGTTCAGCTAATTCTTCCCTGATCTTGTCTGAAGTAGCTTTTTAATTGAATATTAACTCTGAAAACTTGTCTAGAAGACTTAGAATTTACTTTTGATTAAGTGATACGACTTTAGCCTGTCAGTAACCCTTTTTGGTTTATGCACCGTCTTTTGAAAATGATTAGCATACAAGTATTTAAGTATCATTATTAACCTTTGACTCCTATCATTATTCGCTAACAATTGTTAATTTATTGACGAATGGGTATAAGATAATAATTATCAAAAGTAATACTTTGTTTTGGCATTTCTATCAAAGACGGACAAAAAAAAACAGAGAAACTTCCACATTACTTGTAAATGAATAGATGAAAGGAAGGACCATTTTTTTAGCTTATCTATTAGTGGCTTTACAATGGACAACTAACACACGGATGGATGCCCACGAATGCTTCACTTAAGAATATAAAGGACAAAAGTTCTAAACGTTTGCAATTGCATAGTTTGTCTAATTAATTATTCTCTAAGTCGGTACTACTCTAACCTCTTGTACATGTTTTTGTCATCAACTTTAATAGAACCTTGGAATCTAGTCTTATTCCATCTTTTCTAGTTCAGACAAAAATACAAAATTTCGTGGAATCAAGCAAATACTTAATTAAATAAAACCAAAATGTACTCTAATAATAAAAAAAGAAAAATTGACTAGAATAATCCCAACTATTACCGTTTCGCCCAAAATAATTTCAATTATGAGTTATTCTAGAATAATCCAAACTATCTTGGGTATCTTTCCAAAATAATCCAAATTTTATTTTTTCTTGCCTACAATGATCTATTTTTGGACTATTATATAGCATAATTAAGAGTTTGGATTATTTTAAGAAGGTACCCCAATAGTTTGGATTATTCTGAAATAGCTCATAGGGATTATTTTGAACGTAACGGTCATAGTTGGGATTATTCTAGTCAATTTTTCCTAATGAAAATAAGATAACCATTATTATTGTATAATTTCAAATAATTGTTTTAATAGCCTCCCTTCGGATTTATTCAATTCTTATGCGGCTTACTCGAAACATGTTTCCGCAATGACTGAAGCATAACGGATCGGGTGTGCATAATTGAAAAATATAATAAATGACGAAATGATCGTGCCAATTGAGGCTAACATAATTTCAACGAACAATTGAAGATGAGACTATGAAAAATTCATATTGTTATGTTGAATGTAATTGGGCAAGGAGACTAAGTCAAGGGATAATATTGTTGTTTGCTTTATGTTCTTCACGGGTAAAAGTGTTAATGCACAGGATTGTGTAAATAATGATCTGATTCGCGCTCCGAACCTGCACGAAGGAAACCAAACCAGGACGATTTGGGTTGATTCCCCCTTCGGTGCTTAAGTCAGTAATCTAGAGAGAAAAATCTAGACAGAGATGCTCATATAGGACAATAGTAAATTTATGGGGAAGTGTGAACCTACCTTTTCTGGCACGATATAAGGGTATTTATACCAGTTTTGTAACATCCCGTCAAATATTGACTTAAATAAGTAAATAAATAGATAAATAAATAAAAAACAAGTCAGTGGTAGCGGAAATACCACCGAGACGGAAATGCTACTCTAAGAATAAAACAACTATTTATAAATATGTCAAAGTCATAATGTAGATATAAGCTCCGAAATGTATTAAGGGATGAGGTCCCATACCCCCATCTCTACTATCTCAAAATTAAACGAAACTCCAAAACACAGTACCTAGAATAAGTATCCATTATCCTAAATAACCTTATTAAACATCAAAAGACAACTCTACTACTGCCTAAGACCCATAAGACCAGAGGTCCTAATGTCTAACTAATAATGCTCGTCCACTGTGATAAGCACTACACTGAAGCTCACAAGGCTGGATCTCACGACCCCGGTCCAAACGGTAACAACTCTAAGCATCTGCAAAATATTCAACAAATATCCACAATCAGTGGGGAGTAACTAATAGCTCTCCCAGCCCAATATAGGATTCAAACAGTACCCTCAAGTGAGGTTAGAATAAATATTACACTTATAACTACATAAAAACCAAATAATAGTAAGGACAATAACAAAGCAAAATACCACTGGCAACATGCTTGCTAATTAATTAATTCAAGTAACGGCACAACAACTCAATAAAACAGACATAAACCAGATAACAGAACAATAAAACTTCGAGTAGTTACAACGTCAAATTAATATCGAGAGAGCGAACGCTAGTGACCCGCAGCCCACTTCCTCAGGAAAAGTCAGATCGAATCTCCAGAACGGCCTATGGGCTACGTTCCCTACCGTCTGTGTCTAAGAATGGACAAACTCCCGATGCGGGACAATACACGCAGTACTTCCCTACCTCTCGGACGACAACAAGTCCTAGGTATCTCCAATGCAGGGTAACACCCAACGTGATGTCCCCTACCTCTCGGAGTGCGTGTTCGTTACCTTTGGGACACCGTCCCTTAGGCTACTCAACTCAATTAAAACCAAACATCAAAAGTACTAAACAATACAATATTCTTCAAATCAACAAAGGCGTTATCTGAGTTCGGGTACGAAGTTAATTATGATCGAGACACAATACCCTCCGTACATAACTCTTGGCGATGTAATGCTAAGGACAGTGTTATCCTCCCCCGAGCATTACAGCGTCGACAACTCAATAATTAAATAATAAACCGGCATCATAATACCGATAAGCGTAAACTCGTGGGACAATAACTCGAATGTCAAGCCTACTTAAACATTAACATGTATTTATAAAAAAATATATATAATAATAATAATAATAATAATAATAATAATAATAATAATAATAATTGACAGTAAAGACTTGCAAAAGAAGGAAATGCCATTGAAGGTCTTAAAATTCTAGGAATGCCACTAAAGGTGATGCTAATGTACTCCGGAAATAAAATAATACTTAAACATGAGTTTATACGGAGTAGTATGGTGTAAATCAAATTAAATAATCAAAATCATAACTTACTAATGGAAGGACTATACAATAAAGATTACCCACTACCTTAAACAAATGAAATGAAGCAAAGCCAATCATAGCAATTACCACTTCAAGTACAAAGTGTTAGTAAAGTAGACAATTACTATAGTTACAGCACCTAACTAGCAAGTGAAACTACTCATGCATAACCATTAAACTTGTACGCAGCATAAAATTACCCACAACACCACCCAAATACCAACCAAAGCATAAGCAAATTGTAGCCTATAACTCATCAACTCAGCGCATATGGCAGCCCCTAACACATCTATAAATCAGTCCAAAACAGCACCTAGAATGGCACCACAAGTGATCCGAAATAGTCCCGCAAGAAGCCACCCAAACAGAACGTAAAGACAGCAGTAGGCTACGACTCAAACCCGGTGACCAATACACCTCATGACTGTCTTAAAATAGCCTAAAAGCAGTAGCAAGGAAGGCCCTCAACAATGCCCAACAATGGCAACAAGACTGAGCTAACACAATCGTAAGACGAGGACAAAATACGGGGGAGCAAACAACCTTAGGTTAGCAGCAAAACAACCATAATATCTGTACTAAAACAACCCCAACAAGCTGGACATATACACAAGACAACAATAGAACCACCCAAGCTCGCAACGCCATACATACAACACCCAAATCGAGTAAACTCAAGCCAAACAACATAATCACCATAAGTAACTTACATAGGGTAAAGATAATGACGCCATAAGCATGATACTACACAAATATTTAAACTAACGGTACTAAGACTACGGATTTTATCCTAAAAGCTAAGCGAACCTTTAGTTACCTCGATCGTCTCGGGGAGTGCAAGAAGTCGGGTAGAACGAACTACATATTGCGTGGAACCTCGCCGTCGTCGACGCCTACAATCACGTCCAAAACCCCTTGAAATCCACTCCCAAAATATGAAGAAAATACTTGAAACAACCACCAAAAATCTGAACTTGCTTGAGGCCAAAGAGAATAGCTTTCTCTCTTTTTTTTTAGATGATGCGTGATGTTTAGAGGAGGTAATAAGGTGCAGCAAAATTTCAGTCCAAAAATGGCAGCAATAAGGGGGTTTAGAAGAGGATATTAAGGAGGTGAATTATGGCATTTGATGGAGTGATTAATGGGAAAGATCTCCCTAGCTTCTCACGTTACAAAACAGTAGCATGGGTTGATTTTTTTGACTCTCTAACTTCACTTGACAGCACACCTAAAAACCGGACACAAGGCTTAAGAGGCTTAAACAACGTTCGCGCACAACCCGGTCCGTAACATTATTATTGCTTGAAAAGAAATAAAATTATACATTTCCTAAATTTGTAAAATAAAATTAGTAACTATCTTATAAAATAAATACACTCGTTATAAACATATACATTTTCCAAATCAATCAAATTAACATACCACATTATACACCTTCATATTTAAATATATGCTTAAACTATTTAAATTAGATTTTCAAGTATAAATTTATTTACGGGAAAAAAAAAGTATATATATACATATCAACGTATAATTTAACTAAATTAATACACGAAATTTCTAGTGAAATTACGGGGTGTTACAAGTTTAGAGAGTTTGGCCCCCCTAGTTTTTCCCTAAAATAAGATCTCTTGATTGGATGCCACCTAATCATTCCACATGTGGCATAGCTCATGCAAGTTATTCCCTTTTGGGCTTTTCGAATATTAAGGCTTTCAACCACTTTATACCAAGCAATAGGAGTTTGCCACATGTCCCTCTCAAAGTGACACATGTGATTTCCTAATGCTGACATGTGTTCGTTTTTTACTGGGACACGTGTCAAAATGAGAGGCAGTGTCCATGATCAGCAACATTTGCCCCTAAAAGGATTTATCTGTTCTTTGACACTATTAAACGGCCTTTTGGAAGTTTAACTTAGCCAAATAACTCAGTGTCCATGATTAGCAATAACGGAAGGTGGGTCCACGTGTCTCAATGAAATGATGACACGTGTCCAAGCTTTTTCACCCCTCCATAAATATGTCCCCCATCTCTCTCCATTTTTCACTTTTGGTTAAACTGAAAGTTCTAGAAAGAGAGGCTCTGTAATTTTCTACAAAGAGATCATCTGACATATCTTGAATGTCCGAAAAAGGTCCGTTCGAGTCTGCTCGTCAAGTACTTTTCTAATTCCTTTAATTTCAATATTTTTTCAATAAATGCACAGTTCACAACAGTCCAATAAATTTGACATTACTAGAATAAGTCTTGACCTTAAAATCGATGCTTCTTTTTCGGTTTTTAATTGAGTTGGACCAATTCTGGAAGATCTCCCATGCTTAAATTTTCTTTGGCTTCCAGCATACCTTTTGAATTCTGCACAGTACTGCTTTATATTGGTGGATGCTCATGAGCACTAAGATGATCAGTCGACATCTTCCTGCAAAAGAAATGTGTCTAATGCACCAAACTCTAATTGGAGCACTCATTTTCTCAACTAGACTTTCATATTGACTCACACTAATTCTTTTGGAACAAATTGGAATTCCAAGGTATTTGAAGGGAAGGGGTCCCTCTCCTAAATCCAGAATCTTGTAGCACCTTATTCACCACTTCCTTCTTCATTCCACATGTATACACCTCAGTCTTGCTTTGATTAGCTTTTAGTGCTGATACTTGACAGAAATGACTAAAGCTTCTAGCAACCCTGAATAGACTCATACTCTCCCCTACTGCATAATATTAAATCATCAGCAAAGCATAGATGTGTTAATTTCATTGCTTTGCATCTTGGGTGGAATTTAATTCTCTTATCCTCCACTTGCTTAGATAAGCCTTTGGACATGTATTACATCCCTTGCCTTAACAATCTCTTATATTTAGAGTATCTGACAGGCCAAAGTCGTATCACCTAATCAAAAATAAATCCTAAAGTCCTCTAACAAAAACTCTTGGCTTAAATACTCGCCACCTCGATCAGATTTAAGTGCTTTGATTGTTTTACCAAGTTGGTTTTGTCTTTATTCTGGAATTCTTTGAATTTCTTACAGGACTCAGAATTTTGCTTCATTAAGTAGACATACCCATATTTACTTAAGTCGTCAGTAAAAGTGATGAAGTAACTAAAGCCGCCTCTAGCATTAGTTGAAATTAGGCTACATACATCAGTATGAATGAGGCCTAAGAGATCATTTGCTAGTTCACCTTTCCCAGTAAATGGTGATCTAGCCATTTTGCTCATTAAAAAATATTCAAAAACATCATATCATTCAACGGGGAACGAGTTGAGAAGTCCATCTTTATGAAGTTTCGGAACACGTTTCTCATTTATATGGCCTAAACGAAAATGCCAAAGGTAAGTTTGATTTGAGTCATTTGACCTATTTTACTTAGTTTCAATGTGATAAATTTGTTTGTCTAAGTTTAATATGTAAAGACCATTCATGCAATGGGCCTCACCATAGAAAATATCATGCTTGTAAAAAGAACAACATCTATTCTTAACATTGAATGAGTATCCCTCATTGTCTAAAATAGAAATAGAAATTAGGTTTCTACTTATAGCAGGAACAAAATAACAATTATGAAGTTCCAACATAAGCCCAAAGGGCAAAAACAAAACATAAGTGCCTACTTCTAGCGCCGGAACCCTTGCTTTATTCCACTTCACCTTTCCTGAGCCTTCTACTTTCCCTTAGATCCTGCACATTTGAACAAATATGAGAAGTTGTACTAGTATGAAATACTAATGAAGTAGAATAAGTAAGGTTTATATCAATCACATTGATAGATATCACATATGTACCTGAAGGAGACTTGGAGGTAGAGGCTACAGTTCCATTCTTCTTGTCTTGGAGGTACTTGGGACAATTCCTTTTCTAGTGACCATGGATATTACAATAATATCACTCCTGGTCTAGGGTAGCACCTTTAGTTTTGGTAGGAGCAACAACTTTGCCCTTACTTTTGCGTTGGGTGATCTTTTTCCCTTTGCTAGGTTTCTTGAAACCCTTCCCCTTTTGCACCATAAGGACATCTTTGGTGGCTTTAAGGGTCACTTTAATGTCAAGCTCGGCAGTGACGAGCATGGGGTGCAGCTCCATCAAGGTTTTGTTCAAGCCTTGCATGTTATAGTTTTGATGAAAAGAGCCAAAACTATCATGAAGCGAGTACAAGATGATGTCAGTAGCCAACTCTTGGGCATAGGGGAAACCCAACCTATGCATGTTGTCAAAAAGACTATTCATTTTGATAACATGAGGTCCGACAGATTTGCCTTTCTCAACTTGGTTGACATTATTCCCGTGATGGTGTCATAATGCTCAACGTGTGCCAGCTCTTGAAACATGCTCTTGAGTTGTGCATAAATAGTATGTGCTTGTTGATCCTCGAATTGGCTTTGTAATTCTCTTTTCATGGTTGCTAGCATAATACAAGCAGCATAAAGATCATCATCAATATGCTTTTGGTATTTGTCTTTGATGCTCTGCCAACAGGGTTTTAAGGACGTAGTCCTTTTTCTCGATCTTGAGGACGATCCTCAAGTTACGGGGCCAACCTAGGAAATTGGTCCCGTTGAGTTTCTCCTGTCCTAGCAGTGAACGTATGTTGTTGTTGTTGGGGACAGTGGACATGATGAAACTACAACAAGAAAACAAATAAAGTTCATTATTTGGTTTAATAATGCGTGCATTTAAACGGTTTAAATGTTTTAATGTTTATAATCCTTTCAAATTTTGACTCTCGATGGATTATTAACGATTCCCAAAACCTAACACGACAACCTTATGCGAACTTTGGCCCCAACAAATCTCAAGATTATAGTAATAGGCAAATCAACATATTGATAAATTATACTCCATCCGCTCCCATTTAATGTTCCCATTCTCCTTTTTGGGATGTTTCTAAACATTCTTCCCACTTTGAATCTTTTCCATTTTAAGAACTTTTATTTTTCCATCTTACCCTTCAACAACCAAATATTTACTACACTTTTTTACTTTTTGTTTTACACATGGGACCACTTTAGAATCTTTTATTTCTCAATCACCCACTTTTTATTCTTTCTCTTACTTTTTCAAAAACAAAAAGTAGCAAAGTACACTTTATATAATATAAAATTTAAAAGATTCTCATCCACATCACTTTGCATTGGTTTTCTCCCATATTCCAATTGGGAACATCAAATGGGAACGGGGGGAGTACAATATAATTCTTGGTTGAAGGGAACATCATAATGTTCAATAACCCTTCCTATATGCTCTAAGTCCAAAACCCTTTTGATGACTATGTTAAGTAGACCTTATTTGCATGTGGAGTTCATTAAAACCACCCTACCATCCCACGATTAAAAATAATCAACTTGCTTTGGCAAGATTGTTACTAATGATCTAGGGCTTTGTAGGTGCAAAATTGGATCAACATTTACTTAAATTTAGGTGAGAGTCTTTACCCTTTTAAACATACTTTTCGTGCGAACTATGATACAAAAGCGTGAATAAAAGCAATAAAGCATGCTATTTAATAAATTAAACATAAAAGCTCCTAGCATGTCCCGAAATAATATAAAATCAAAATTAACGACACGCAGGCCGTATTTCCAAAATGCATACAAGACGACGCGCAGGTCGTGTTACCATTATAATTGGTCATACTAGTCGCACATGCAAACCAATATAGTCATTCATTCACTCAATAGTAAGTGAGTGACCCAATTGCTAATATATTCATACATAAAGCAATTTGAATGGCATGAATTTATTAAAATGGAAAAGAAAACTAGTTTTGCTTTTCCAAATAAAAGAAAGCAACTAATGAAAATATTAACTTTTCAAAAAAATTACAATCTTATACTACCAACATTAACTTTAATGAGATAGTAATTTCAAATAATATTTAATCAATCCTCATAGGTATGGCATATAATCAATTAAATATGAAAAAGTGAATAGAGGAGGAAACAATAGCTTTTGACCATAAACATTTATAGAAATGCCAAAATTTAAGCTAATATGCCAAACTAATCTATTCTAATTATGAACAAAATTAGAATTAATTTTTTTTTCATATTTACTCCCAAAATTTTCCATTATCTCGATATTAGATTATATTATGCTATATATTGTTTTTAACTAAAATAAAATAGAATTAACAACAAAATAAGTTCAAAAATTAGCTAATAATTATAACTTAATTGCTAATGTTAAAAATATCAGTAGCAATATAGTTATGCATTGGTCGAAATTAAATAGATTTTTGCAACTCACAATTATTTTAGATTAAAGCTATAATAAACTTAAATCTAAATACCATTAATTCATCAAAAAAATTCAAAAATATCCCCGAAAATTTCCAACTTCCATGAACATAAAGGGAAGTAACATGCCTGAATATCCTGATATTTAAGCTTAAATTGGGTATTTTAATGAAATTGTATTGTTAGATATAGAATTAAACAACAATTGAACTAACACTAGAAAATAAATAAAATTATATTTAAAAAAATCAGACAAATTCTCAAATTTTTCATATTAAAATACTGGTCAATAAGGGACCTAGAAAAATTTTAAATAAATATTTTTCTCTTTAATTATGTTATTTCAGACCAATTTGCCGAAAATTGTCATTTAAACCGTTAAATACAATTAAAATTAGAAAAAATGTGAAAAAATTCCAGAAAATTTTCAAGTTGTGGTCTAGAATATAGAAAGACCACTAGGTAATTTCAAAAAATTTATTTTGATGGATTTCCATTTAAAAAGGCCCGATTTAAGTAAATTGCATTAAAACTTTTAAATGCAATAAATTATCAAGAAACTTCTAAAAATTTGGAAAAATTGCAGCATACTAATGGAATACGGTGATTATGAGAAAAATATAAAAAAAATATTTTCGTTGTATTTTTGACAAGATGACCAAAAAACAAAGAAATTACCAATTTATCGAGTTAAAAGTGCAATTAATTATCAAAATAATTAGGAAATTTTTTTAAAAATTATTCAAACTTTTGGAGAGTGCCGAGGCCTTTGTGAAATTTTAAAATTCATTTTTTTACAATTTTCACATCAAAAGACAAACTAACGGTTTTTTATCCAACAAAATTGAATAAATCAATATATATACAAAAGTATGTTAAAATAAATCCGAAAATTGCTAGAGGGTAATACCCAAAGTGCCGTGGGTAAAATAAGAATTAAAAACCAATTTTTATTTCCCATATTTGCATATTTATTCATAATCTTTATAACTACACAAATTCATATCATCATAGATAGAGGTGTTCAAAGTTGACACGACAACCCGACACGAACCCGGCATGAAATTAGAGCAAGGTTGTTAAAATCGCGATTTTAACTTCAATCGTAAAGGGGGGGGGTTAGAATCGAATCGTAAAATCGTAAGACTCTAAGAATTTTACTAAAATATGGTTCTATGATGCAATGCATGACTGGTTTAACCATTTTTTCTATGGATAAAGTGAGAAATTATATCTTTGTAGTTACTAAGCTCTTTATAATGCGATAAATTATTATATATACATATGTATTCTAACCTTTATGCCAGTTTTTTTTGGATGAATGACCATTAATAATTATAAAGAAATAACATTTTTGAGGTAATCAAAAACACATTAAAAGGTAACATTGTAAATGTAACTAATATCAATACGTCGTGCAAAATTCATACATGATGTATTATACTAGTGTTTACTCTTTGACCACTGTTTACTAGTTTACATCGACCCCAAACTCATCTCTAACTTCATCACTTCCAATATTTCGTAGTATATGCCCCCATTCCATTGTCATAATCATCATAGGCTCGTAGCAATACTAATTACCATCATTCATAGTTTAATAATTGATATATTTGAAATGACGACGAAGAAATTTTGGATGAAACAAAAATCAAATTTTTTGAATGATTGAAATTTAACAAAAGATAAATCTATACTACATCATGATCATCGGGTAATTAAGTATATAAATTCAATATAGAAAATGAAATTTCAATACAAAAGAACAAAGAACATAATACTCAAAATCAATTACTCACAATTCCCATAAATTGAAGAATCGAAGGAATAAAAGAAGAGAACTGAAGCAGAAAAATAGAATTATTGAGTTATTAATCTTGATTTGAAGCAGACAATTGAGTTGAAGAGTGTGTGTCTTAGTACGATTTTGAGTGTGAGAAGTGAACCATTATGGTCTAAGGTAGCTTAGGGTTAAGCGAAATAAGATAGGAAATGAGTCTAACCCTTGATTTTAATGAAATTTTGCAAGAGTTTAAAATTTTGTTAAAATCGTACAAAAATCGCGATTTTATGAATGTAGTTACGATTTTACGATTTTAGTTAAGATTTTAACATTTTCATTATTTAGTTACGATTTTACGATTTTAGTTACGATTTAACAAATTCCGATTCTAGCAGCGATTTAAATCGTATGGCAAGTTAGAATCTTAAAATCGTACGATTTTAAGATTTAAATCGCGATTTTGATAACATTGAATTAGCTTGTTTGGGTAAAGACTTACGACATGTTTAAGTAAATGGTTTGACTGGGCACGGCACATTTATTAAACGGGTTGGGTTAGGGTTGTACTCTTTTACATGAAAACCACACGACAACCCGTTTATCTTGATGAAGTGTAATATTTTAAAGTTTTCCATTATTCTATTTGAGCTCCATTCGTTTTAGTTTATTAATATTACTTTTATACACTACTAGATTTTAATTTAACTCCCACATGAAATTTAATAAGTTCCAAACCAAAAATATGGGAATTGAGAACATCAAATATATATTATTAAAAGAGGAGGTTATCCTTCTTAATACTCTCATATCTGCACCTTTGGGTGCCTATGTTATCCTCACCTCCCTCCCTCCACCATTAACAATATCTAAGCACGCACTACTCCTTGTGTTTTTCTTGAATTTCCCTCCAATAATCGTGGGTACAAATGCCAAATCTCAGCTCCAATAAAATAATCAACTCACGGTATGTCACCTTTAATGAGGACGTTTTCCAATTTGTTGTTATTCATCAATCCAAACCCTACACTTACGATTTTTCAAACAACCCATCACCCCTAATCATCCATGCCCCGACTCACCAAATCTGCCCAACCTAAATGCTAGCCCCACTTTCCCCTCCACGCCAAGCAAACCCCCGGCATACGGTCCTACCCCACAGCCCATTCTTCTCCCACACTCACCCATGCCCGCCCCACCCAACTCACCAAAGTCCAGTTCACCTCACCTTAACAACCTTACGCCTCATCTGGTTCATACAGCCCAGCCCAACCAACTCCCCCTCTACCTCACCCACTCCTGATCGAACCCCCCAACCCAAACACTTAATTCATCCCATTCCCCAATCACCTCGCCCGCGCAATTAAGACCCACAGCGTCGCCCCACTCCACGGTCCAGCAGACCTAACCACATACATCTAACTTCCTCCACTCTCAGCCCAACAATGAGGCCCAATTCCTGCTCCACACCCACCTTCCCAGCCCGCTCCTATCCATCATACTCGGGCCAGTAATGGCATCTACAAACCCCAACATATTCTCAATCCCTCCGCCATTACTTCGTCTTCCCTCCTATTCCCACCTCCCTTCTTCTTACTCTCCATGATCCAAATTGGAAAGTGGCCATGACTGACGAATATAATGTTTTGATTAAAATTGAGACGTGGGAGCTTGTCCCTCGTCCCTCTAATGTGAATATTGTTCGGCGTATGTGGTTATTTAAGGACAAATTTCGATCTTACGTTTCTCTGGAGCTGCATAAAGTCTGCCTTGTTGCTAATGGCACGTCTCAGCAAGTCGGTATTGATTGTGAGGAAATGTTTAGTCCAGCGGTCAAATCAGCCACAATTCGCTCCATTCTCTCAGTCTCTCAGTAAGTCGTGGTATATTCATCAATTAGATGTTAAAAATGCCTTTTTACATGGCCACCTGTAGGAGATACTTTATATGCATCAGCCGCCTGGCTTTCAAGATCATTCTAATCCTGACTATGTTTGTCGTCTTCGAAAGTCATTAGATGGGATTAAACAAACCCCTTGGGCTTGGTACCAGCACTAATTACCTCTTCCATAGGGTTTCATCACGGTCACTCTAATCATTCTCTGTTTATTCAATCGTAATGGCTCTGATGTTTCTTATTCACTTCTATACGTGGATGACATTATCTTAACTGCCACTTCGGACGTTCTTCGTGCTACTATCATGTCTCGTCTTAGCTCTGAATTTGTGATGACTGATTTGGGTTCGTTAAGCTATTTTCTTGGTATTTCTATTACTAAAATTGCAAGTGGTCTATTTCTCTCCCAAAGAAAGTATATCAAGGATATTCTGGCTCGTGCTAACATGTCCTGATGGAAACCCTCAGCCACTGCTGTTGACACAAAGCCCGAATTCAGCGCCTGATGGTGGTACGCGATCGCGCGCGTTTACCAAATATAATATTTATAAATCCAACTTTCCAACACAAATTAATGTAAGTGGTAAGTAGGGTCGAACCACAGAGACTTGGATACTGAAGCACGTTTACAAGAGATTGAAAGGGGTTTTTTTAGATTAAAAGAGTACCTATTAGACTAAGAAAACAATAATAAAATAAAGCAAGATCAATGGAGAAGAGTCTTGAGTTCGGTTGATTTTCACTTCGATTCGGTTTATCGATCATCGGTTTCTATGTATAAAAAACTACTCTTATTCACACATAGAATGAGAATTAAATCCCGCTTCCCTCTAAAGATTAGTTAAACTACCCTAATCTGTAGATAGAATAATTGAACTAAAGAACAACCTAATTGAATATGCAATTATGGTTCAATTCTAAAGCACATCAAAACCCTAGGAATTCTATAAGCCAAACAACAATTACTAGCGCAATTATTCAATCCGGAAACAATGATTTCACTAGAGAATAACAAGAACAGTCAAATTCTATATTAAACCCTAGTTTGCTACTAATGAACAAAGAACAAAAGAATCGGCAATTACTCTAAGTTCTAGCAATAGATTAATTGAAAAGAGAAACTAGTTGTACTCCCTAGCAATCAAATCAATAATCATATAATCAAAGTAGAAATCAAAATTATAATTAGGAAAGAGTTCATAAAATAAACCTCACAATAAACTAACCGAAGATCAAATCACCATTCTCAAGAATAGATTTACGCTACAATCGGCATAGAGTTAATAAATGATTCCTCAATAATCAAAACTAACATAAAAGGATTAGAGAGGGGAAAATTTCTCTCTCTATTTAGGGTTCTAGATTAATGGAATAATGAAAAGATTAAGATAAAAACCTAATAAAACTAAGCTAACAAAACATAAGATCGAAAATCGCCCACCCGCGTGCTACAAGGCTCATGATGCGCGAGGCACGCAGCATCTGTGTACGGGGTGCGCGCAGCTTCTGCTCTCTGCCTGTTGGGAGAGATAGATACGCGCGAGGTGTGCATGCTTAGTGCACGAGTCGCTCAGGGAAGTTGTCCTGCTGGACTGTTGCTTGCGATGTGCGCGGGGCGAGCTGGGGGGTGCACATTAGTGTTGCCGCTTGGCTGCTACGTTGCGGGCTGCTTGGTAGGTAATATCTTGGCCTGGTCTTTTACGAGCTCAACCCATCCTTATACGAGATCCATGCTTCACAACCGAGCCGACATGCTAACACATACACACACTTGCTTGAACCCGAACCATCATCGAACATCCACGAATAAGAACCGAAATGTAACGACCACGCACTTCGTAGACTTCCTTTATCGAACGAACCACGAACATGGGACGAAGTCCCCTGTAAATGATTAAAATAATATAAAGCCTCCAAATGTCCTTAAAACACTAATAATGTATCGAAACCATCTCAATTCTCCATATACCACACTTAGGCTAATAAATACGAAACTTCACTTCTCAAGGCCTAAACCTTTGCAAAACGAACTCTGAAATACTCTAAGTACACGCCTAATGTAGTCTCATCATATATCCCCACACTTGAACTTTACTCGACCTCGAGTAAACTCAATCATTAAGAACACGGGGCACACCTTTCGAAAACAATACACACATAAACTACTCCCCTTATCACTCCATCCTAGTGTATGAAAACGATGCTACTCTTCACCGAATCGCTTAAGGTGAAACACAAGGACAAAAGACATCCCCACACTTGAACCGAAAGCTCACCTGAAACAACGTTAGAATTATACTCAATCACGTTCAACACCAAGACACACACCAAGAGTCATGAAACCAATAAAGTGAATTCGAGCCCCGAAAGATCTCAAAGGACTCAAACTCACACCAATTCCACACAAATCACGCCAAGCACTCCTTATTTCTCCAAAGATCGATGAGTTCTAACCTATTCGCCTCTACTTCAAACACCAAGATGAAATCCTACCCGAAACACTCCTTATATCACCATCTTCTTATGACAGCAACTCCGGCAAATAATTCGAAATATCTCTCTTTTATCTCTTATTTTGTCTCGGAGCTCTTTCGAGTTTTCATCCTAGCTTCACACATTTTTCTTTTTCAAATTATGAACTCACCATCTAACCCGCTCTAGATAGCCATTTTTTTTGCATAGTTTCCATCTAAACGGGTTTTCACTTCTTTTTTTTCATTTTCAGTTTGGTTTTTTCAAAAACAACGCAAAAATAAATGTGTAAGTCACACAAAACACACCCTAATCAATGAATATCTCCCGTCACTTAGTCGATACATTGTCCTCAATCTGAGAGCATGTATAGGAAGGAAAAAGAAGGGGAAATGGGATAAACACGACATCAACTCTCGCAAAGTCTTCACTCCCTCAACACCACCACTCATTATGCAACAATAACTCACCCTAACAACAGATTTAAGAAGACAAAGATCCTCTCAACTCACGACCCAACTCCCTCAACCAACCAACAATAATAAGTTTGAACCCAACTCCTATGGAAGGAAAGGTTTTAAAATTCGCACCAAATAGATAGATCTAGGATGCAAATGCTCAATGTGTTTGAAATTTTGTGGTATGGGGAATGGAAAAGGAATAGGAGTAGGGTATGACTATTTGTTTTGGTGGAATAGAAAAGAAGGTGGAATTCTAGAAATGGAAGAAGAAAGAGAAAATGGAGGGTGGAAGGAAAAGAAAGAAAGAAAAGAAATAGAAAGAAGAAGAAGCTCGGGTTGCCTCCCGAGTAGCGCTTAGTTTAGAGTCGTTAGCTCGACTACTTACCTACCGTAATTAATCGGGGTTGGACTCACTTCCTTGATTAAACTCTTGTACCTAAAAATTAGAGGAAACCACACCTTACCCAGCTAATGTTAGTGAAAACAATTTATAATCATGGGGCACATCGGGGGGTTTGTTAGGACTCTTCACCTTTTTAGCCTTTTTCTTCTTAGTAGTGCCACAAGGAGTATGTGACACCGACTCTATAATACCAACAAAGCATGAGGGTTCAGACACTACAAACTTCTTACAACCAAACATCCCAAAGGACTCAACCCAACCCCTAAACTCGACACTTAACGACCCCACACGTACATCAATCTTAGTATTGGAGGTTTTCAAAAACGGTCTCCTAAGAGAACGGGAGAAGCATTAGACTCCATCTCCAATACATAGAAATCAGTAGGAAATTGCAGTTTACCAACTTTGACTGACACATCAACTACTTTACCTTTTGGGTGGATAGTGGATCCGTCAGCCAATTGCACAATGACACTAGTAGCAATAAGAGGACTAAGCTTTAAAGACTCATAAAAGGAGAGGGGAATCAAATTAATGGATGATCCTAAGTCTAACATAGCTTGGGGAATAGGGGTGTCATGGATTGTGCAAGGGATAGTAAACATGTCAGGATCATCATGCTTAGGGAGGAGCAAATTATGGGAGACAAAACCAACAAACTCATTTTCTCTTTCTATTACATGAGGGGTAATGGGACTTACCTTGAGCTCGTGCACGGCCTGATAAAGACCCTTACTCTTTTCATACCTTCGGCCGGACCGTAATGCTGTAGGAAAAAGGTGGGGTAGGCTTATAGTTTGGAATCAAAAGACTCCCCCTTGCTGCTTTGGAGCCTCATCCGCCACCTTGATAACACTCACATTCTGCTTCGGATTTAACTCAGTTTGGGATGGCAGTTTCCCACTATCATGAGCCTCCAACCTATTCACCGTACTGGAGACTTGGCTCATCTAATTCTCCAAATTTCTAATGCTAGCCCGAGTCTCCTCTTGAAACTGTACCATGTTGCCTTGCATAGAGGTCAGGTTCTTGGTCAAGGCAAGTATCCTATCTTCACAAGATATAGAAGAGCCTTGCCTCTAATTTGAAGCTTGTTGGTACTGCGATAATTGTTGCTTATTGTTGTCATTCTCATATCTCAATCACGGGTTATCCCTCCAACCCGGATTATAGGTGGTAGAATAGGGGCCATACCTCCTTTGGTTGCTCGGTTGGCCTTGGAAACCCATGGCCTTCACGTCTTCACTCGGCCCCTCTTGCAATTGTGGGCAACAATCAGTAAGATGGTTAGAAGAACAAATCCCACAAGCTTTTTCACATGTTGTACTTGCCCCTTCACCATAAGATCTCTCACAAAGGAAGTGAGTGCTTGCACTTGCTCTCCCAATTGGGGGTCACCACTACTCGCGGCACTAACATTCTTCCATTGGGAATCTCGTCTACCAAACTACTTGGCGCCTTCAGACAACTCCTCTATCAAAGCTCGAGTATCGTCTGGGGTTTTGTTGATGATAGACCCACCACTAGCAGCATTGACCATAAGCACATCCTCATCAGTGAGACCATTGTAGAAGTAAAAGATGAGGTCTTGGTCATTGTACCCATGGTAGGGACAACTAGCACACAATAGCTTGAACCTCTCCCAATACTCATAAAGGGACTCATCATAGTTCTACTCAATGTTGCTTATCTCCTTTTTTTAAAGGTGGAGGACTTAGAAGCTAGAAAGTATTTCACTAAGAACCGTCACTTCTTTTCTGCCCATATGGAGATACAACCCGGCGGAAGATAGTATCTGCCCATAAGGAGAAAGGAAACGCCTTCAGCTTCACCTGTTCTTCACTAGCACTGCTCGGTTTCATGCTTGAATAGACTACGTGAAACTCAAATAAAAATTTATCCGGATCCTCCCCACTGAGCCCATGGAAGGATGGCAAGAGATGAATGAGCCCTGACTTGAGCTCAAAGGTGGTTGTGGTGGTGCCCTCTTCGGGTTCAGTGAACATTATGCATAAAGGCAAATGATCAAGGTTGGGAGCGGTGAACTCCCTCAAAGTACGTGCCTCCGCTCGTAGTGGCATGACTTCCTCAAACTCAAGGTGGAAAGGAACTTCTTCAATCTCCGGAATTCTCACCTCAACCTGAAAAGATTCAATTCAAGTTCTAGATCGTACTGCAATAGATTTTGATTAGTAGCATGAGTTTCAACCATATAAAGAGGAAAATTAGAAAATAAAAAGGAAAATAAAAATAATCTACTATAAACACACTTTAGTTGTTGCCAAGTCCCCGGCAACGGCGCCAAAATTTGGTGGTACGCGGTCGCACGCGTTTACCAAAGATAATATTTATAAATCCAACTTTCCAACACAAATTAATGTAAGTCGTAAGCAGGGTCGAACCACAGAGACTTGGATACTGAAGCATGTTTACAAGAGATTGAAAGGGGTTTTTTCAGATTAAAAGAGTATCTAACAGACTAAGAAAACAATAATAAAATAGAGAAAGATCAATGGAGAAGAGTGTTTAGTTCGTTTGATTTTCACTTCTTTTCGGTTTAACGATCATCGATTTCTATGTATAAACAACTACTCTTAATCACACATAGAATGAGAATTAAATCCCGCTTCCTTCTAAAGATTAGTTAAACTACCCGAATCTGCAGATAGAATAATTGAACTAAAGAACAACCTAATTGAATCAGCAATTATGGTTCAATTCTAAAGCACATCAAACCCCTAGGAATTTTATAAGCCTAACAACAATTAATAGCGCCATTTTTCAATTCGGAAATAATGATTTTACTAGAGAATAACAAGAACAATCAGATTCTATATTAGACCCTAGTTTTCTACTCATGAACAAAGAACAAAAGAATCGACAATTACTCTAAGTTCTAGCAATAGATTAAATGAAAAGAGAAACTAGTTGTACTCCCTAGCAATCAAATCAATAATCATATAACCAAAGTAAATCAAAATTATAATTAAGAAAGAGTTCATAAAAGAACCCTCACAATAAACTAACCGAAGATCAAATCACCGTTCTCAAGAATAGATTTACGCTACAGCCGGCATAGAGTTAATAAATGATTCCTCAATCATGAAAACTAACATAAAAGGATTGAAGAGGGGAAAAGTTGATTTCTCTCTCTAATTAGGGTTCTAGGTTAATGGATTAATGAAAAGATTAAGATAAAAACCTAATAAAACTAAGCAAACAAAACACAAGATCGACAATCGCCCACCCGCGTAATGCAGGGCTCGTGATGCCCGAGACACACAACATCTGTGCGCGGGGTGCGCGTAGCTTCTGGTCTGGGCGTGGTTGGAGAAATTGATACGTACGAGGTGCGCATGCTTTGTGCGCGAGTTGCTCAGGGAAGCCGTCCTACTGCGCTGCTGCTTGTGATGTGCGCGTGGCGAGCTAGGGGTGTGCGAAGTGTGCGCTAGTGCTGCCGCTACGTTGCGGGCTGCTTGCTAGGTAATAGATTGGCATGTTGCTTTACGAGCTTAACCCATCCTCATACGAGATCCATGCTTCACAACCGAGCCGACATGCTAACACACACACACACTTGCTTGAACCCGAACCATCATCAAACATCCGCGAATGAGAACTGAAATTTAATGACCACGAACTTTGTAGACTTCCTTCATTGAACGAACCACGAATATGGGACGAAGTCCACCTGTAAATGATTAAAATAATATAATGTCTCGAAATGTCCTTAAAACACCTCTAATGTATTGAAACCATCTCAATTCTCCATATACCACACTTAGGTTAATAAATACGAAACTTCGCTTCTCAAGGCCTAAACCTTTACAAAACTAACTCTGAAATACTCTAAATACACGCCTATGTAGCCTCATCACAGGAGTTGGTGATCCCTCACTATATCGTAGTCTAGCAAGTGCTTTACAATATCTTACCTTCAGGAGGCCCTAGCTCTCATATACAGTCCAACAGATTTGCCTCCTTATGCACGATCTGCATGAGCCTCAGTTGCATGCACTAAAACGTATTCTTCGATACGTTTAGGGCAATCTTCATATGGGTCTATATCTATATTAGTCTCCTTCCCCCCGCCTATTCTCTTACACTGATGTTGATTGTGGTGGTTGCCCAAACACTCGTCGCTCAACCTCGGGTTATTATGTCTTTCTTGGAGACAATCTCATTTCTTGGTCGTCCAAACGACAAGCTACATTATCTTGCTCTAGTGCCGAATCAGAATATCATGGTGTTGCCAATGTTGTCGCAGAAATATGTTGGCTCCGCAATCTACTTCTAGAGCTACATTGTCTTGTGCGTAAAGCTACCTTAGTTTATTGCAATACTATTAGTGTGGTATACCTCTCTGGTGATCCCATGCAGCATCAACGCACCAAACACATTAACATGGACATACACTTTCTTCGGGAAAAGGTTGTGAAAGGTCTTGTTTGTGTGCTTCAAATTCCCTCTCGCAACCAATACGCTAACATTTTCACCAAGGGACTTCCACGACCTCTCTTTGAGGAATTTTGATCCAGTCTAGGCGTCCTCCCTGATCCCGCTTCTACTGTAGGGATGTGATAGGTGTATCTTAAATAAACAATCGAATACATGATCAATAAAGCTAACATTGTGCAAACCTGGGTACATACATAAATGAAATAAAACACGAAACCTAATCATGATACTACTAAGCAATAGAACATGATCAATAAATGTACTTCAAGACTTCAACTCGTAAAATAGGAATTGACTTCACAAGACATACAACATGATAAATATTAGTAAATTGAATAGACAATGGATCGAGATGTCCAACCAAAAACAAGTCTTCAAAATGAAAGACCGAGTTAAGGGCGCGACTCCGTAACCCATTGACCAACGATATCAAGGAACCTTTAGAAATAAAATAGGGTACAGTGATCAATCCGACCCCAAGAAAAGCCATGGGCTACCACCATGTACTCCAACTCATACTAGTCTAGAACTTCAGATGTGCACAAGTCTAAAGCTATTGCTATTCACTTCCACTTTAAGTATTAGTAAATTATTCGATGTTGGACTCTAAACAAAGCAACCAACACATAACATGGATACAATAAATATTCCTCTTTTAATTTAGGATTAAATAAGTGATCAAACAATTCTAATTGACCAAGAATTAATCGTCCAAATTTATTTGTTGACTTAAATCAACAATCGAATGTCCAAACACAAAACATATACACATTTATTTGTTGACTAAAATTAACAATCGAATATCTAATGACAATAAATATACATACCCTACAAATCCCTCGGTCTTTGCAAAGTAGTAAAATAATAATATCCAATAATAATCCAACTTACTCACAAAGTTCGCGGCCTTCGGGAAGTAATAAATTATCCACTAAGGGAAACAATACCAAAATCCATAATCCAATAATAAAATAATATTAATCCACATCACATGATGGATCAAATTATAAACATTCCCATAACAACATGCTTGAATCAAACATCCATTCAATCATGTAATAAATCATAAAGGCAATTAACATGCTTAACAACACGTAATTCCAATTCAATAGCCACGTATGAATGACAGGCTAAAGTCGTATCACCTAGTCAAAGATAAATCCAAAGTCCTCTAACAATGATAGTCAAGGGAAGTAGGGTCGAATCCGTAGAGAGACGGAGTTCTAAGTTAATATTCAGCTAAACAGCTACTTCAGACAAAATCAGGGAAGAATCAGCTGAACTACTAATTAAACACTAAATAGCAATATAAAGAGATATTTTAATCTATGAAATAAAGGTCTAGGGAATTATTTCGGCCCACCATTCTTATACCAATCAAGGGATCAAACGACTATCATAACCTAGGTCAAGAATCGATAGATTAGAACAGTGTCAAGCTATGGTTAAGTCTCAACGCCCACAATTTAACATATGCAGCATGTTCACAAACATAATCAGAATTACTGATGTGTACTAGGCCTCTAAAAGTAAGATGGGTCTGTGCAAACAATTATTAACCTCAAGCAATCAATGAAACTGCGCAATAACATTAATTACTCAATAAGAACAAATCACACCATAATCAATCTCATTAAAACCTAGAAACTAATAGCAATTTAAATAATCAAGATATAAACATGGCATCCCTCACCAAATCCCTAGAAATTAGACTACGCAAACATGATTGAATGAACAATAATAAAATAGAAATAAAACCCTAATCCTAACATCATGAATCAAATCAAAAATTAAACTAAGCAATCAAAAGTAATTAAAGATATTAAGAGTAGAGAAGAATACCAAATGACGGAAAGCAATAACTTTTATTGAAATCAAATCTGAGGTTCAATCACCCCTTAAACTAATCTAAAGTGTTTAATCTAATAAAACTCTCTAAAAAAACTCAACTAAGAACTATGGAAATAAAACTAGAATAATAGATGTCTATAAAATAATGATGGAAAGCTATCTATAATAGCCCCAAAAAACTAATTAAAAACGACAAATAAAAGATAGAATTTCGTAGAATCGAGTGCGAGATCCGATCGGGCAATGGGCCACCCGATCGAGCCCACAAAAAATCTGCCCAACAAATTCTCTTGGACTCCACGCAAGCAGAGCAACAAAATGAGGAGTTTGGGCCACCCGATTGGATCGGGCAAACCCTGCCCGATCGGGTCCATAGTAAGAAGGCCCAGCAACATTGAAGTTCTCCATTTGGATGCAGCAGATCAGCAAAGTGGCTTGTGCTGGCCAACCCGATCACTCACCCGATCAGGTCCACGATCGGGTCCAGCGCAACGAGCCCAGCCTTCTTTTCTCTCTTGGAAGCAAACAGCCAGCAACATTTTTTGGTAGCAAGTGGGCCTGCCCGATCGGGTTGGGCCTAAGGTTGTCCAACTCATTTTCTTTGCTTTCTCCACCCAATTGGGTCGGGTGATGTCCGCCTGATCGGGTGTGAAACCTTACCACCCGATCAATAAATCTTCGCCCGATCCGGGGATTTTTTGCCCGATCAGAGTACGGGAAGCTCCTTTTGACTCTTTGACTCTCAATTCTTCATGTTTAGAGGTCTTGGGACCTCCTAAACTATCCATAAAGCTTGTGGCCATTCCTACGTACCTCGTAACAACTCATAAAGCCGTGGTAGCTTCCAAATGGCTCGGAAAGAAGGAGAAAACTCCCTAAAGCCTGCAATTCAACACTAAAACACAAAACCACTAGTATATATGATAATTAGTACAAAATAGCTTCGAAGAGATCAAATGACGCACGAATTAACTCATAAATAGGGGAGAAAACTCTATATAAATACGTGATATCTATGAACCATAAAAGGGTTCCATATACATGATACTATAAATAATCCTAGTCCTTAGGACATGATACCAGTCTAACACATAAGGACATGTACATACCTTGTGTAGACAAAGTGAGAGGCCACTTTAGAATTCTAGAAGTCGCCTAAAGTAAATTCTCCGCCTACCAAAACAATAATACAACAATGAATTAATATACTAATTAATTCACAGCAATATAATTTAATTTAAAACGCTTCAAAACTCCTTTTAAAAATACTTTAAAAACGTTAAAGTTCCAACCTTTAACAACCTTTAATATAATACTCGTAAACCTAGGATTTAAAACCACAAAAATCATTACTGTAATACTTAAAAATCTCTTTAAACCATAAATAATAAATCTGAAATTATACTTTATATTCACAATAAATAAAAAGGAGATTTTTAATAATTCGATTAATAAAGTTTTCAACTTTATTTATAAAACATATGAAAACTCATAAAAATTATAAATTTAACATTAAAACTATAGTTAACATTAAAGTAGAGGATAAGGGATTAAGAAATAACCAAAGAAACCACGAAAAATCGGAAAAACGGAAGAAGGACACGCGTGGGAGGTGACGCGTGGCTGCGGGTGGCGCATGCACAGACGTGTGGCTGCTGCTGCTTGGCTGCCGGCGAACGAAGGCGGAAAAAGGGAGGGGAGTGTTATTTTAAGGCGGTTCATGAAGTTCCAATCTTTTTTAAGGCGGTTCATGATGACAAGAGTTTGGATAATAGAGCCCAATACCTTGTCAAACAAGCAATGAGTTAGTAGTTTGTCTTTCTCAAGGTCATCCAGTTTAGGAGCTTCTATAGTGACAGTTGGGGTAGTAGTATCCTCAGCATGTGTGTTGCTAGGACTTACACCCCTAGAGGGATGGGGTGTGCTAATATCAAGAGTACAGTCACCTACCACACAGTTGGTGTTCCTGACGGTATTGGCAGTTGAGAATTTGGATTAAAATCCATATTCATGGAGAGTATTATTTGTCCTCTAAACAAAAGAGGGAAATGGAGCATAATTGTCACTGGATTTGAGAACGGAGGCATAGTTGACCAAGTTTGCATTATCAGACATGAATTGGTGTTTGAAAGTGTTGAACAGAAGGAGATGGAGAAGCTTGAGCTGGTTAGAGATAGTGTTTGAGCCAAAGTGGGAGTGAACAGTATGAATGGTGATAATCACGCATTTATAGTTCCAAGAAACGTAGTAGAGCTTGCAATAATTTAAGCTAAAATCAAAATAAAATCAAAATTATAACTGAGTTAAAAGAGGGAAATGAACAACCATAGAGAAATAATGCTTAACACGCTAATTTAAGTAAGAGATTTTTAAGAGAAGAGCATATGTGTGAAGCCATTCCACATAATATCAAACTAAATGAAAACCCAGCTCAGAAAACTAATTAACATCCAAATTAAAGGCTAAGCTTGGACAAATTAAATTAAAATTAGAGATGAACTTTCTTGGGATTGGATGAGAAAGGCGGTGGGGTGTAATCAGCTTAAGTAAATCTCCAATTGCAGACTGGATCTTTACTTTGTGGTTAAGCACGCCATCTTTAGATGAACTACAACCAGTAATCATCACTCCCTTGCTTGATCTCCATAAGAAAAAAGGTTGAGGGATTTTTAAGGTTAGAGAAGCTTGAGTAATATTTTGCTTTCTAATTTGGCTAGATCTTGAGCAAACTAGGGAGATTTGTAGGTTAGGATTTTTATTTTAGCTATTATGATTGAGATTTTAAGGAATTATGGAAAATTGAGTAGAATCATTGAAGAACGGCGCAAGAGCGTCGAACCCATAAGGGTTTTTGGGAAGACGGAAGGTTGCAAAGGGGTTTTTCCTTTTTTTTTTGTTTTTTCTCTTCTGTTTTCTCTTCCTTCACTCTACTTTCTCTCATATATCATGAAGGCTAACTTGTGACTTTTAAGTAGTCAATTTTTGAACAATATATTTTTAAGGCAGATAAAGTTTAAAAGGAAAATGTCAGAAGACCTTTCGCACAAGGGCTTCTCCTGACACATTAGACATGAGAATGGAGTGAAAATTGGAAGTTGGATCTAAGGTAATGTTATGAATCTAATATTAGGTGGCCAATATTTGTCATCCAATCTGTTGGTTTATTTCCTTCTCTAAAGAGGTGGTGGATTTTCCATTGTTGGAATCTTCTTAGGATCTATTGTTAGTCTTTAATGATGTGAGGAGGACATTAGATATTCTTCATTATGTTTATGACCAGGCGATTGTCACCTCCAATGATTACGGAGTTTGTGGCATGGTTGATAGTTATTGGAGGCCCTTATGAAGTGTTGTTGCTTCTACTACCATGATGTTGGTGTTGCCGAGGTTTAAAGCTTGTGCTGCTTGGAAGTTTGCTTAGTGTCGTGGTCTCGAATGATGTACCTTCCTACTGACAAGTTTGATTTAAATAAACCGTCAAAATTGAGTTTGAGGGACCCCTCGGGGGGGCGGGGACCAGCTGACGAGGATGGTGTTAGAGTTTGGGTTAGAAATTTGGGGTTGGGGAATATGGGACCCCCCTGGGAAGAGGTCATAGACAGTTTTTTTATCTAAAGCTATTATGTACTTCCATTCTTGGTGACTACAGTAAGTTAGGTGACTGGCTTTGTGAAAGTTGTGCTTTTGAAGATTATGGAGTTCCTTTCTTTCCATATATGCCATAATAAAACGACGTAGTCGATAATGTTGCGTCCTTTCGGTTTTAGATGAAGAACAATGTCATTGATTGGTAGGCGTGGAAGTAGCCATACTTTTTTAGTTGTGGTGCATTGTGTAAATACATGGTCAAAGAGAACCTCATAGGGGGCACATGTCAGTCAGGGAGATGTGTCTTTGTTGAAGAATGGCTTTGACGGGTAGGTTATTATGGAAGAGTTTCTAAAGGAAAATCATGGGTTTTGGAGGGATGTCAAGCCTCTAGATCCACTGAAATTTCCATTTTAGCACATTAAATGGGATGTTTATGCGCTAACCAGGTCGTTGATTTCACTATGAAGTGACCTTGGGGGAATGGCCCCTAGATATAGGCATGTCTGGAACGTCGTTTGTTGGAAGGGGATTCCCTTTGATTTGGAGGCATTTGTTTGTGGGAGAGATTGTCTTAGTTTGCGAATATGCCAGGACTTGCTTGGGGTTTTTGAAATCTAATAAACTTTTGTTGATATTGATTGTGTTGGGATTAATATTGAGCTTTTCAATGAGATTTTGACAGTTGCTTCAGTTGTCTAGTAAGAAGAAGATGTTGTTGTCATTACCAATTTTGCATCTTATCCCTTTTCTTAAGATTTCTCGTTAGGCCAGGATTTTTCTCCAAATGGTTGAGTCACTGGGTTGGGGTTTACATTGAATGAGTTGTTCTTTAGATATTTGCATTTGACGAGGTTGACCTAGAGGTCAGTCGGGTTTGAGGTAATCTGTCATCCTAAATTTGCAATGAAAGCTTGGTTTAGTGGTTTTGCCTTTCTAAGACCCAGGCCGCCTAAGTGTTTTGGGGAGCATATCGTATCCCAGGTGTAATCCCCCGTAATTTTATGAACTTTATAAATATATTTAAAGTATATTTATAATTTTTTTTCATATTTATTTCATTTCATTTTTTAAGTGTTGACTATTTTGAAAGTCAAATGATTGTTTAAACGTTTTAAATAATCATTAATTATATTGGGTTGAACTTTTAAGTATTAAATATCTTATTAAATGTTTTAGGTTCTGTTTAAATGAATTTTAATATTGGGTTGAGGAACTCAAACTGTTTACTTAGGGTTAGATGATCAACCTAAGCCCAAACCTAAGCCTAACCTAATTGCCATATGTTTTTAGGCAAACCTATAAATATCCCCTAAACCCCAAAATTTGCACACTCTTAATTCTCTCTTTGCTCTCCTCAAAACCGGCGCCCCCTCCCTCACTCTTTCTTTCCCTGGTTTTGCGTGTGACGGCCAACAGACACACACCACCCTCTCTCACTCCTTTTCCGGCAAGCCACCGCACACCACTCGCCCCGCTCTTCCCTCTCACAACTTTAACAGCCTCCTTGCACCTCTCCCTCGCCTCTCGTCCACAAGCAGCATTACCAACCATGCAGCACGCGTGACTGCCAAGTGTCACCACCCGCAACCCACACGCCTCCCTCGCGCGTGTTTCTACCTTTGTTTTTCCGATTTTCATGTTTTTCTTTTGGTTATTTCTTGTCCATTATCCTCTATTTTATATTTAATTATGTTTTAATGTTAAAGTTGTGATTTTCATGATTTGAATATGCTTTATAAATAAAGTTTGAAACTTAATTTTTTAAGTGAATTAAAAATCCGATTTTATTAATTATGGATTTTGGTTATAATTTCAGATTTATTAGTTTATATTTAAAGTTGGTTTCTATACTCTTTTAAAAGCAAGGAGTTCTATTTACTGTAGCTTATGAATAGTGAAAGGACCATTTTGCCCTTATACTTCCACTTATGCCTGTGCTACCCTTCACCTCCGCGTATTGGTGATTCTCCGTCACTTCCTCTTCAGTTACTCGTTGTACAGCCACTAATCCTCCTCCCCGTTCTGCCGCCGCCACTACTCCTTCTCTCATGGTTTCCGCCATTACAATTCACAATTCCTCGATCCACATTGCTTCCCCTAATCATGTCCGAGGGCTTCAATTCGATCTCACCATTTCCACCTCATTGAATGGGTTAATACTAATCCTCTAAAATGGATAAGCTCTACTGGTACTCCGTACTCCTAACGTTCAAACTCCTCAAAAGATATTAGAGATTGGCATTATGATTGTGATTGGATAAGCTCTACTGATACTAGTTATGTGAAATCAAAATAGAAACACTGTCCACACTACCTTGTGCTGTAATCAATTCCTTTTGCTCTCTAATCTATATCCTTACTATTATGGTGACCTCTGATCCTTCACTCTTTCCTATTGAGGGTTAGCGCTTGATTATTTATTTCTTGCAGGTTTTCATGTTAAATTTGGTTAATTGATCTTTATTTGATTTCTCGGATCCTTCTTTAAGGGGAGTCTGCTTCTATAGATATATTGTCAAGGCCACAATTTCCATCGTTTGTTGTGGTGATGGTGGTTTCTCACCCTTTTTTTCTTTTATTTAATCGATAACTCTTTCCGTAAATTACCTTTGTTGTGGTGATGGTGGTTTCTCACCCTTTTGTTCTTTTATTTGATTGATAACTCTTTCCTCAAATTAGCCACATGCCACACAAATGTAATTTTAGTTTAGGCTCCATTTGAATGGGTTACACCTTGTGTTCAAGTTTGTACTTTTTAATATGAAACATAATATTACGATTGTTATAACTTGGAAACCTCTGATTCTGTGTTTTTAGTT
This sequence comes from Patellifolia procumbens, assembly GCA_947645195.1. Taxonomy (NCBI): domain Eukaryota; kingdom Viridiplantae; phylum Streptophyta; class Magnoliopsida; order Caryophyllales; family Amaranthaceae; genus Patellifolia; species Patellifolia procumbens. Next base: position 358,499 of record CANSGD010000708.1, on the reverse strand, counting down.
GAGTTGAAGTAGCTTAATTTCAGTTGTATGAATTATTTACTGTATGTCACATGCGGCCTTTTTTTTTTACTTCATACATAAATATTCATGAAAAATGGTTACTTAGTGCAATTACAAGAAGAATAATCCTAAGAGGAAGGACATTTAGTTTGGGATGAGATTGAATAAATGTCAGGCGGTAGCCTTGTGTGATGCTTGAGCTAATATGTTTGATAGGATTATCACTAAGTCGTACCTCATAATGACATTTAGTATGGTCAATAAAGATTACTTCGTCATGCGTGTTTCGAAGAAAAGTTGGGACAATAAGCAAGTTGGTAGTGAAAGTAGAGAAAGGAAAGCAATGAATATGCTACGGCCTCCTCTATGTTTCATTCTATTTAGTTGCCATTCTTTTGGGACATAGTTTATAATAACTTCGTTCAAAAAATAAATAGAGTCCACAAAGGTATTATTTAGAGACTTATTTACGAATGAGTTACCCTTCATTCTTTAAAATGAGTATATAATACATTCGGGTACCGCGCACTATGCGCGCGGTACAACAACTAGTTAAATATAAAGTTAGAGTTTTGAGGTTTTTAAAGCTAGACTTATAGTATTATATTAAAGGTTGCTAAAGATTGAAACTTTAGTGTTTTTAAATTATTTTAAAGCGAGTTTTGAAGTGTTTTAAAGTATTGCAGTGAATTATTAGGATATTAATTCATTGTTGTGTTATTATTTTGGAAGGCGGAGATTTTACTTTAGGCGACTACTAGTGTTTTAAAGCGACCTCTCATTCTATCTACACAAGGTACGTACATGTCCTTATGTGTTAGACTAGTATCATGTCCTAATAAGGCTAGGATTATTCATAGTACCATGTATAGGGAACCCTTTTATGGTTCATATGTGGTTTTGATATTAGAATTACGTGTTGTTGGGCATGCTAATTGCCTAAATGTTTTATTACATGATTGAATGGATGTTTAATTCAATCATGTTTGGGAAGGGAAATTTATTTATAAGTTCGTATGGGGGGTTTATAAATATGTTTGTTGGATTTGTGATATTGTTCCCTTATGATTATTTTATTATTTTTCAAAGGCCGAGGACTTTGTGAGTAAGTTGGATTATTGAGGTTATGATTATTTTACTACTTTTCAAAGACCGAGGGCTTTGTAGGGTATGTATACTTATTGTCTTTTGACATTCCATTGTTGATTTAAGTCAACAAATAAATTTGAGGATCAATTCTTGGTCAATTGGAATTGTTTGATCATGTTATTTAATCCTAAGATAAAGTGGAATATTTATTGTATTCATGTTATGTGTTGGTTGTTTGTTTAGAGTCCAAAATCGATTAACATATTAATATTTAAAGTGGAAAGTGAATAGCAATAGCTTTAGACTTGTGCATGTTTGAAGTTTTGGATTAGTATGAGTTGGAGTACATGGTGGTAGCCCATCGCTTTTCTTTGGGCCGGATTGAGCATCGTGCCCTATTTTATTTTCAAAGGTTCCTCGATATCGTAGGTCAGGGGATTACGGAGTCGCGTCCGTAATTCGTCTTCTGTATTGAAGGCTGGTTTTGGTTGGACAACCCGATCCATTGACTATTCAATTAACTAAATGATTATCATGTTGTATGTATTGTGAAGTTGAGCCTTCTCTTATGAGTTGAAGTTTTAAAGTATTATTATTGATCATGTTTTATTGCTTAATAGTATCATGATAGGTTTTGCGTTTTGCATTACTATGTATGTCATCTGCTTTGCTGATTAAGTGCTTTTCCGTGTGTCGATCATGGTTGTGCCTATTGATCCTGTGATGACCCTTTATTGGCGAGCAGTCTTCAATTTGAGCACTTGCCTACAGGTTTGAAGATATGATGTATCATCACATTTACTCATTTGGGAATTTGGAGATATTGATGAAAGATCGCTTTCTCACTTTCGTTGCTTCTTATATTTATGTTACTTTCTTTAAGTTACTTTAGTTCTTTAAGTTGGTTTTAAATTACTTTCGAGGTTTGGATTATGTTATTATGATTTAAGTATTTAATAAAGTTTTATTTAATGTTTTTCCGTTGCAAAACTCTGAGTAATGCGATACATTATCACACGGGCGATAATGCCTTGATAATTCTCTATTTTACTTGGGAAAAATATATGTTGTATAAAGAGAGAATTATAGGGGTGTTACACCAAGAGACTAGAGGGATTGCATTTTTTCCTTTTGCTGTTGCTAGAAGAATTTTCTATGTAAGGTTGATATCACGTATTTATATAGACTTTTCTCCTTTATTTACAAGCTAATTTGTGCGTCATTTGGAGCTCTTCGGAGCTATTTTATGCTAACTATCGTATATAGTTGTGGTTTTGTGTTTCAGTGTTGAATTGCAGGTTTTAGGGAGTTTTCTCCTTATTCCCGAGCTATTTGGAAGCAACCACGGCTTTACGAGATTTTAGGAGGCACGTATGATGGCTCACGAGCTTTATGGGCAGTTTAGAAGGTCCCAAAACCTCTAAATGTGAAGAATTGAGAGCCAAAGAGTCTAAAAGGGGCTTTCCGTACTTTGATCGGGCAAAAATGGCCCGATCGGGCGAAGTATTTATGATCGGGTATAGAAGTTGCGGACCCGATCGGGCAAGCGTTGCCCGACCCGATCGGGCACCTGCTGCCCGACCCGATCGGGTCCCCTCCAATTAAGTTGCTGGTGCTGTTGTTACGTATAGAGAGAGCTGCTGGGCCTAATTGTCTCCAGGCCCGATCGGGTGGTGGCCTCGGGCCCGATCGAGTGGACGCTAAGTTAAGCCTTCTTGGCTTTGTTACTGCGTTGGGCCAAGAGAAAGCAAATGTGCTGATTTGTATGTGGGCCCGATCGGGTGGCTTTTGGCCCGATCGGGTCCGGTGCATTATTTCGCGATTTCGTCCTTTTTAATTCCGTTTTAAGTTAGACTTTGGGGGTATTATAAATACTTTTTCCTCATTATTTTAGAGACATCTTTTTACATCTTTCATTCTAGTTTATTTCTCATAGTTCTTAGCTTAGTTTAAACACTTTAGATTAGATTAAAGGTGATTGAACCTATTCGATTTCAATAAAAGTTCTTGCTTTCTGTCAATTGGTATTCTTCTTTACTCTAATCTCTTTTATTATTCTTAATTGCTTAGCCTAATTATTTATTCATTCATGATGCAATTATTAGGGTTTCATATTAGTTTTATTGTTGTTAATTCAATTATGAGTGAGTAGTTCTCTTTCTAGGGTGTTAGATAGGAAAGCCATGTTTATACCATGATTGTGATTAAGATTTCTATCAATTTCTAGGGCTTGATTAGGGTGATTGTGATGTGGTTTGTTCTTATTGAGTAATTAATGTCAGTGTACAGTTTCATTGATTGCTTGTGGTTAATAGTTGTTTGCACAAATACGTCTTACGACTAGAGGCCTAGGACACATCAGTAGTTATGATTACGTTGGTGAACATGCGGCGTATGTTGAACTATTAGCGTTGAGTCTTAACCATAGCTTAACACATGCTCTAATCCCCCGACTCTTGACTTAGGTTTTGATAGTAGTTGACCCTATTTGATTGGTATAAGCATGGTGGACCGACCTAATACCCTAGGTTTTTAGTCCATAGTCAATTGCACGATTTAATCTGTCTTCTTTAGTTTAATCATTAGTTCAGTTAATTCTTCCCTGATTTCATCTGCAGTAGCTGATTGATTGAATATTAATTTAGAAACTCTATCTCCCTGTGGATTCGACCCTACTTCCATTGACTACCATAGTTAGAGGACCGTAGGTTTATTTTTGATTAGGTGATACGACTAAATCCTATCAAATTTTGGCGCCGTTGCCGGGGAGACGGCTAGTTTCTATGTTTTTGTTTGGTTATTTGGTCTACTTCTCTGTGCCACATTGGAACTTCATTGTTCTAACTAATGTAGGTTTTTTTTTTGTTATTTTTTCATTTTTTTTCTTATTTTTGTAAATTCTTTCTTTCCTCCTCTCTTACTCATGAGTTTATATGGAGTGGCCGGCTTATAATTCGTATGGGGAAGGTTATCCTAATTATCAGGGGCAATATAATAACTATAATGGATATTCCAATTTTCAAGGGCAATATGACAATAATAATGGGTATTCTAATTTGCAAGAGCAATATAATTTTGATAATGGGTATTACAATAGTTATGTGTCTGATGCATATTCTTATTATCAATATCCAAATAATTTGTGCATAAATTCCCATGATATTAACCATTTCCCTAACGAGTCCTATGCAACTGATTATACTTATTCTGACCCACATGGAGTCCATAATTATTCACAATCTGAATCTTCAGAGAGTCTAAATCTACTTAAGCAGATGATTGAGTCTTATGGTGAACGAATTGAAAAATCTAATCAAGACTTGATGTGTTACCTCACACATGTCTCAAATTATGAAAAATCGCTTGCTATGCAACTTGATAGTCAACGGGTGATTTATGATGATAATGATTGTGATGATAATTGTGTCGAGAATGCCATATTAGAGGTGAATGATAATAATCTGACTCCTGATATTGAAAAGAATAATCAGACTGAGGGGAGTGTGGATGTATTGAATGTTTTGATAGTGGAGGAACTCTTGGTTGAGAGCCCTTGTGTTGACGAGCCCATTATTGAGGATGGTGAAATTGTAAGTAAAACCGTCAAGGTTGAGCCTATTATTCCCTGTCCCTATATTCCATCTTGACATAGACTTTGAACTTGTCCCTAATCTCCCTATTCGCCATGCCCCATATTTTCTCACAGTTGCGGTTGCTCCTATTCTCTCCTTGAGATCCTCACAGCCTACGCCACCAAAGGGAAGTTGTTCATTGTCCTTCTTTTCTCCCTTTTATTTTGATTTTACTTATCTTCACAGATCATTCGTTTTCTCTGATGTTATTTATGTGAAGATAGATGCGCTTGTCATCAAGCCATATCTAGTGCTCAATGACATGTTTGCAGGCGCATTAGATAAGTTACTCAAGGCATTGGACTCTTCCAATGATGATAGGATAAGATCGTGTATGGGCATCTTATGGTACTAATCCTACAACCCTGTTCCTCTTCTGACTGTGGTTGAGGTAATATGGTCGTGCGGGACCTTTATAAACTAGCGCTGTGCGAGAGGCAACTCGCATTCCTGCCTTTTATTTCCTTTTCTTTTTAATTTTTTATTTCTTTTTTTTTTGTGAGCGAGAGTGAGGGTACTAACTTTGTTTTTCCTCTTAGCATCGTCCTTGTCACCTTTTGGCATTGAGGACATTGCCAAGTTCAGCTTGGGGGAGGAGTTCTGTTTGTATTCTCTATCTCTTTTACTGCTTTTTAGGATAGATTTACTGCTTTCGAAAAATTCTGAAAAAAATCATAAAAATATAGTTCCCATGACTGGTTTAGTTGCCTCCCTATGCCCCTTGTTGTGCTCTATTTGAAAATGATTTGACTTTGTTTTTTGGATAGCTGGGCATTTGTGATCTTGAGGCTATGATTTGATGTTTGATTGCTATGATTTCGAGTATTTTTGGATTATATTAGACCACTTTGTGCTGCATACCTGAATTGGTTAGACTGTGAGGCCTCCTTGTAGCCTATTGGATTCATATTATTATCCAGTCTATTCTTGTGTGTTAGTTCCTCTTTGGTGGATTGATCTTGACTTTGACTTCGTGCTTGTCTGATATTTGATGACTTGTAGAATATGCTGTGATAGAGGCGTTCTTTTGTCTTATTCTTGAGCTTCAGAGTGAATTTTTGATATACTTTTATCCCCCTTAGCCCCGCTGAGCCTAATGACTTGTTTCATATTACTTAAACCCCTATTATGAGCCCAAGGCCTTCACTTGATATTTTTCCAAGCCTAGCTTGGGGAGCTTTTGTATGGGTTGAGTTTGAGATTGGTTTCATGGTTTGGTTTGGTAGTTGAGGAATTTAAAAGTGTATTTGTTGTGGCTTGAGGGTGAAAAAAAGGAAAAGAAAAAAGCAAAATTAGAGTTGCGTGAATAAAGTTCAGGAAAATGAAATAAAAATGAAATAAAATGAAAAAGAATTCGAAGTTCTTTCATTCACGTACGTTCCTAAGGAAATATTCGCTTCATTGCTTGAAAATTGGGTTTGTTATGAGTTCTTCATTGATTTATGAGAGTTGGGTTACTTTATGTGGTTTTATGGTGTTCTTGGGAGTTGTGTAGGCCATCTGAGGCCTTGTTTAAATGATTCATGCTCCCCCTTTCTCGGTTTTTCCACCACATTACCCAAAAGTATCCCCTACCTCTTACCTAAGCCCCATTACAACCCTATAAAGTCCTCTTGAGCTTGTGTCTACATTGTTCATTGATTGATTTCGAGTCAGTTTGTCAAAGTTAAAGAGTATTTCTGCTAATTGAGTCGACTTGACTAGGATGAGCATCATTGAACCTTCTTAAACACATGAGAGTTTGAGTGGGAAGGGTATTTATGGTCGGGTTGGTGAGTGTTCGGGCATATTCTTTGCCTGCCACAAAATAGAGAGGAATGACACCCTTGTGAGACCTTTTTCAGGACTTGTATGCCTTGTTGATGCTTGAATTTAATAAATTGCTTGGATGATTGGTGGTTGGATGGATTTGATTAGCCAAATTTGAATTTTGCCTGCTTTAACGATTCTTAGTCTTGAAAATGTTTTGAGCTTTGATTTGTTTTTATCTATGGGGTGAGGCAATCTTTTCTATGTTCATGTTCTGTTTGCTTGAGGACAAGCAAAGGTTTAGCTTGGGGGAGTTTGATATCACGTATTTATATAGACTTTTCTCCCTTATTTACAAGCTAATTTGTGCGTCATTTGGAGCTCTTCGGAGCTATTTTATGCTAACTGTCGTATATAGTTGTGGTTTTGTGTTTCAGTGTTGAATTGCAGGTTTTAGGGAGTTTTCTCCTTATTCCCGAGCTATTTGAAAGCAACCACGGCTTTACGAGATGTTAGGAGGCACGTAGGATGGCTCACGAGCTTTATGGGTAGTTTAGAAGGTCCCAAAACCTCTAAACGTGAAGAATTGAGAGCCAAAGAGTCTAAAAGGGGCTTTCCGTACTCTGATCGGGCAAAAATGGCCCGATCGGGCGAAGTATTTATGATCGGGTATAGAAGTTGCGGACCCGATCGGGCAAGCGTTGCCCGACCCGATCGGGCGATGAGCCATGTCCCCAGACCCGATCGGGCACCTGCTGCCCGATCGGGTCCCCTCCAATTAAGTTGTTGCTGTTGTTGTTACGTATAGAGAGAGCTGCTGGGCCTAATTGTCTCCAGGCCCGATCGGGTGGTGGCCTCAGGCCCGATCGGGTGGACGCTAAGTTAAGCCTTCTTGGCTTTGTTACTGCGTTGGGCCAAGAGAAATCAAATGTGCTGATTTGTATGTGGGCCCGATCGGGTGGCTTTTGGCCCGATCGGGTCCGGTGCATTATTTCGCGATTTCGTCCTTTTTAATTCAGTTTTAAGTTAGACTTTGGGGGTATTATAAATACTTTTTCCTCATTATTTTAGAGACATCTTTTTACATCTTTCATTCTAGTTTATTTCTCATAGTTCTTAGCTTAGTTTAAACACTTTAGATTAGATTAAAGGTGATTGAACCTATTCGATTTCAATAAAAGTTCCTGCTTTCTGTCAATTGGTATTCTTCTTTACTCTAATCTCTTTTATTATTCTTAATTGCTTAGCCTAATTATTTATTCATTCATGATGCAATTATTAGGGTTTCATATTAGTTTTGTTGTTGTTAATTCAATTATGAGTGAGTAGTTCTCTTTCTAGGGTGTTAGATAGGAAAGCCATGTTTATACCATGATTGTGATTAAGATTTCTATCAATTTCTAGGGCTTGATTAGGGTGATTGTGATGTGGTTTGTTCTTATTGAGTAATTAATGTCAGTGTACAGTTTCATTGATTGCTTGTGGTTAATAGTTGTTTGCACAAATCCGTCTTACGACTAGAGGCCTAGGACACGTCAGTAGTTCTGATTACGTTAGTGAACATGCGGCGTATGTTGAACTATTAGCGTTGAGTCTTAACCATAGCTCAACACATGCTCTAATCCCCCGACTCTTGACTTAGGTTTTGATAGTAGTTGACCTTATTTGATTGGTATAAGCATGGTGGACCGACCTAATACCCTAGGTTTTTAGTCCATAGTCAATTGCACGATTTAATCCGTCTTCTTTAGTTTAATCATTCGTTCAGTTAATTCTTCCCTGATTTCATCTGGAGTAGCTGATTGATTGAATATTAATTTAGAAACTCTGTCTCCCTGTGGATTCGACCCTACTTCCATTGACTACCATAGTTAGAGGACCGTAGGTTTATTTTTGATTAGGTGATACGACTAAATCCTATCAAAGGTGTCTATGGACATGTTTGTTTTGGTTAGAAGAAGCAGGGAGGATCAAGTATAGGCGGTATGCCTTCGAGATTTGACTGAATAAGGGTGTCACAGCCAGCCTTGGGAGGAAGTTCTTCTCCCATAACTTTATTCTGTCTTTGGTTTTGGTCAGAATGTGGGGCAAAAGGAGCTGAAGTGAATGCCTTCCTAGACTCTCCTTTAGGTTGATGTTGAAATGGCTAGCTAAGGTATGCTTTTTATTGTTAGGGACATTTTTGGAGAAGATGAGGGCGGATTTATGAAAATTTACCAGTTGGTCGAACTGGTTGCAAAATTCATCTTTCAGTTTCCTTAGGTTTATACAAGTGGTGATTGTTGCTTTGCAAAAGTGAAGGCGATGGTTGTTGCTTTGCAAAAGAGGAGGTTGTCGCCTGCGAACATTAGAAAAAGGATATGAATTCCATTAGGGCATAGTTTAAAGCCCATCCCATACTTAGGCTTTGAGCTTTTGAGTGACATCATTTTGATAAACGCTTCCATATAAATAATGAAGAGGTAAGGGGAGAGGGGGTCGCCTTGTCGGAGCCCTCAAGTTGGTTTAAACCATTCAGTGGTAATTCCATTTATTTTAATGGAATAGGAGACTTCAGGGACGTATTGCTTAATTAGTTCAATCCACTAGGGGGAAACCCAAAGGCCTGAAGACAGTTCCTTTGGTGAAGGCATTTTAGAAGGGGCTGATAATATCATTGAGGACCTCGGATAGTCTTTTTAATAGGATTTTGACAATGGCTTTGTAGATCGTATTGATAAGGCTTATTGGTCGAAAATAATTTGGAGTTTTCGAGTTGTCTTTTTTAGTGATAAGAGCGATTTTTATCTGATTCAGGATTGGGGACAGTTTTCCATGGTGAAAGAAACCTTTGATAGCCTTACAAATGTCTGGTCCTACTATAGGCCAATAGGAACCTTCTCCATAGCCATCTGAACCTGGGCCTTATGGGGGTTCATATCGAAAAAAGCACTTTTAATTTGCTCTTCTGAGACTGGGGCTAGCAGGTCACTGCATAGTTATTGTGTGAGGGTCGGAGTAATGCAGCCGAGGTTTAGGTTTCTTTGCTAGTTATAGAGGGAGGAGAATCTATCTTCGAAGGACTAAATTAATTCTTGATCAATATCCTTACCATCTAGGAGCGAAATGTCGTCATTTGTTCTTATCTTGTAAATTTTTGAGTACATAGTCCATTTTTTTATTTGATTGTGAAAGAATCTGGCATTACGATCTCCTTGAGTTCACCAAGTTTTGCAGCTTTGAACCCCCCCCCAATTGTTGTTACTTGAACAAAAGGAGTTTCTCGTGTTGCCTAATCAATCAGCGAATGTGGTCCATGTAGATTGTATTTTAAGGTTGTAGCTATAGTTTTGACTGTATTTCAATATTCTCATGGTTTTGCATTAGTTATTAGTCAAATGATTTAAGTTTTTTCTAGCCAATTGCTCTACATGATGTTTTGTATATGTTGTAACTTGTTTTTGACACATAAAAGCGGGATCTTTGATTGGGTATGCTAAGCCTTGTTAACAATGTGATGTGCTTCTATGTCTGAAGCCCGTGCATTTTGGAAGCGAAAATGGTTAATGTTATTTTGTATATCTTAGTCAACTTGCAAGAGTAAAGGTTCACGGTGTGAAACGGTAAAACCCCATAGGTTGTGAGACAATTGGGGAAAATGGTGGTGAAATTTTGGTTGTACATAGATCGATCTAATTTCTCATAAATCAGAGTGATTTTTAAAGTTTTTTTTCCAGCTACAAGTGTTTTGAGTCGTTAGAATATCAATATCATTTTGTGATGAAAGTAAATTTGGTAAACGTTTGAGTTGTGATGATCTCAGGTCTCTCCCTCTTATTTTATCCTGGATAGTGAGCATTTAGTTAAAGTCGCATATGACCAACTATGGGATGGTTTGGTTTCTTAAGACGGAATGCAGACTAATCCAAAAGTTCTCTTTATCTTGCTCTCGTGCTTGAGCATAGAATCCTGAAACCAATATGTCTTTTTGTTTGTTTATTAGAGATGTAAAGATGGCCTTTTCTATCTAGGCATAGAATAGTATTGATTGTGATATTTGAAATGTTTCAACAAATCGATAATCCCCCTGAATGGTTGGACGGGTCAATTACTAATTTGTTTTCAAAAGAGAGGTTTTTAAATTTTTGTTTACTATTTTCTCTATTTGTTCTGATTTCTAGGACAGATAGGATATCCGATTTATATTTTCTTTTTAGAAAAAGAAGTTCGAATATAGCTTGGGGCTTCTTTCTCCCTTGGATGTTTCATGAAATGATCTTTATTTTTGAAAACTTTTTCGATGGAGTACTCTTTTAACTCGAGGGCATTATGGACGCCTAGGCATCCAGATCTTTTCTTTTGTCTTTCTTTGGTTCTTTTTTACCATGCTTGTGTTACATAGCTACTGTTATAAGAAGCTTTGAAACTAAATACACAGGTGCGCAGTAGTAAATGCAATTTAATTAGCTTAGTACATTGTAAGGAACTAGGAATAAAAAGTAATGACTTCTTTTTGCTTTTTGGAAAGTGGTCTTTGCATCTAGCTGCTGATATCCCCAAAGAGGCGTTGCTCAAACTCCATTATGTGCTCTCTATTAAGGAGGCGTTGCTCAAACTGATTTGAATAAGCTCTTGTAAAAGTTTGAACTAGTACACTCAAGATGGTATACATTAGAATCGAAACCTATGAGATATAGGGGAATGGGGCATTATGTTAGTCTTAAAAATTGAAGAGAAAGGAAGGGGGTTAATATCTTGTTGAAGAATGGGGGGCTTAACATGTAAACAACCATAATGGATGCATAAGATTGACATATAAGAAGCGTGTCAAAGCTTACAAGTGTGAGATAATAAGAAGGAATCAATTCTAATTAAGTAGGACAGAATACACAGTGAGTGAAGGCTATGGATGGGATAGTTTTGAAAAAATATAATGAGTAAATTAAAGTGATAATACATAGCCTTGGAGTTACTCAGTTTAAGGAGAAATTGGAGCAAGGAAATCATGTATTCCCTCCGTTCCATATTAGACAATACACTTCCTTTATTCGTCCATCCCAGATTAGTTGATACACTTCTATAAATGACATGAGAGTACAATAGAAATAGTATTTTTAATATTAATGGTTCTTACATATAATTAATTTAATAACCCCGCCCACCCCCAAACCCTTATGATATGCCCCCACTAACATGTACTTAATGTACTAAAACAAATACCAATAATCAACTACTCTCAATAAAATTAGTTAGTCAAATAACACTCCTAAAATTATGTGCCAATCAAACTGTATCATCTAATATGAGACGGAGGGAATATGAAGCAGATGTATAGCTACGAAAAAGGAAATAAAAAATAAAACACAAAGAGAGATAGAAGATACACCAGTTGTAGATCAAAAAGAGAACCCATAGTATCATTGATGAAAGGATTAAGTACAATACAAGGGGGTTGGGGCAAAATACATAGAGGATTTGAGATAAGATAGAGTTCATACAAACTAAACACATCTAAAAACATTGAAAAAGCTACCCCAGCTTTGTTAAAACAAAGAAGCAGATCCAAAAAGTTGTAGTTATCAGTTGCTAAAGAACACGTCATGGATTGGGGGAGGAGGAAGCAGGAGAATCATCATGTCACTTTCTTATCTTGAGGTTGTCCCTGGTGTTGGTGGTGTGAGAAGGGATGTCCTGGTTGGACAAATTGTCATCCATCGGTGCATCAAAATCCAAGTCGGGGTTATGATATAAAACACCCAGAGCTTCTAGGAAAGGTTCATCAATTTAGTAATTTTCCAACTATTCCAAGTCCTTAATAGTTGGTACAGGTAAGGGTAGTTGAAGTTGGGTTGTGTTGTTGATATGGAACTCATTGAGGGATTCAAAGCATTGTGGATTGAGAGGGAGCTGGGTCTCTACTAGAAGAAGGGGAGTCGGGCTGGGAACTAATAAGAGGAGTGTGGACAGATTTGAGTGTTGTTTTTGAGAGTGTGATTGTGTTATCGAAAGTTCTCGGGGGTCGCTAGCTAGTGTGCCTGTTTCTGAAAGAGAATTTGATAGTCATTCTTGACCTTGTTCTTTTTTTGTGGCATGACATAAAGTTACCCACAATCAGTACTAGTAGTAGTGTTAGTGTGTGGAGTGCTTACTGAACTAGCCTCTAGTTTGGCTACTACTAACTCCAAGCATGGAGCTGGTTTCATTGGCCAAGAGTGAAGTGTGTGATCAACTTGACCACATAGGGGACAAACTTCATGAACCCCTTCATAAGGGAGGAAGAATTCACCTTTGACATATTCAAAAGAGACAAGAATGATAGATCTTGGGATTGGTTTTGTGAATATTGATGTTTAAACAAACGCTAACAATTTGTTTTTTTCATTGTTGTTTTGAATGAATTTGTCAAGTTTAACTAGTTGGCCTATTTGTTTGGTCAAGGTTGTTAAGTGAGTCACAATCCATTATTCATTAGTAGGAAAGATATTTTGATCCATTGGTCTACATGAGTACGTAACACCTTAATAAAAGGATTAAAACCAGAAACCCATTGAATTAGGACAAAGTAAGACCTTGAAAAAACCAAGGTCTTCTTTCCCAAACGTAAGTTTTATATACAAGGTTTGAGAAATAAATAGTAAACGAGCCACTTAAGAGGTACCTAATGGTGATTTCACCATGAATAAAGCTCCAATCCTTAGTTAATTTATTGATAACAGCTTGTGTGTGAATCAGTTTACTCCAAAGCTTACCTAAGAGACAATGGGAGATGTGTTGTTGACGTTCATGTTCATCCAGCACAGGGCTTCCACTGTTATTGATGGGGGAGGTGAATTCGCAGGTTGTGAGTTGCTAGAATTCGCACACCCAGAGGTAATGGGTGTTGGAGCAAGTGACCACCACCTGCCACATTGGTGTTGTTGCAGGTGAGGATAGGAGTTGTCAGATTTGAGTTACTATCTAGAGATTGAGGTTGAGCTGAACTTGAACCCTTAGAGCAAAGGGGCAAGGTAGCATTAGAGTTAGGGGATTTTGTGTATAGAGGCATAGTCTTTCTTTGGGAAAATATCAAACATGAAGGGAAAGCAATTGAGAAGAGATTGGGAGAAAGAAGAAGAGATGTATTGGAATGGGAGAGGATTGAGAGGAGATTGGTGTAGGTGAACAATGTGTGGGGTGGTAGCATATTTGTAGTAGGGAAAATAGTAACACGAGTGATGATAAATTAAGCACATAACACAATTAAAGGGGAGAACTAAGCAATTAAGATTCAAAAACGTTAGAAGCAACAAACGATTAAGAGGAAGGAGGGGAATAGGAAAAATTAGGGTTTGGGGGAAGCAGATTAGGGGAGAGAAATAACAAGTTGCAGTGAAATTAAACAGGAAACTAGCATGTAATATGCCTATTAATTTAGCTCAATAGGTAATAATTAGGATGGATAAGAGCAACTTAGCTTGGATTAGCCGGTGAGAGATTTTATTTCCTATTAAACTTGAAAAAGATTCTTAAAACCCTAGAGATTTGTTATTGATGATTGCACGCCAAGTTGTAGTAAATCTAGAGTTGTTATTATGCGTTTTTTGCTTGATTCCGAGAAGAAATATGGCTTAGCTGTTTTTTGGAAGCTTAAAAGCCACAGAAAAATTTTCAAATCTGATTTAAGTATCTTGCTCCAAATCTTTAGATGAAGAGGGAGGAAGTTGTAGAGTTTCTTGCTCAAGAAATGGATCTTAGAGAAGTGATGATGAGAGTTTTGGTTGGGGATTGGGTCTGGTAGGAGACAGAAAGACAATTTGAGCGTCTGAGCATCGAGATTAGCACCAGGTACTGCAAATTGGGGCTTTTGAGTTGAATTTCTTTTTTCTTTTTACTTTTCTTTGTTCTACGTAGAGACATTTTTTCCTTCTACTTTCTCTCTCATCTCATGAAATCTTTACGAGGCATTTTGCATATGGGGATGGGAGTTTGGAGATTAGAAGGTGGCATGGGGATTCAGAAATAATGGGAGGGATAATAAATAATTTATACCCTTGTTTGGTATGAGTTGGGAATTAGTTGGGATTAAACCATTATCCTTTACTAATCTCTTATCTCTTTCCTTTTTTTTTTTGAACAGGTAAAATAATATTATAATCTCAAAACAAGGCATACACCCTAAAGCCTCCATGCTCTGAACAAACCAACTAGGTTGGACTCTTCATCACATAGAGAATAATGACAACTACACAAAGAGTTATGCAACATTTACATCAGACAGTCCCACCATGACCTATCATCACTACTCAATCTAACAGGTAAATAAGCATTGATCCTACAGAGTACATCACTTTTAATCTTATTACAAACACAACCTGGGGACTGAACTTTAGCATTCCAAACAACTTCATTTCGAGCATACCAAATAGCATAGGTAGCAGCATTGATGGTAGCAGAAAACACCTTCCTCTGGAACTGTGGACAACTACATCTCCTAAGCAATTTATACCAGCTTAACAAAGGCTTATCAGACCATCTAATCTTAAGCCAGCCCATCACTAACTGAAGCAATCTCACACTGAAATCACACTGAAAAAACAGATGGCAATGTGTTTCATCACAATTCTGGCAAATAGGACACAGTGCAACATCAAGCACACCCCATCTTAACAATATTTTGGACAGCCAGCCAACACACAAAGTTGTGCTTTGGGATAGCTAGTCTACACCACACAGACTTATCCTAAAAGCATCTAGGATTCTCACCCACCATCAGCTTGTATATGTTCTTGATCTGGTAGGTATGGATCTGCAGCAGCACAGAAGAAGTAACAGTAGTTTTCAAGGTCTCTTTTATGTCACAAATACACCTCCAGTACCAACTAGCACTGCTAGGAGGTTTATACTCCCACCAGTTAGCTTCTTTGATATAAATTGCATTAACCCACCTTATCCAGAGTGAATCTTCCTTCTTTGCAATAGCCCAAACAAGCTTGCCAAGAGCAGCTTGATTCCAACATACAATATTTCTAAAACCAAGACCACCAGCCTTCCTAGGCAAACATGTTTGCTTCCAATCTACATTGCCTGGTTTTGAACTGAAGTATTCACCACTCCATAACAAAGACCTACAAACCTCCACAATCTTCTTGATCACCCCTTTAGGAATAACAATAATCTGTTCCCAGTAAATGTGAAGTCTCATCAAAACAGAATGAACCAGTTGGACTCTAGCTGCATAGGATAGGTTTCTAGAACTCCAGATTCTAATTCTACTAACCATTTTGTCACAAGTAATTTGACATTCACCATTACTAATTCTTGTAGAGCAGATATGCATCCCTAAATATGTGAAAGGAAGAGAACCTAAGGTGAAGCCAGATACCTCCAGGATTCTCTGGATCTCATCTTCTATCATCTCAGCAGTATAAACAACAGTTTTACTTTTATTCACACACAAGCCAGAAGAGTCTGAAAAGAGCTTAAAACCTTGCAAGAGCAAATAAGTGGACACAAACTCTCCTTTACAAAAAAGCAGCACATCATCAGCAAAAACAAGATGATTTAATTGAATGGAATTACACCTAGGATGAAAGTTGAAACCACTCTTCATCCCCACAAACTTCATGATTCTAGACAAGTACTCCATACAGATCACAAACAACAGAGGTGAGATAGGGTCACCCTGTCTTAGACCCCTCTTAGGCTCAAAAAAACTAACAAGGTTGCCATTTATCATCAATGAACATCTTGTGCTAGTAACACAAGTCATCACCAAATCAATGAATTTCAGAGGAAATTTCAGACAAGTCAGCATCTCTCTCACAAAAGACCAATCAATAGTATCATAAGCTTTCCTCATATCCATCTTTATCATACAGCTAGGCCTACAGCTCTTCCTCCTATATCCTTTCAACAAGTCCTGGCATATCATTATATTACTGACAATATTCCTGCCTTTAATGAAAGCCCCTTGATTTTCAGAAATGAGTTGAGGTAGGATACAATTTAATCTACTACACAGAATTTTAGAGATTACCTTGTAAATCACATTACAACAAGCTATAGGTCTGAAATCAATAACTGAATTAGGAACCTTACATTTAGGAATAAGGGCTAAAACAGTAGCATTGATCTCTCTCAATATATGACCACTATGAAAAAAAAGAAGTAACAGCTTGAGTTACCTGTTCACCAATCATCTCCCAGTTATCTCTGAAAAAATATGAGCCAAAACCATCACTCCCAGGAGATTTATCACCTAGGATAGAAAAAACAGCATTCTTCACTTCCTCATGAGAAACAGGAGCAATGAGGCCTTCATGATCAGCAGCAGCAACACAAGGACCAAGATCCACTATTTCTTGAACAACAGGCTTCCTGTCCTCCATAATAGAACCTAGCAGTTGCAAGTAATAATCCAGAAAGGCTTGATTAATCTGATTAGGTTTATCAACCCACTTCCCCTCTTTATCACAAATACTATATACATTATTTTGCAACCTTCTTTGTTTAATAGCTTGATGGAATAAACGAGTGTTCTCATCTCCAGCTTTGATCCAAGCTGCTCTAGATCTTTGTCTCAAGGAGTCAATATATCTCTTATGCACTCTCCTGTAGTTATCAGCAGCTTCCTGTTCAAACTTTCTCAAATCTGTATCGTGAATATCTGCTTGGAGTTGTTGCTGATAAACCATCAGATTCTTCAAAGCCATTGCATGTTGAGACTGAATATCAACAGAGGAGTTAACAAGCCTTTTAATAGCCTGTTTTGTAGCTCTCAACTTTGACACCACAGAGTACATTTTAGAACCAGATACATGATCATGCCAAATCTTATTAATAGCATGATCATAACTTTCCAAATCTTTCCACACTCTAAAATATCTAAAAGGCCTCCTCCTAGATTGTACCTCATAGAGAAGCCTAATAGACATTGGAGTATGATCAAAATTCCCTTCAAGAATAAATCTCACTTCTGCATCAGGAAAGTATCACACTAGGTTCCACCAACAAGGGCCCTATCAAGCTTACACCAAACCCTATCCAACCCTTGCTGTTTATTGCTCCAAGTAAAAAATTGGCCAACACCTTTGAGATCACTCAAGCCACAGTCAAAAACACATTTTCTGAAAGCTTCAGTTTCTCTACTAGAAACCAAAGAGCCAATTCTTTCATCAGAATGCAGAATTGAAATCACCAATCACCAAACCAGGGGTTATTATTCATGGTAGCAATATCAACAAGATCCAACCAAAGACTCTCCCTACCAATAGCATCATTGAAAGCATAAACAAAGCTGAATCTGAAACCATACCCCCTATTTTGAACAGGAGACACAACACAGTGCACCAGTTGACTAGTCATTTTACCAAAATCAACAGAAAAGGAGAGAGGATTCCAAGCAACCACAATTCTCCCACCACTATGGAAACTGGAATTTGAAGTAAAACACCAACCCTGAAAAACTCCTAGGCTTCACTTTAGTCTCCAAGAGGCAAACTAAACCCACATATTGAGTGTTAAGAAAGTTCCTAACACTTTGTTGCTTTTGCAGGCTGTTTACCCCTCTAACATTCCACACTACAATTTTATCCATTAGGGATAGGGGAATTTCCACCCCCCTTATCCACTTCCTCATTAACAACTGAAACAAGCAAATTCACGTTCATATCAGTCACAATCTCCTTTTCAGTCACCTGAATCAAATCATTTGCTTCATTTGCAGACAAAGAAGCAAACACATTAGCCACTTCTACCTCAGAGACCTCAGGAGCAACAAACTTAGGAGTTTTGCTAGGGCTTACAAACACCTCATCCCCAACTGCCACCTCTATAGAGCATTTAGCAACTTCCTTAGGGACCCAAACCTGCTTAATTTTAACTTTCTCCACCACCTTCCTGCATTCCATCTCAGAGTGTCTCATCAAATGACACTTAGTACATTTAATAGGTTTCCACTCATACTCCACCTCCACAACAACCTCAGAGCCATTTTCATTTATGAAAATAAGTTGATCAGGAAATTCATGATCAATATGAATCTCAAGTAAAATTCTAGCAAAACCCAATCTATCTCTATTCCTTGTAGCCAAATCAACTTTTACAGGTTTGCCAAAACCACCAACAATCTTAAACAAGCTCTTTTTCCCCCAATATTTGAAGTCAAGTTTCAGTCTCACCCAAGTAGGCACAACCTTAAAATCATCTTTATGCACCTCCATATTAGGGGACCAAGCCTTAAGAAACATAGGCTTTTTATCAAAAAAAGGCATACTCCTATTTAAGACCAAATCTCTTTTTTCCATTGATTTAAATCGAATCAAATAAACCCCAGTCTTAAGCAATGCTACTTTATCAACCCCCTCATTCCTCCATATTCTTCTACAGAATCCATCCATAACAGTAATAGGTGGATTAGCACCAGCTACATATCCTACCATAGCAGAACTCCAATAATCAATCTCAGACTGTATGTCTTCAAGATCAATTTTAATAGGTTCAGCCACATTGGACTTAGGAACATTCACAGCAGGTTCATTCACATTCACACAATTTTCAACATTCAATTCAGTAATAGCAGAATTATCAACAACAATTTCAGGCAAATCAGCATTCCATTTGAGAATCAGAATTGGAGAATGAACATTACCTCGAGAGCTTCCAGCAGCATTCCCATCCCACTCAGAACGATCATTATTTTTCTTCGAGATAACTGAAAGCCAATCACTAAAATTTCGCTTGATAGCAGAATCAACAATGAATTCCTTTAAAGAATCATCAAGAGTCTGTAATTTCTCAATATCGCATCCCAAATTACGAATCTCACTGAGTCGCAAATCACCAACACCAGTTACCTCATCAACCGACTTCATCTTCCTAGCCTAAGAATCTACATTAGGTCCTTTATTCTTTCCACCAGAGACCTTACCTCCACCAGATTTCCTTGCCATGGCGTCGCTCAAAGCGAGAGAAAACTAGAGAGAAGGCGCCAACATTTTTTATCTCTTTCCTTTTCATTAAGGGCAAATGTGTAACTTTGCTCCTTATTTCTTATCCCACTCATATACGTGCCTACCCTAGGTATTATTTTGGTGGGATAAGAGGGTTTTAATCCCATTCCCAATCCTACCTAAAATCTCTTATCCCACAAACAAATATAAGATTTGTTATTTTGGAGATTTTAAATCCCAATCCCTCCCCTTAATCCCCATAAACAAACACCCTCTTAGTAAATTTTGAACCTTATTGGGAGAACCATTATCCTATAGAAGTGGCTCTGTATATACGGAATTACGGATGGACATTTTAACGCTGATTTAGAATTTATTCTCTTCGACATAAAATAGCTAAATATAATTGAACTGAATTGAACTAAATTGAAATGAATAGTTATATATGAAAAAATAAAGTATTGTCGAGAGCTAAGTTGAGATGAGATGAGATGAAATGAACCAGCCATGCACCGGTCTTTCCCTCACCCATCCTCTCCCTTAACAGGTGAACCCTAATTTATTCTCCCTCTGACCCTCTCCCTCTTCCTAAGCCTTAACACTAAGCAGCCAAAGAGTGTGACAGCCACCAGCCACCACCTGTGGCTCCTCAACAACGTTGGTTCCTCTACAGCCATTTGCACATGCGTCCGTAAGGTTGACGAAGCATTGACGAAGGCATGAAATGAAATGAAGCTTCTATCTCATCCAGCAATCAAGCCCTAGTTTTCTCTTTCTCCACCATTGACGAAGCTTCTCTATTTCGTCAGTTTCGAAGCTTAAAAATAGCTCAAGGTATCGCTATGATTGGTATTTGTTTTTCTGAGTTTTTCGTTTGTTGTTTCTCATTCTGTGAGCGATTTTGCTTAAGATAGAGTAGTTGATTGCATTTCTTACTGTATAAAACATGTGCTTCGTCTTCTTTTGCTTAAGATAGAGTAGTTGATTTTCGTCAGTTTCCACCATTGTTGCTTTTCATTTGTTTGTTTATATGAATCTATTTTGGAATTGATGTTTGCTCTGGTAAGACATTGAGTCGATCGATCATTTCATCAAATAAATCAAATTAACAAACAAAACTTTATTCAAATGAACACATAATTTATTCAAAAAAAAAGAAAAAAAGGAATGAACCTGGTGAGAACTAGTGGCGGAAGAAGGAGCAGGTGAATCAGGAGGAGGAGCTGTTATGTTCTTTAATCTTTCTTTCTTTCTATTTCTATGGAGAACTGAGTGTATTTTCAAATCAATTTGAATTTCATAGTAAAGTATGGAGGTCTGATTGTATATCATGAAGCTCTGGTACCACATTACACAGAATCAATTCGAAATTCCAGAATTGTAATTCCGATGTTTCCCAAACAGTTATTAGAATTTGAAATTTCGGAATTTGAAATTCTAGTATTTGCCAAACAAGTAATTTGGATTTGAAATGAATAATTTAGAATTCCAAATTTGAATTCGGAATTTGAAATGAAATGAAGGTTCCCAAACACTACAATTTGGATTTACGAATGTGCTAAGAGCATTTTGCTTAATTGCTCTTTTCATTTTTAATTTTTTTTCTGATTATAGCTCCTGTGCGTATCAATTTGCTTATTGGATGGAAATCCGTCTATTTTCATTATAGTATATCTTTAGGGCATTTGCTTAATCAATCTCATTTCATTCTTATTTTTGATGACTGTAGTTTTCGTGGTTTTTAGATCTTAGTTCCACTAGCAAACAGAAATAGTCTGTGGAGGCTGTTATAACCATTGAGGTGTGTTACTTTCATTTGGACTTTTATCAATTTCAGTTCATTCTTATTTTGTTTTCTTGTATTAGCTCATCAGATACTCGTTTACTTGTTATTAGCATGAAGAGATATCGTTGATGTTGTAACCATTGGGATAATATTGGGGTGGGTCAGGCGGGTGTGAGGATCCACGTGGGGGATGGGGATGAGTTTCTTAGGTGGGGATGGGTGTGCAGGGACCAGGGAAACAAAACTCGGCCGTTACGTAACGTAATGGCCGTTATGTAACGGATTTTGAACTTGCCGTTACGCGAAATGCCGTTACGTAACCCCGCGATGAAATTCACGTCCAACTCGCCGCGTTGTCCGTTACGTAACGGTGACTCGCCGCATTAGAGCGTTTTTTTACCCGTTACATCCGTTACTATATGAAAATTGGTCAAAAAAAGAAAGGGAATATACGCATAGTAGCACAAAAACTATAGGGTCACACCAACGAAAGGAGAAAAACTTACCATGGGCTTCCAAGTTGAGTGATATATATGATTTAGTATCAATTTTTATATATAATATGACATAAATCTCATGTTTAAAGTAATATTTTATTCACCATATGTGTAATCCACCCATATGATTGCTTTGGTGAAATTAAGTTATAAGAATACTTATAAAACTTCAAAAATGCCATTTTGAGGTTAAAATTCTAATTGTGTGAATCTTTTGAAAAAATTCACGCCGCATCAACCGCGATTTGTCTTTTTTCGACCGTTACAAGCCGTTCCCGCGTCATCGCGACCGTTACCGCGAACGCGACGATATCCGCGATTTTCTTCCCTGGCAGGGACCCATCCTCCTTATCCATTCCCTCCCATTGAAATACTACTTTCACCTACTTGCAAGCTACTTGACCTCGACCAAACTTGGCTTCGGACCTCAATGAGCTGATTTGGGCAATGCTACACTTGACTCAAAAGCTCTTGAACTAGATGGAATTTATGGATTGTATGGAATAAATATTGACAAAAAATAAAATTAAGGTTTTTTTAATGGAAATAAGTATTTTATATACTTGAAGTTTGGCTAGTGGAGCTCATCTTGACTTCAGGATGAGTTCAGCTTGATTTATGGATTATATGGAATAAATATTGACAAAAAATAAAATTAAGGATTTTGTAATGGAAATAAGTAGTTTATATACTTGAAATTTGGCTAGTGGAGCTCATCTTGTCTTCAGGATGAGTTCAGCTTGAGTTTCATACTTGATGAACTAGAGCTCCATCATGTATTTCAGTTGTTTCATGTTGGGCCGAGCCAATTTATCCAGTTAAGTATTTTATATTATCTCACTTCTTCCATTTGTAACCCTGGGCCTGAGAAAAAAAGGTCCTGAGGTGGTCTCTACTCTTAGAGTTCCAATCTGAATCTTTATTCACTTTTTATATAAAGTGGCTTCTATTTTTGGCATCCTTTTGCATTGTATCTAGCCCTTCTCCTTAATAGTTTTTAAATGATTTTTTAGTTACAGTTTTTAATACACTTTATCTGATGGTTATATGTGTAAATAGATACTGGGTCACGTCGTCTTGAACTTCCTCATAGCTCACGACACATTAGTTAGGAGGTGAAAGGATCTTCGAATTTGGACAGACTGGATAGGCAAGGTAGAAGGCTCGATCGATGCACTCTCCTTGAAACAGAGCGACCGCTGGACCATTGGCCATCAAGCGAGATCTAGAATGCAGACAACTGTTTCTGAAAAACCTTTTTCTCAGGAACAACATATCGGCCAACCGCATAAGGTTTTTCTTTTCAAGGAAGCTACAAGGACATCTGTTGATGCTACAGAACTCTAGTAGTGACTTATTTGCGTTACCCATATATTGGGACTGTGTCTAGTGTTCCAGTTGATATGGAGATAATTACTTCGAAAAATAATAATTTGGAGAATGTGCTAATACTTGACCATCCATTCAAACAGAAGGTAAAAAAGAGGGGTAAAAAAAATCGCCCTAGACCTGCATCTTGTGAAGAACCCATGCAAGAAGAGGTAACTGATGCCTCAGAACAGGTCATGCCATTGCCAATCAGTTCTTTAGTAGAGACTTCGTTGAGTAAACCAAATATTGGGACTGTGTCTAGGGTTCCGGTTGATATGGAGATAGGTGCTTCGAAAAGTAATAATTTGGAGAGTGTGCTGACGCTTGACCATCCAGTTAACGAGAAGGTAAAAAGAGGGGTAAAAAAAAGCGTCCACGATTTGTATCATGTAACGAAACCATGAAAGAAGAGGTAACTGATGCTTCAAAACCAGGGGCGCCGGCCAGTTGCTATTATTTGTTAGAGACTACTTCGAGTGATCCAACTATAGTGCCTGCATCTGGTGATCCAGTAGATTCGAAGATGAGTGCTTCCAGTAATAATATTTTGGAATATGTGCTCATGGATGACCATCCAATTAAACAACAGGTCAAGAAGAAGAATGAAAAAAAGTGTCCTAAACCTGTATCTTCTGAAGCAACCCTAAACGAAGAGGTAACTGATGCCTCAAAACAAGGGATGCAAAACAGGTCTTTGGTAGAGACTTCTTTGCATAACCCAAATATCGGGACTGTGTCTGGTATTCCAGTTGATATGGAGATAAGTGCTTCCAAAAACAATGAAGCACTCGTGGCTGATCATCCAGTAAAACAACAGGTAGAGATGCAGCGTAAAACAAAGCGTCATAGATCTGTAACTTGTGAAGCAACCATTAAAGACGAGGAACTTGATGCTTCAAAACAGGGGACGCCAGTCAGTTCTTTGGTAGATACTATTGTGAGTAATCCAACTATTGTGTCTGCATCTGGTGTTACAGTAGATATGAAGATGAGTGCTTCCAGTAATAATATGTTGGAAAATGTGCTCATTGATGACCATCCAGTTAAGCAGCAAGTAAAGAAGAAGAATAAAAAAAAGCGCCTTAAACCTGTGTCTTTTGAAGATGATGCCTCAGAACAAGTGATGCCAAACAGGTCTTTGGTAGAGACTTCTTTGCATAACCCAAATATCGGGACTGTGTCTGGTGTTCCAGTTGATATGGAGATAAGTGCTTCCAAAAACAATGAAGTGCTCGTGGATGACCATCCAGTAAAACAGCAGGTCGAGAAGCAGCGTAAAACAAAGAGCCGTAGATCTATAACTTGTGAAGAAACCATTAAAGAAGAGGTAGTTGATGCTTCAAAACGGGGGACGCCAACCAGTTCTTTGGTAGATACTCTTGTGAGTAATCCAACTATTGTGTCTGCATCTGGTGTTGCAGTAGATATGAAGATGAGTGCTTCCAGTAATAATAAATTGGAAAATGTGCTCATTGATGACCATCCAGTTAAGCAGCAAGTAAAAAAGAAGAATAAAAAAAAGTGCCTTAAACCTGTGTCTTTTGAAGATGATGCCTCAGAACAAGGGATGCCAAACAGGTCTTTGGTAGAGACTTCTTTGCATAACCCAAATATCGGGACTGTGTCTGCTATTCCAGCTGATATGGAGATAAGTTCTTCCAAAAACAATGAAGTGCTCGTAGAACAGCAGGTACAGAAGCAGCGTAAAACAAAGCGCCGTAGATCTGTAACTTGTGTAGAAACCATTAAAGAAGAGGTAGTTGATGCTTCAAAACGGGGGACGCCAACCAGTTTTTTGGTAGATACTCTTGTGAGTAATCCAACTATTGTGTCTGCATCTGGTGTTACAGTAGATATGAAGATGAATGCTTCCTGTAATAATAAATTGGAAAAGGTGCTCATTGATGACCATCCACTTAAGCAGCAAGTAAAGAAGAAGAACAAAAAAAAGCGCCCTAGACCTGTATCTTTTGACGAACCTGTGAATGTAGGGTTTACGTGTGCCTCAAAACAAGGGATGCCCATTAGTTCTGTGGTAGAGACTTCTTTGGATAACCTAAATATTGTGACTGTGTCTGGTACTCCAGTTAGTATAAATATCATTGCTTCCAGAAATGATGATGTGGTCAGTTATGACCATCGAGTTCCACAACAGGTAAAGAAGAAGCCTAAAAAAAAGGCCCTACATCTGTATCTGGTGAAGAAGTCGTGAAAGAAGAGGTAGCTGACCCCTCAAAACCGGGGACACCAGTCACTTATATCGTTGAGACTTCTTTGAGCAACCCAAAAGTTCTGACTAAGACGAGTGTTTCCAGTAATAATGATGTGAAGGATGTGCTTGTGGATGACAATCCAGTTAAAGAGAAAGTGAAGAAGCAAAAGAAAAAGCGCTCTAAATCTTCGTCTTGTGAAGAGCCTAAGCAGAAACTTAGAAGTATGACTAATAAGACTGAGAATATTGTGGAGTCTGCATTAGCTACTAAAGAAGATGGCAGTTTGCTTGCGGGTAATGCTGATAGTCACTTATTGCACCCATTGCAGTTCTCATCAGAAAGTGTCTTGCCGAATTCTAGGCGAAAGCTTCTTGTCCTTGATGTTAACGGTATACTGGTTGACATTGTTGTGGGGCATAAACCTCAATATAAGCCGGACACAAAGGTAGCATCGAAAGCAGGTCATAAATTTTACCTCCACGACTCTTTAGTTTTGTGTTGTTTTGACTTATTTTGATTGTTTGCAATGCTTTTCTCTGACTCTTTCCCCTGTTGTTTTTCAGTCTTCAAACGGCCTTTCTGCGATGAATTTCTACAGTTCTGCTTTGAAAGATTTGATGTAGGCATTTGGTCATCAAGAACCCAGTAATTCTCTCAATTATTCGTAATCATCGTTTTTTGGTTTATTTTGCAGTGCTAGGACTTTTATAAAGGTCTGTTTATTGGTAATGTTGCAAATGATTGTATATGGATTTCTCCAGTCGTCTATTCTGTCCCTTGCAAAATGTACATATGACGAGTTTGATAAGGCTAGGGAACTTTTTTGATCCTCATCTGTGAAACTACATATAATCTGAAAATAGAAGGTATTGACCTCAGAAATTTTGACGGATGTCTTTGATTATTGCCTTGCTCCTACTGTAAAGAAATCACGTTTTACCAGTGCAGTGTACCTATGCACTTCTAATAATTGTTAATGATATGTGAAGTGTCCGCTGCTAAATGAAATGGATGCTGTTAATTCTGCACAAGGAGAATATGTTCATTGTTGATAACTGAATCAAATCATTGCCTTATATGGATTGTTCCTTTTTCCCCTTGCAGAAAGAACTTGAATAAGGCGATCGACTTTCTCATGGGAGATATGAAGAACAGATTA
The DNA here is from genome assembly GCA_947645195.1 of Patellifolia procumbens. Taxonomy (NCBI): domain Eukaryota; kingdom Viridiplantae; phylum Streptophyta; class Magnoliopsida; order Caryophyllales; family Amaranthaceae; genus Patellifolia; species Patellifolia procumbens. Next base: position 332,095 of record CANSGD010000708.1, on the reverse strand, counting down.
CTGTTCTGTTGGGTGAGGCATTTCTATTCAAATATCCAACATGCGTACTACTAATGGAGTTTCTTTCTATTATAATTATATGTGGCCTTCGAAAGCAACGTTTTTGATTGGTGTAATCCTGCCAACGTCTCGTGAAAATATGAATTTAACTAGTGTGAAAATGTTAAAATATTGTTTTTGAAATTTATGAACTACTTGTTTGTCTTTATAACACTTCCTTGCTTTTATAGTTCTCTCTCTTGTTCAACATTTCTGGTGCTGCTTAACTTCTGTAATTTTGTTTCTGAATGACTTAACAAGAACTCTGTGCAGGATCAGTCCCATTGTACTGCTACAGGATACAATACTATTGAAAACAGGGCGAAGCCCCTTGTTCTAAAGGAACTTAAGTATCTGTGGTGGGAATACGACGGGGAATGCCCTCCTTGGGGCGAGGGATATTATAATGAAACAAATACAATATTATTGGATGATTCACCATACAAGGCTTTACGGAATCCGGTAAGTCCTATATTGTCGTGGGCTATGAGCATAGAGTAAGCTTTCATTGGATCAGTGTTTTGTTCATCAATCATCATTAAGTCGCCTATGATACAATTCTAATATTCATTACTCTGTTGGTATGTCTAATGTTCAGCCTAATACGGCCATATTTCCACTTCCATACGCACACTGGCAAGCTGGAGATAATTCACTTGGTAAAATGCCCTCTACCACTGTTTTCCTTTATGGGATCACTTTACCGCTGTTTTCTTGTGTGGGATCACTTGAGCCTTGATTGATTTCAAGAGCTTTTCCTAGTTCATGTGTTATGATTTTTTTTCTTTATATCAACAAAAAGAACTTATATTTCATGAAAAAAGAAGTATTTTACAAAATAATTGTATATATCATCAAAGTAGTATATCGAACTGTTAATATTGTATATTGAAAGCAAAAGTATCATTGTATTAATATAGCTAAATGGTGACAAATTATTGGCTGTGATGAACTACCATTTTGAGTCTATATCTTAGTTTTAAAAGGCGCGAGGCGCACCGAGGCGCACCGAGGCGCAAAGGGTCTGTGGAGCCTAGACGCAAGGCGCAAGGCGAAGGCGAGCGCCTCTCGATGAGGCACACTTTTTTATTTGTTTATATTTTTATGGTTCATATTTTTTTAATAGATAAACCCTTCATCTAAATACATTTGATATACTTAAAAATAACATAAAATTTTAATACTAGTTACTAACATGATTATATTAGAGTTACAGATTCAAAAATTTTAAAAAGAGAAAGTGCATACTAAGGGGCCGTTTGGTTTGTTTAGAGGAAAGGGAAAGGGTTAGGGAAAGGGTTACAAGGAGAATGGAAACATTTACCCTTTGATTTAGTAAGTTGTTTGTTTCAATACATCAAAGGGAAACCCTAGAATTCTCACAACCACCACCCTTTCACTACACCACCCAAAAACCACCACCACCCACCAAAAACAACCACCATCCGCCTCTCTCCCCTCTCTCTCTGCTCCGCTCTCTCCCCCCCCTGCCGCCTCTCTCTCCCTCCCTCTCTACCGCCTCTCTTGTAGATCTAACACTTCTTGGTGGAAGGTGGTGGTTTTCGGCCGGATGGTGGTTGTTTTTGGGTGGTTGGTTGTTGTTTTCGGTGGATGGTTGTTGTTTTTGGGTGGCTGGTGGTAGGTTTCGGCGGAAGGTGGTCGTTTTCGCGAGGATGGTGGTGGTTTTTCGGTGGATGGTGGTGGTTTTCGGGTAGATTGGACTTGTTTGCGGTGGCGCAAAGGTGGTTTTGGGTATGTCTGGGTTGTTTCCGGTGGTGTAATAGAGGTTTTGGGTAGGACGGGGTTGTTTCCGGTAGTGTGTTGGTGGTTTTGGGTGATGAAGTGGTGGTGGGGTGGTGGTTTCCGATGGGGTTGGTGGTGGTTTTGGGTGGGGTTAGTGGTGGTGTTGGTGATGCAGTAGGGGGTGAGGTTGTTTCCGGTGGTAGAGTGGTGGTGGTTATGGTAACAACCTAATCATGGAGTTAGAGGAGAGAAAGGGTAAGTGAAACCCTTGGGGGGGGGAGGGAATCAATATAGAGGACTTTGGGGGTAACCAAGGGGTAAAGGGAATGATTGAAAAGACTATACAAACAACAAGTAAGGGAATTAGCTTACTTGATTCCCTTTCCCTTTCTTATAACCCTCAAACCAAACGCCCCCTAAGTTACTTGCAGAGTCAGTAACATTATCTTGTCAAAGGACACCTCATACAGTCATACTTTAGTCTAATATTCAGTTTCATTAACCAAGAAAAAATAAAAAGGAAAAAGGAAAAAGGAAAAAGGCAAAAGAAAAAAAATAGTGAAGTGCAGAAAGTGATAGAGATCGAAGAGAGAAGAGAAACTCGAAGGAGAAAAGAACCTAACCACTGACGACGACGACTGGAGACATGGTGGCCGGAATTCAGGGAAGAGGTTCTCCGGCACCCTCTGTCACCTCCGGCAAGGTGTTTGCTAGCATATGCTTCCAATTTTATACATTAGGGTTTTTCGCCCATCCTAGGGTTTCAAAATTAGGGTTAAATTTGCGATAAAACATACAATTAACAAAGGGCTTTTGGTCGAATTGGTATAATTAAGCCAAGGTAAGTCTGAATTTGAAGTTTTTTTTTGTTTTTGACATTTTCAAGTCAGATCTACATTTTCCCTACTTCTTGTGCGACTCTACCAAAGGCGGCCAAGGCGGCGCGCCTTGCGCTTCTCACAAGGCGGCATAAGGCGCTCGCCTCCCCTCGCCTGGGTTGGAGGAGGCGATTTGACGAACGCCTCCACTCGCCAGGCGCTCTTTTTAAAACTAAGGTCTATATACTATAGACTGAATAGTGAATATACTATCTTTGTTGGATATGTCATTACTTTCAATCTTCGGCCTAATAATCATGTCTGACAGGATGGGTTTTTTTCGGTTTACCGAAGTTGGAACTAGGTTTTAGTTTTGTTTTTTTCTTATTTATTTTGTAACAAGGTTTTTTTTTTTTTTAATACTGCACAAACCAAAATACATCGACAAGGTGCTCTTACAATAAGACGATCGATAAACAATTAATGCCAAAATGCCCCCACCCCCCTTTATGTTTTAGTCTGTTTTGTTAAAAGCATTTCTTGCTGTCTTGCTTACTCCTGGATGTGCTTTTGAATATACTCATCGATAGTCTGTTGGAATGCAATTTTCACATTTCGATGTCGTAACAGGACCTGATGGAGATCTTCGTGTATATCTTGAAAGACTGGCTGAAGCAAGTAATGTCCAGAAATTCATCCAGGAAAATCCATTTGGCCAAAAACCCATCTCGGCTTCAAGTAGGGGTTGGCTCTTATACTCTAAAATCATTGGTATGGAAGCCAAGAAGTAGATATTACCCCTCCCTCATCGCACTGCCTTGGTGGTAATTGTCTGCTCAAAGCTGATTAGTGATTTACTTAAGGGCTTTTTTAGGGTAAAATTAATGGAAACTTTAACAGAGCAAATGAATTTCTGCCCAAGCTAAGTCACTTTGGGGAAAAGTGCTTTAAGAATAGAAATAGAGTAAACATCCAAGCACTTTTCTTTGTTTTCACCACCTGTTCAGCATCACTTTCAAACTCGACGTGTTGGAAAGTACACCAATTGCACAACAGCTGCTTCAGCTATTACAGGCTCCCAATGCGCTCTGCACCTACAGACAGCTATTGCCACCAAGCTGCCAGCTCAGTCTCGCACCACAACACCTGCTCCACGAAGTCTAAAATATGAATATCAATATTAATCTTGAAGTGGACAGCAGAGGGAGGAACCTAGCGAGAAACAGGGAGAATAGAGGCACCAACACTAGAGCCAATGAGCTGAATCATGTACACACTCCACATGCTTTAGTTTGCTGTGAAAATGCATCTAGTAGATCCTTGAGCAAGTGTCGTTCGTGTCCTTACTCATCTATGAGCAGTGTTATGACTGCCTTCTCTTGATGACTGGCCCTCTTTTTTAAACTTCATTGTAGTTGACGTTGTTTTGATATAAGAGTAAACCATGGATTATAGGCTTATATAATTTATTTTTATAAGACAAACGTGATAAAAAGCTGAGAATCAAGGGCAAGAAGATGTCTATGCAGCTGAGCAGCTCTTGATCTCTTGTTAAAACAGCAGATGACGGCTTGCAGTTGCATGTGAATACAAGAGTACTATGTTTTATAAAATTGCCTTTTGCTGTCCTGTGCTCCAAACAGATTCTAGGTTGTTGTACATTGTTATCATGATTGAATATAGCAGCCCAATTTGCATAAACAGGAATCAGGTTTATTGCGATTGGCTTATTTGCATATGGTTATTGTAAATACAAATTTTAACTAAGTCTGCAATACAGAGTCAAGATAAATGTAACAAAATAAGAAATTTTATTGATTTGAATTTTTGGGTACAATCTCTAATTTAATCCTCTGATTCGATCTCCACAATGATTTGACTTGCTGTATCACGAACTTGGCTTGACAGATTTGTAATACGGATTTGATTTCCTTGAATGAGGGCCTCCGGTCTTGATCTCTTTCAGTCTTCTTTTGATTTCTTGAATGAGGACCACCAGGCTTGATCTCTTCAAGTCTTCTTCTTTAGAATAGAACGACACGTTGATTTTTGATGCTTGTTGTTCTTCTTCTATGTAAAAAAAGAATTTTATGTAGCTTATTGAGTTCCAGAGAATTTTTGTGTACTCTGGAATAGCTCTGGCTTCTGTTTTTCTGACCTTCTGATTTTCTCTCTGGTTTCTCCTCCTTTGGTTTCTCTCTTTTAGTTTTTTCTCTCTAGTTTCTCTCCTCTGGTTTCTTCAAATGAGACTGGAGAACTCTATTTATAGAGCTTTCTAGGGTTTAGGTTTTAATGAGTAGCCACCATGGGCCTCATGGCCATCATTTATCCAAATAGTCTATTTTGTTATAAGGCCTTAACCCAACCAGTAAATGACTAATAAATAAAACGGCCCAAACTTAATTATAAGTCCGAATTAATTCATATCATTTATCATTTACTTTTATAAAGTCAACAGTTGACTTTACTGGATTAAATGAAATTTGATGACGTGGCACATTGTAATTTTTTTTTGTGCCTACAAATTGCCCCCTCGAGACTTGATTACGTACACGTAATTGAGTGTTTCGTCGTGATCGAGTCTCGAATGTTTTTTTTGTCATACTGTTTTATGGATTGGGCCTTGCACGTCCTTTTTTATTTTCCAACCATCCAAGGGAAGAACTTTGTCATCTATTTTTTTTTTTGGTTCATGGCTTTATAACTTTTATGATTACCATTATTTACATACAATAACAATAATAATAAAAGATAACTAAGGGTACCGATCTCGCCAACATTTCCTCCTTATGGAACAAAATAAGTCAGTAGAGCTTATCCATCTATGCTGGCAAATCTCCACCTGAAGATCTCCGTAACAACATGAATAATATCCTTTGAGGGTTTCAACTTTAAACCTAGTATTATGTCTTCTATATATACTAAGTGTGAGGCTTTTATTTTAATTTACCTCTACGCAGGCGTTTGGGCGAGTCTTTGGTCTACTGGAATCCCGACACACGTGAAGCCACGGAGGCCATAGGTATGATGATGAAGCAATAAAGGAGAGAACAACCATCTTTGACACCTCGAGATGACGAAAGAAGAATCATCCATAGTTTTGACGTCTTGTCGCAGCGAAGCCATTAATTGTTTTATTGTTCTCCCTTTGTTTTGTTTGCAGGTTAAACGCTTGCTTCAACATCTTGGATCGCTAAGAAGTCATGGCTGAAGGTTCACGGAGGTGGATCAAACATCCAACTCGGGATGGAGTCACATCGTCCACGGAGGATTTGAGTAACAGTGTGATCGCCACCGGAACCGCGAAGTCGCACTACCCATGCAGAGGAGTTAAACCATCTTCCGATGCGTCGACTTCCCATAGACGGAGGTGGAGACCCGACTGTTAGCTACCTAATGTGTACAATCTCATTTAACAGCAGGCTGGGTACTCTTGTTGATGTTGTTGTCGCTGCTTTTATACTCACTGGTCTTGGCCATTTCGTTAGCCAAAATATTATGAATAGCTAACATGCAACTGATGGTACACACACTCACACATTGCTGCGCTAAAGAATGACTGGAATTAATATCAGTAAATGTATGTTACTGATATCCAGTGGTAGCTTGTGTTGCTCTTATGCTTCAATGTATATTATGACCAAGTTTGGTACTTCAATGTAACTGAGGTATCCTGTCTACATAGCATGTGCTAAAACTTCGTCACTATGTTTCGTTGGATGATAAGCATGATGATGAGGAAGCATGGTGATGGGGCCACTGATTATTATGATGGTAATATGATTTCTTTGAGAAAGAAATTCATGAAACTCCACTTAGTGTATCATCCACCTTTGCGTATGTCCCTACATCAAATTCTTTTTGTTTTTCAATAGTATCACATTTGGTTAATAAAATCCAATGTAACCCCTTTTTTTTTTCTTTTTTAGGGAAATGTTTCTACCATGGTGAAATTTGAGTCCACGAGAATATTCGATGACGAGTCCTTGACTATAGTTGATGGATGAGAGTGGTGGCAATACCAATGGAGCCAAGTCATTTCCTGTCTGATCTTTGCAGCTTGAGGTCTTCCATGAAGGCGTAGAAGCTTTTCTTTCCACCTACACCACGAAACTATGGAGATTCAATGTCATGGAGGAGTCACACCATAGACGTTAGATCTGAAGACACGTCAAATTGTCCTTGGAGCCAAGTCGTTTTTTTTTTACTTGACACCATATAGCCATGAAGGTTTCAATGCCCACGAAGAATAACCAAGTCATTTAACTTTGGTGTTTAGACGCCAATTTTTTTTTGCCAACATGGAGAAGGAGCTTAGCCAATTGAAGAGTTGAAAAACCTTGACGTCTTTACAACTTGGTGAAGAAGTAGACATTCTACCATGCCCTTTTTTGATGGAGGAATTGCCATATTTAACATCATTGTTCTAAAGCCGTCATAGAGGCTTTAACACGACTTCCTTGTCACGGTGTTGGTGCTTGAATCATTCTCTAATTTTTCTGTCTTTTTTTTTCTTTTTTTTTATTTGACTGGTATTCGACGAAGCTTTTTCTTGAGGGTCAAGACATGATTCGAAGGTGTTGGTGCTTGGAAGCTTTCTCCAACAAAGTTGACAGGTGATGGTGCTTGGAAGCTTTCTCCATCATTCGAGAAATTTGATGCTTTTGAGCTTTTCTCTATTACAAATTTGAAGTGCTTTGGGACGAGTGTTGGTGCTTGGAAGCTTTCTCCAAAAAATTTGACAGGTGATGGTGCTTGGAAGCTTTCTCCATCGATCCTTGTTACTCGACTTTTTTGGTGGATCATTCAAACCTTAGGATCTTTCTTCAGATCGATCTCAAAGACTTTTGATAGCAAATTGGTGCTTGTGAGCTTTCTCCAATTTCCATGTGGAACAAAATTGTGAATCGCTAGTTCTTGACAACATTCTCTATATCTTCGATTCATAACTTTTGTATATCCGGTGCTTAGAAGCTCTCTCCAGACTTCCACGAATTTTGATGAAGTATTGGTGCTTAGGAGCTTTCTCCAAGCTTCGAACAAACGGTGACAAGTTTTAGTGCTCGTCTTTCAACAATGTTGATTCTTGAGGCTAAGGTGAAGCGATTTTGATGTTCCTGTGCCCCCAAGTTGATTTTTTGATGTGACTGCACTCGAATAACATTCAATCAAGATGCCTACGTACCAAATGAGTATTTGAGATGTACTTATTTGGATCGAGCCAAACGTAGTTCAAGGTTGTTTTTTTTTTTTGCGTTTGATATGCAGTTTATACTCTTGCTTAGTAGTATTTTTCTTTCGGATATGCAGTTTATACTCTTGCTTAGGAGTATTTTTCTTTTGGATATGCAGTTTATACTCTTGCTTAGGAGTAACTATTTTTGGTGTCTTTGTGATTTTTTTTTATAAGGTTGTAGAAGCGATCCTCCATCATTGTAGATGTCTAATCAGATTGATCTTCATGATTGGCAATTGCAAGTTCCATCTCATGAGCTCGAGTTGTCAAATCTTGAAATGTTTTTGGCTTGATTCCTTGCAAGATGTACGTCAAGTTCCAATGCTTATCAAGATGCACATCTCCACAGCAGAAGTTTCGGACAAGTGCTCCTTACATTGAAGGCTTAATGCTCTCCATCGTTCGATGTAATCCACGACTGGTTCGCCCTCCAATTGGTTGGTACGCGTTAATTCAATCATGCTCACCGTACGACAATTGTTGTAGAAGTGTTTCAAGAACGCTTGTTCCATTTGTGGCCAGTTGTCGATTAATTCTGGAGTTAAGTCTGTGTACCAATTGAATGCCACACCTTTAAGAGTGCGAACAAATTGCTTCACAAGTAGGTCGTCCTCAGTCCCTGCATTGTTACATGTTTCAACAAAGTGTGCAACATGTTGTTTTGGATTACCTTTTCCTTCAAATTGGATGAATTTGGGAGGCTGATAACCATCTGGCATTTGCAAGGATTCAATCCTCTTTGTATATGGCTTGGTGTAGAGGTTTTGTCTATCAAGACCTCCACTACCAAGTTGGATTTCGATGACACTTGCTATCATTTCTTGGAGTTTTTGGACGGTGATTGACTTCAAGCAATCTCCACGGAGTTTTGTATTCCTTGTGTATGACGTGGGCATCAAACTTGAGCTCGATTCTTCCGCATCACCTTCAGTTTCACTTTCATCAATCTCGAGTGACACAGTAGTTGGCAATTTCTCGAGTTTCTATGCTAGAATGGAGATTTGCTGGCTTTGGTGATTGATTTGGGCGTCTTTTTCTTCACCTTCCTTGATGAGCTTCTGAATATGTTCTTTCATATTTGCAAGTTCTTCCTCGATGGTAGTCACTTCAATCACCATGACATCGACAACGTCCGTTGATCCACGGGTCGACTCCATCATGTTTTTTTCGCCTAGGGACGAGGATTTGCTGTTGCCTTCATGAATGAATCTTCTCTTGGCCACCATTGTTGAAGCAGCTTGCTTCGTTGCTTGAATGGAGAAAGAGATGAGAGGTAGAAATGGTCCCACCGAGCGTGCCAAAAATTTGTAAACACAAATTTTAACTAAGTCTGCAAAACAGAGTCAAGATAAATGTAACAAAATAAGAAATATTATTGATTTGAATTTTTGGGTACAATCTCTAATTTAATCCTCTGATTCGATCTCCACAATGATTTGACTTGCTGTATCACGAACTTGGCTTGACAGATTCGTAATACGGATTTGATTTCCTTGAATGAGGGCCTCCGATCTTGATCTCTTTCAGTCTTCTTTTGATTTCTTGAATGAGGACCACCAGGCTTGATCTCTTCAAGTCTTCTTCTTTAGAATAGAACGACACGTTGATTTTTGATGCTTGTTGTTCTTCTTCTATGTAAAAAAGAATTTTATGTAGCTTATTGAGTTCCAGAGAATTTTTGTGTACTCTGGAATAGCTCTGGCTTCTGTTTTTCTGACCTTCTGATTTTCTCTCTGGTTTCTCCTCCTTTGGTTTCTCTCTTTTAGTTTTTTCTCTCTGGTTTTTTCTCTTCTCTCCTTCAAATGAGACTGGAGAACTCTATTTATAGAGCTTTCTAGGGTTTAGGTTTTAATGAGTAACCACCATGGGCCTCATGGCCATCATTTATCCAAATAGTCTATTTTGTTATAAGGCCTTAACCCAACCAGTAAATGACTAATAAATAAAACGGCCCAAACTTAATTATAAGTCCGAATTAATTCATATCATTTATCATTTACTTTTATAAAGTCAACAGTTGACTTTACTGGATTAAATGAAATTTAATGACGTGACACATTGTAATTTTTTTTTGTGCCTACAGTTATCACAGCTTGGCATTTTAAAAAGGTTGAAATGATTGTTTTAACTATTTTGTTAATGACAGTAATCGTGTCATAATGATGGAAGTGCAGGAGCTCATATGTCAGAGCCTACTTTTAAAGAAGGAAAAATTGTTAATTACCACCTTTTATAAACAACAATTTGTAAATTACCACCTTAATTTTTTTTTTTTTAAATTACCACCTTTTATATGCAAATCTTTTAAAACTCCCACCTCTTAACATTTTCCGTCAAAAAAAAGTTATGTGGGTCCCACATAGATTTATTTCCCTCCATTTCTGTTTTCTCTCCCCATTTCTCACTCCTCTTCTTCTTCCTCTGTTTTGCTTTTCGCTTCCCACTATTATTAGGGATTTTTTTACCCCAATCTTTTTCTCTCCTCCATATAACTCAATCTCTGTGTCTCCTCCTTGTTCCTGTGCAAAGCACTGGGCTGATGGTTGAACATTTACCGAGTGATTAGTATAATAAAGGAAAATCGTATAGAGGAGAAGACTAGTGTAAAATATGCAAGCAGAGGGCACAATCTCACAATCAACAAGTAACTTTCATTTATAGAAGAGAAAGTTGTATGGAGTGCTGAAGCAGAGTACAGGATCTTCTCAAAATGAAAGATAAAAATTGCAGTTCCTCCTAATTTTATTGCATCTCAGTCGGACTCTGCTTCAGAGGGATGTAGCTGAAGAAATGTAGAAAATCCTAACATTCTTCAATTGATTGCTAAAACATGGCTAGAAGGCAATGTCCTTGGCGACCTGCTTTCTTTTCCCGCTCCGAACCCAATATCATTCTCCTGCAAACTGTAACAAGAAAACCTAGGCTAACTTCAGTTCTCATTTTCAATCCAAACTAGCCTGCTTCAAGGGAATTGTGCGACTCAGCAATTAAGAAAATATGGTTGGTCATTCCTTCTGATTCCATCATAAACCGAGGTGTGGAGTTTAGCTGAAGTTTTTGTGTTTGTAGGGATTATTGAATTCCAGATAAAATTAGCCTATAAATAGGAGGGAAAAGTATGATACTTAATTCACATCGAACACCGCAGAGTATCAAACACAAATATACATAACACATACTCCTATAGGTATGTAATATTTCTAAGTTACTAGTTTCTTCTTATTACATTGAGTGAATTTTACATAAAGATTTTTACTGTTGCGTCTGTGTTTCTGATACATTTATGATTTCTTTATCTAAGACTGAAGAATTGAAAGAATGGCACCATCATGTGTAAGTTAATGATAATCTCCTTAATTGGAGTAATTTCATTAAATTGATATATATAGGATACAACCTAATAAAACATTAATTCTAAAAAGTGAATATCCATCTTAATGTGCTTCGTCCGCTGATAAGGCAGAAGTGGAAGGCACAGGCATCTGAGAATTAAGACTTGCAAATCAAAGTACCATAAGAATCTTCATCCAACCTTCTCTATCCATGTATAAGTGTGTACTAGAAAAAGCTTTGCATTGCTATCCAATGAGGAAGGAGAAATAGAGAGTGAGGGAGGATAGAGAAAGATTAGGGTAAAAAAAAACCTAGTAATGGTGATAAATGGGGGAGGAAAACAGAGGAAGAAGAAGAGGAGTGAGAAATGGGAAGAGAAAACAGAAATGGAGGGAAATAAAGCTATGTGGGACCCACATAACGTTTTTTTTGACGGAAAACGTTAAGAGGTGGGAGTGTTAAAAGATTTGCATATAAAAGGTGGTAATTTAAAAAAAATAAAAATTTAAGGTGGTAATTTACAAAATGCTGTTTATAAAAGGTGGTAATTAACAATTTTTCCTTCAAAGAAATATAATTTTCTTAGCTAATGTTACTCAATTTATTCGATGAATTTCCATCTCATTATATCGACACTTTTGTTTTGGGAAATCATGATGTAATGTAACCCTTTATTTTAAGTGTTTTCCTTATATAGTTCCCACGTAAACCTTTATCCTGAACCTATATTTTCTCGTTAAATGTAACAGGGTTTGGGTAACTCCTTTAATAGAAGTTAACTTTGATTGCAGTGCCGTTCCTGACATTTTTGAGGCCCTAGGCGCAAAATCAAAAATGGGCCCCAAAGATATAGAAAATATTTTTTTCATAAATCTGATTTTAGATATTAATTTTTAAAGTTGTGTCTCGAAACTATACAAAAAAAATATAGCATTTGTATTTTAGAAATATAGTAGCATTAGTACGTTTTAGTTCATTTCTTTAATAACTTCTTTTTCTTAAAAGTATTACATAAGTATTGAACTCCATCATCATTGCCGATAATCTAAGTCTTTCCCATGGTAAGGTCATCATTTATCACCAAAAAGAGAAAGCTATATATATCCATGAAAAATATCCAAACATCCATATGAAAAATAAGAAATTGGAAAGGAAAAATATTGTTCAAAAAAATAAAAATATAGGAAAATAATTAATATAATGTGTAAAGATATTACGAAATAACGACATTTAGAAATGAAATCAAGAAAAAATCAAATATCAAAATTAATCAAGACACTTATGTTTGACCATCTATCCATGAGTACATGGTTAGACAGTATGATGTTTAAGTTAAAATGGTAAGGTTTGAACTCAAAGGTTTAAAGTTTTAAAATTTTAACACTTATACTTTTAAGTAAAACCTCACTCAACGATTATAAGATTATGAACTAAAACCTTTTTTACTTTAAATTAAAACCTTTTGGTCCGATCAAAAAAAAAAAAAAACTTTTGGTCTTCCTTCAAAAAAAACCTTTTGATCTTTATGGTCTATCTCAAGACTTACTCATTATAGATAAGTTTTTAATTGATTTTCAAAGATCCTTATTGAGAATATTTCTTTTAGTCAAATTGTATTAGATGATTGAAACTCATATGAATTGGAGTGTGTACCGTATAAATTATAGATGATAACGCTTTATCAATGTTCAATGGCAGTATTGGACAAAAATTTGCTATTAATTGTTGAACCTTTTGGGGAAAATAATGTTTTCCATTTGAATTAAAGGTGAGAAGTTCATAAGATTGACAAATATGAGAATTAGGAAGTGAAAGTTTACGAAAAAGAAAGTAATAAAGGTCGCTAAATATTATCTTCCTTCTTTTCTTCTTCGGTATTATCGGACTATCCCGGCGCAAAAGCAATTTTTTGCTATATGACATATTTTCTAATTTGGGCCCCTTGAAAAGTTGGGCCCTATACAATCGCACTCGAGGCCTACCCTCAAAACCGACCTGTTTGATTGATTAGGTTGGCTTTCAATTCCTCCTCGATTTTCAACTTGGTTTATTTTTGCCCTCTATTTCCATCTTTAATCTTCTATCTTTGACCCATCTTTACGAATATTGTTCATCTTAAACCCCCCTTTTCATATCTAACCTTTGTACACATTGTTGGGACAGGGCCTGTTAGAAATATACTGGAAACTGACAAATTTGGAAACAAGATTTCGAGCCCCACAACAATTTTGGATGAATTCCGGAACGAAAATTAAGAATTGACAATTAGTGGCCTCGAATCATTATCTTGAATTTGGGCTCAAAAACTAGTATAAAACTAGTGTTTATGATAGTAAGTATATAGAGCTAGGTGTATTTTGGTGGTATTTGTGACTCTGAGAAAGCTTCTTTACAGGCTCTTCTAAATGTTGAGAGAGGATGTCTTCCCTTTAGATATTTTGGAGTTCCTTTATCTACAACTCATTGTAACTCAATGCAGGCTCCTTGTTGTGAATATCACAACTATAGTTGATTGTTGGACTTCTAGGAAGCTTTCCAACACTGGCAGATTGCAACTCGTTAAAAGTGTCCTATTTGGTATTCAGACGTACTGTTCCCATATCTTTGTGTTGCCTAAAAAGATTTTGAGGGATATTGAAGCTAAATTCAGGCTCTTTTTTTGGACTGGTAAGAATGAGCATTCTAGAAAGACTATTGTCTCTTGGAAGCACATAAAACATAGTACTCTTGTATAATATTTGGATTCAGAGGAGTTCTCTTGTATTCACATGCAACTGCAAGCTGTCATCTGCTGTTTGAAGAGATATTACCTTTCTTGTTGCTTGTAGATGCTTACATAAGGATAAAGATGTGTTGATTCTCTCTTCAATGTGCTGGTCCTTGGTTCTTGGTGAACCCTTCCTAGAAGGTGGCACTATCTAGGGATGTCAATGGGGCAGGGTGGGGCGGGGCGGATGTTGGCATTTCTATCCCCATCCCCGCCTAAAAAACTCATCCTCATCCCCGCCCCATCACCCATGGCGGGGGAAAATCTTGTCCCCATCCCCGCCCTAACGGGGACAAGATAAAATCTATCCCCGCCCCATCCCTGCACGAATCCCCGCCCCAATCTATTAGGGTTAAGGGAGAGGGAAAACAAAAGTTTAAAAGTAATCTTGGATTTTAGCCTTTGGCCTTTGAAAAATAAAAATATCAAATAAAAGCAGTAAACAACTAATAACATTTAGGATTTTAGGCCTTTGGAGAATACCTATGGCGGGGCTCAGACGGGACGGATGGGGATGGGGCGGATGGGGATGGGGCGGGTATATATGGACTAACATCCATCCCCCGTGACACCTTCCCCATCCTCACCTAACTGGGGCGGGTGCGGGGCGGTTCTCCACAAAACCCGCCCCACTGACAATCCTAGCACTATGTTCCTTGAGTCTAGAAGTATTTTTCACTATGATTAATTACAACTTGTGCTATATTCCTACTTTGATAATAAAATCGCTTATTTGCCAAAAAAAGATAAACAAAGCGATAGAAGAATAGGGCTCGAAAATAGTGTTTGTGTCGTTGAGGACTTTGGGACCACTCCACGATAGTTTACTACTCCAAGTTATTTTGTTGTGATTTTGTTGCTAAGGATTAATTTTGCCCACAAAGCAAGACCCTGGTAATTATTCTATATATATTTAATTTCATTTCTCAAAATGAATTAAGTTTTTGTTTTTGGGTAACAAATTGATATATTTGCCTGTTTCCATTTATGTATGAGATTATAAGAGATCTTTGAGGGAAATATGAAAACGGGTTATATTTGTGTATTTCTTTCTTTGATTTATTTAAATTAAAAAATTCTTCCTTTTGCCAATAATATGGGAAGTAAGGTTAATGCTTTTCCAAAGCTTTCTTAATTTTATACTACTAGATTCCGGGCATGGGCTTCGCACGTTATTAGTCTTAATCTGTCATTGTTGTTCATAGGTTATGAATCAATAAGAAATTTCCACATCAATAATTTGACCATAACTACTTACGTGGAGCATTGAGCTTAGATATTTAATTAAAAAATTGCCAACAATGAGCTAACATTTCCGTTGACCGCTTTTAACAAGTCAATCATTGAATTATGCTGGAATAACTAGAACTTGATACCAATTAAACTTTAAAAAATTTGTTTAACAAATGTTGGTAACTTGTTAGCTTAGGTCACTCGTCCATGTATCTTATTTTAGTTGGTTTAAAATAAATACTTATTTTAAATTTATATCTCCGTTCACTCCCTTTTTTCTTTCTCTCTCCACCACCCTCCTCCTCCTTCCTTGCCACAACCACCTAAACACCACCCAACCCCAACCACCCTCTTCCCTCGCCGTTTCCTTATGCTTCTCTCCACCGACATCAACCACCATCCAACACCTCCACCTCACCCCACCTCCCAACACCACCTATTCCACCGCAAATCACCAACTTTGCATCGTTTGTTGGGGAACTTTGCATCGTTTGTTGGAGAATGATGCCTCCCCTCGAACCAAGACCTCTTCTTGCTTCACGTACGCCTCAACATGAAGCTTCAACGTTTGCATTGTTTTCTCTTCATAGCCTTCTTCCCCACTTCCGTAACTTTTTTTTTGAAAATGCCTCTCATCATTTTGACCCGATTATCTTCATACCTTCGTCCCAAATGTATTAACCCGATCAAGACCTGGCCCAATTTGGACCTGACCCGAAAATTGACCTGACCCGATACCCGATCCGACACTGGCATGCCCGAAATAGACCTCAACCGGCTCCGAAACCAGCCTGACCCGAAATTGACCCAACACGAACTAACCTGACCTAGACACGACTTGAACGACCCGATTGCCATCTCTAGGGTGTGGGTGGGGTCATATCGGCATGGGGTGGGGGAATGGTTTTTAGTGGGAGGCTGTTTTTGGTGGTCTGATTTCGGGGTATGAGTAGGGTGTCAGGGGTGTAGGTGGAGTGATGTCGGGGAGGGGTGGTCAGATAGTGGTTTCATTTCTTTTGTATTTATTATTTTTTGAAATATAAATTTGAAAATTTAAAATGTCCAATAAAGGAATGACATGTGTCACTTTAACCTATTAAAAATGTTAATAAGAGTTGGTAACCGGCTTTGACTTGTTAGAAGCGGAGGGGTATGAAAGCGATAATTATTCCAGGATAATCTAATCGTTGACTTGTTAGAAGCGCTCAGTACAAAGGTTAGCTTATCTTGATAATTTTTCTATTTTGTTTTGCAAAAGGTTGAAGTTCGAGCCTGGTCTGGGTCGGGCCAAATTAGAGTCAGACTGATTTCGGATCAGAATCTGGGCGGGGCTATTCGGGTTCCGATCTGTTTCAACTATGCCAGTTTTGGGTCGGGTAGTGAGATAGGCTAAAGTCGTATCACCTAATCAAAGATAAATCCTAAATTCCTCTAACAAAAATAGTCAAGGGAAGTGGGGTCGAATCTAATGAGAGACAGAGTTTCTTAGTTAATATTCAGCTAAACTGCTACTTCAGACAAGATCAGATAGAAATTAGCTGAACTACTATTTAGACTAAATAAAGCATCTACAAGGATATTAGTTTGGTCCACCATGCTTATACCAATCAAAGGATCAAACAACTATCCGAACCTAGGTCAAGAGTCGAGAGATTAGAACGTGTTAAGCTATGGCTAAGTCTCAACGCTCATAATTCAACATTTGCTGCATGGCCACTAACATAATCAGAATTACTGATGTGTACTAGGCCTCTAAAAGTAAGAGGGATCTGTGCAAACAATTATTAGCAATAACATTAATTACTCATTAAGAACAAATCACACCATAACCAATTTAATCAAGCATTAGAATTTAATAGCAATTCAAGAGTAATTCATGGTATAAACATGGTTTTCCTCCCTAAATCCCTATAAGACTACTCACTCATAATTGAATCAACAGTAACAAAACTAATATAAAACCCTAATCTTTGCATCATAAAACAATTCAATAATCAAACTAAGAAATTAAGAAATAACTAAAGAGATTAAGAGAGAAGAATAATACCCATTGACAGAAAAAGATGGCCTTTATTGAAATAAATCTAAGGTTCAATCACCCTTGGAACTAATCTAAGTGTTTAAACTAATGAAAAACTCTTAAAACTAAACAAAACTGAATAAAAAGGTCTCTCTCAAATAAATGAATTTAGCTATTTATAATAGCTCATAAAACTAATTAAAAATGCAATTAAATGATAGAATTTCGGCTCCGCATCCCCGCTACCCGATCGGGCAATGGGCCACCCGATTAGGCTAAGTCAAAACATAAGCCCAACTGTACTTTTCTCGCCCAAAATGCAGCAGCAACAAAAAGGAGGACTTGGCCTCACCCAATAGCATCAGGCAATCATTGCCTGATCGGTCCGCACACAGAAGGAGCCCAACTCATCTTTTCGCGTACGCACAGTTGCAACATCATTTTCTAGAACTCTGGGCTTCGCTCGATCGAGCCTTCTTTGCCCGATTGGATAGGGCTGAGCCAACTTGGGCCAGCCTTAATCTCCTTCCACACGCAAGCAGCAACAACATTTTCTGGGTTCAGCCCGCCCGATCGCGTATGAAACCTTACCACCCGATCTTAATATTCTGCCCGATCAGAACACGTCTTTTCATCTCTCTTAGCTTTTGGCACTCAGTCTTCATGCTTTAGAGGTCTCGGGACCTCGTTATTCATCCATAGTGCCCGTAAGAATTTCTACGTGCCTCGCAAGAACTCATAAAGGTACGGTTGTTTCCAAATAGCTTGGAAATAAGGAGAAAACTCCCTAAAACCTGCAATTCAACATAAAACAACAAAACCACAACTCTATAGATTAATTAGCACAAAATAGCTTCGAAGAACTCTAATGACGCACAATTTAGCTCATAAATAAGGGGAAAAACTCTATATAAATACATGATATCAAACTTCCCAAGCTAAACCTTTGCTTGTCCTCAAGCAAATAAAACATGAACATGGAATAAATTGCCTCACCGCAAAGATAAACATTCAAAGCTCAAAAACGTTTTCAAGACTAAGAATCATTCAAGCAGGCAAAATTCAAGTTCAGCTATTCAAATCCATCCAACTGCCAATCATCCAAGCAAACCATCAAATTCAACTCATCTACATGGCATACAAATCCTGAAAAGGCACTCACAAAGATGTCACTTCTCTCAATTTTGTGGCAGGCAAAGAAAACGCCCGAACATTCACCAACCCGACCATAGATTCCCTTCCCACTCACACTCTCATGTGTTTAAGAAGGTTAAATATCGCTCATCCTAATCAAGTCGACTCAATTAGTAGACATACTCTTTAACTTTGACAAACTGACTCAAAATCAATCCAATAAACAATGCAACACGAGCTTAAGAGGACTTTATAGGGTTGTAATGGGGCTTAGGTAAGAGGTAGGGGATATTTTTAGGAAATGTGAAAAAACCGAGAATGGGGGAGCAAATCAACTTTGCTCCCCCAACAACACCAAATTACTACAAAACATACCACAACTCTTATGAATCGATAGAAACTCGATCCCAACAAACCCAACTTTCAAGCAATGTAGCAATTTTTTTCTTTATGAACAACGTGAAAGAAGAAACTTTGAACTCTTTTGAACTTTTATTTCTTTTTCTTTCATTTTACGAACCAAATATTTACGCAACTCAACTTTGCCTTTTCTATTCTTTTTCTCACACTTAAACCACATCAAGTACACTTTTGTTCCGAAAACCAAATCAAACGAAACCATAGAACCAAACTCATATCTCAACCCAACAATGCTCCCCCAAGCTAGGCTTGGAAATAGTATCGAAATAAAGGCCATTGGGCTCATAATAAGGGTTTAGAAACACAAAACAGGTCATTAGGCTCAGTGGGGCTAAGGAGGATAAAAGCATATCAAAAATCCACTCTAAGGCTCAAGAATTAGACAAAAGAACGCCTCTATCACAACAAATGCTACAAGTCATCGATTATCAGACAAGTACGAAGTCAAAGACAAGATCAATCAACTAAAGAGGAACTAACACAGAAAAACAGACTGGATAATCATATGAATCCAAAAGGCTACAAAGAGGCTTCATAGTCTAACCAATTCAGGCATGCAGCACAATGTAGTGTATAATAATCGAACTTCGCTCAAAATCATAGTAATCAAACTTCAAATCATACCCTCGAGATCACAAATGCCCAGCAATCTAGAAAACAAAGTCAAATCATTTTCAATAAGAGCACAACAAGGGGCAAAGGGAGGCAACTAAACCAGTCATGTGAATCAATTATTTTTTGATTTTTTTAGCATTTTTCAAAAGCAATAAATCTATCCTAAAAAGCGGTAACAGAGGCAGAGAATACAAACATAAATCCTCCCCCAACCTAAACATGGAAGTGTCCTTAATGCCACAAGATGAACAAAAAGGACGATGCTAAGATGAAAAACGACGTTAGTGTTCTCTCACTCTCTCTCACTCTAAAAAAAATAAAAAGAAAAAGGAATAGAGGGAAATTACGGGTTGCCTCCCGCACAACGCTGGTTTATTAAGGTCCCGCACGACCATAATACTTCCAATTCTCAAATTAGAGGGGCTTGGCAGTGAGTGCCACCCTAATCAAATATCTTCATTCTCCAAATCCAGACTGTGAGGCAACCTTAGGTGTATTTTGAACTTTCTCTACACCTACCTCATCCAAAATATCATCCCTGCAACAAGATTGTCTAAGTATAGGTGCCTTAACAGCATTGGTTAGTTTAAAAGACACTTTATCATCACCAACACTCAGTGTTAAAGACCCTGACTTAACATCAATAACAGCACCAATAGTTACAAAAACGGTCTACCCAGAATAATGGGAATCAGGGCATCCTCATCCATATCAAGTAACACAAAATAAACAGGAATGTATAATTTCCCGACCCTAACAGGAACATTCTCTAAAACACCTAGGGGGTATTTAATAGAATGATCAACCATCTGTAAAGTGATTTGTATGCATTTAAGTGATCCCATATTCAGTTTCTTATAAACAAATACAGGCATAACAGAAACAGAAGCACCTAAATGACACAAAGCTTTTTCAATAAAAATAGGTCCAACATGGCAGGGAATAGAAAAACTACACGGATCCTTCATCTTAGGTGGGGTTTTATTCTGTATAAAAGCACTATTGTTTTCAGTAAGAGCAACACATTCTACCCCACCAAATTCTCTCTTCTTAGTTATCATGTCTTTCAGGAATTTGGCATAAATAGGGACATAGGTAATTAATACAATGAAAGGAATCGTTACCTCAATGTTCTTGACCATAAACAAGAACTTACCAAATTGTTGTTCGACCTTTGATTTCTGCATCCTGTGAGGAAAAGGTAGCCATGGTGTAAAAGGTGTTTCAGAAACCTTATCCTTTTTCTTCCCTGTCTGTTCAGCTTCCTCAGATAATTCGACCTTGGACTTCGAATTCTTCTCTTCTCCTTCCTCTACCACCTTCTTCCCCTTAGTCGGGGCAGCGTCATCAATGGGAAATGGAGGAGCGTCGTAAGCAATGCCACTATGAAGAGTAATGGCATTTACTTTCTCCCTCTGAATAGGTTGCCCAGGCAATTGTCCCTGCTGCGTTTGAGCATTGTTTCCTGCCAATTGGGCAATCTTAGTCTCGAGAAGTTTAATATGCTTCTCTTGAGCTCTTTGTACCTCCTCATTAGTTTTCTGCATGGTCAGCATAAGCTTGGTCAATTCAGATGTGGTAGGCTCTTGTGGGGCTACATTTTATGGTGGTGGTTGGAAATTTTGTTGGTTTTGGTAGTGATGTGGAGGTTGAATTTTTTTGGTGGGGGTCTCTGAAAACTAGGGGGTTTTCATAGAATGATGATTTGGGGTGGTTTTTTTGGTGGTGGTAGGAAATTTTATGGGTTTTGATAGTTATGTGGAGGGGGAAATTTTGTGGTCTCTGTTGGAAGGCATTTGCCTGTTCCATCAGATGTTGACTGAACTGACAATCGTGCCCAAAATGACCCTAAACACCACATACCTCGCAGTAGGATGAGGTAATGGGTGCAACGGCAGAGATAACATTAATGCTCAAAGGAGGGGGTGTCGAGGTAGAGGATCTCAAGGTGTCAAGCTTCATATTCAGTTTCGCCACTTGCGAAGTCAGCAATGCAAGGGCGTCTACCTCCAATACCTTCTTTGTGAGTTTTAGGAAGTGGAATGATCATTGGCTGCAAGGTTTGATAAGAAATCATAGCCTACATCCACTTCCTTATCTAGAAAAACTACTCCCGCAAACGAGTCAGCAATACTCTTCGTCTGAGGCTGCAAACCATTGTAGAATGTCTGTGTCAAGAACCATTTGTCCATGTTGTGATGCGGACACTCTCGCTGCAAATCTCTAAATCTAGCCCACGCCTCCCGAAGTGTTTCATCAGGCTCTTAGGAAAACGTGGCTACTTTGTTTCCGATTTCTACTGTCTTTGTAGGTGGATAATGCTCTCTCAGGAACGCAGCAGAAATTTCCGACCATTTAGATACTTTGATATCGTTGAACCACTTCTGAGCTCTGTCGCGGAATGAAAACTCGAATAACATGACCTTCAGTTGCTCAGGTGTGATTCCATGATGCTTAATAGTTCTGCAGAGTTGTTGAAATCTCTCTAGATGATTGATCGGATCTTCAGTGGGATGCCCAACAAACTGATTTTGCTGAACCATGTTGATGAGTCCATGCTTGATCTCGAAATTGTTAGCGGCGATGGTGGGCATTGGTGGGCCAGTGGAAATGCGGTCAGGATTAGGCACCTTATATATATGAATTCAATGATTTAGCCATAGCTGAACTCGAAGTGTCTGCTTCAGAGGTGTTCAGCTGAACAAACTGCTTTTCTCTCTGAAATTTCTTTCTAAGTTGCCTGAGAGTCTTTGTAAGATTGGGATCCTCTGAATGAGGGAACCGTTTCTTTGAGACCTGGGCATACAAAAGAAACAAAAAGAAGCAATAAAACGTACCTCAATTGGAACGATGGTGTTCCATTGAGGCATAGAGAAGTAAACCAAATAACCAAATAAAAAATTAGAAAACTAGTCGTCTCCCCGACAACGGCGCTAAAATTTGATAGGCTAAAGTCGTATCACCTAATCAAAGATAAATCCTGAATTCCTCTAACAACAATAGTCAAGGGAAGTAGGGTCGAATCTACAGAGAGACAGAGTTTCTAAGTTAATATTCATCTAAACAGCTACTTCAGACAAGATCAGATAGAAATCAGCTGAACTATTTTTTAGACTAAAGAAAGCAATATAAAAATGGGATTTAGACTATTAATTAAAGGTCTAGGGTATTAGTTCGGTCCAACATGCTTATACCAATCAAAGAATCAAACAACTATCAAAACCTAGGTCAAGAGTAGAGAGATTAGAGCACGTGTTAAACTATGGTCAAGTCTCAATGGTCATAATTCAACATATGCCGCATGTCCACTAACATAATCAGAATTACTGATGTGCACTAGGCCACTAAAAGTAAGACGAATCTGTGCAAACAATTATTAATCTCAAACAATGAATGAAACTGTGCAATAACATTAATTACTCGTTAAGAACAAATCACACTATAACCAATCTAATCAAGCCCTAGAATTTAATAGTAATTCAAAAGTAACTCATGGTATAAACATGGTTTTCCTCCCTAAATCCCTAAAAATAAGACTACTTACTCATAATTAAATCAACAATAACAAAACTAATATAAAACCCTAATCTTTACGTCATGAAATAACTCAATAATCAAACTAAGAAATTACGAAATAACTAAAGAGATTAACAGAGAAGAATATTACCAATTGACGGAAAACAATAACCTCTATTGAAATAAATCCAAGGTTCAATCACATTTGGAACTAATCTAAGTGTTTAAACTAAATAAAATCTCTTAAAACTAAACTAAACAAAGCTGAATAAAAAGATCTCTCTCAAATAAATGAGTTTAGCTATTTATAATAGCCCCTAAAAACTAACTTAAAACACAACTAAATGATAGAATTTCGGCTCCGCGTCCCGCTACCAGCTCGGGCAATGGGCCACCCTATCGGGCCAAGTCAAAACATAAGCCCAACTGAACTTTTCTCGCCCAAAATGCAGCAACAACAAAAAGGAGGATTGGGCCTCCCCCGATGGCATCGGGCCATCATTGCCCAATCGGGCCGCATGCACACGGAGCCCAGCTCATCTCTTTGCGTATGCACAACAACGACATCATTTTCTGGAACTCTGGGCTTCGCCCGATAGGGCCTTCTTTGCCCGATTGGATCGGGTTGAGCCAATTTGGGCTAGCCTTGCTCTCCTTCCTCAGGCAAGCAGTAGCAAAATTTTCTAGGTTCGCCTGATTGGGTCGGGCCAAGCCAGCCCGATCGAGTACGAAACCTTACCAACCCTATCTTAATATTCTTCGCCTGATCGGGTCATATTCTGCCTGATCAGAACACGTCTTTCATCTCTCTTAGCTTTTGGCACTCAATCTTCACGCTTTAGAGATCTCGGGACCTCGTTATTCATCCATAGTGCTCGTAACAAATTCTACGTGCCTCGTAACAACTCATAAAGGTGCGGTTGTTTCCAAATAGCCCAAAATAAGGAGAAAACTCCCTTAAACCTGCAATTCAACATAAAACAACAAAACAACAACTATATAGAATAATTAGCACAAAATAGCTCTGAAGAGCTCCAATGATTTTACTCATAAATAAGGGGAAAAACTCGATATAAATACATGATGTCATCGGGTACCGGGGCTGGGTCAATTTTCTGGTCGGGTCCAAATCGATTTAGGTCCTCATCAGGTCAATACATTTAGGACGAAGATATATAAAAATGATGAAAGAATTTTTTTTTTAAAAATATGAAAGTGGAGAACAAGGCTAAGAAGAGAAAATGATGCAAAGGGTGAAGCTTATTATTGGGCATACGTAAAGCAACAAGAGGTATTGGTTCGCGAAGAGACATCATTGCCCCACTATTGTAATATCCGAGAAAATTTAAAAGAAATTAATTAAACTATAATGGTACTTAACATGTAACGAAATTATCTCTTCATATATATATATAATATAATATAATATAAATTACTGAATTCTTTTAAAATAAAATTGAGTTAGTATCATTAAATTGTTAAATTCTAAAAAACTTATTTAAGCGCTTAATGTAATTTATTATAATATAATCATTTTTATTAACTAAATTAGATTAATCATGATTATTTTATGGGGATTCGGATATACAGTTCACTCATATTTATGTTAGCTTTCAAAGTAATTATTTTTATAACATAAGGTTAGTATGATGTTGGGTAAAAGACATTGGATGGATAACAATCTCCTTGAGCCTAATACCCAAAAACTTACCCAATCAAAGACTACCCAACTCACCCAAAAAGACATGGGAAATTCCCAATGGTGGCCCTTAGGTTTTAGAAATTCTCAGTGGTGGAAATTTCAAAAAAACTTTTCCGTTGGAGCCCTAGTTTATAAATTATTCCCAAACATAACCTTAATGAAGAATATTCCGTTATTGTAAATCATATTTGGTTATTATAAATCATATTATGTTAGTTAACAGTTAACACGATCACTCACACATAAATGAGGCATTTTTGGGTCGATTTTTTTACCAACTACGACCTCAAAATCAACCCTTAAGGTTATGTTTAGGGGGTCATATTTATTCCTTAAAGATCGATTTTGAGGTCGAGTTTGGCAAAAAAAAAGAACAAAATGCCTTGTTTTATGTGCGAGTGACAACTGTTAAATAATGGAATGCTTTTTTTATTAATGAAATATTCTTCATTAATGTTATGCTTGAGAATAATTGGAAAACAGGGCTACTAACGAAAAAGTTAGTTTGGAATTTCCACCACTAGGAAATCCTAAGACCTAAGGGCAACCATTGAGAATTTCCCAAAAGATCAAATCACAAAACAAAAGAAAAAGGAAAAACATTGACTTTCCACCATTCACTCCCTCCCTCACCCTCTCAAAGAACGCGACATTCCTTCTTCCAGGGGTTCAAAGCCTCTTCCATGGTTTCAAAAGCTCCATCCACAGTTTCCCAGCAAAACCATCAAATTTACTCCCTGTTTTAGAGCTTCTAGAAGCTATAAATAGCCATGCTTACTAACTCAAACTCCAGACAACAATCTCTTTCATCTATTCTCTTCTTCTTTCCTCATATATCCCTTGCCAGAAAAATCCAACCCACTCACCGAAAAACGCTAGCCCAACGACCCCTCTGCTCCCTCTCCATCCACGCAACCCCCACACCCTCCCCTATTTTTCGCAACACCACTCCCCCTTCCCCTGCTGCCCGTGTTCCTCCGCTGACCACCACAACCCCAACCTGTCCAGCTGCAGCCACTTTCGGAGGTGCACCCAAACGCCGATGACGAACCCTTCCAGCCACCACACATTCCCTCTCCCTCCGTCGACACAACCCGCGTACCATCGCAAGTCCCTCTCCCTCTCTCACTACATTCCCTCTTCTCTCTCAACCAACCTGCCCATCCAAGTTCTTCCACCACCGTTGCACCAAAACACCGCTAGAAGTCACCGGAACAACTGCAATTGTAATACCATAGGAAAACCCTAACCCCAAATCTTAGTTATGTGTTAAAGCATGAGATTATATTAAAGTAAGAAGAGTGTAGGTTAACTAAGTATTTCCAGTTATATTGTATTTAATTAGTTAACTTATATGTTTTACATGATTTATATGATTTAATTATATAGGATTCTAAAGTTCTAGGTGGAAGATGGTTACTTGGAACTGTTAGTTATACTCAGTTTCATTTGGTTTTGGCCTTTTAAACATATTAGAATACTCCCCAACATCATACGAGGACAAAAGTGGCTAAGAGCTATCATTATTAGTGGTTAAGAAAGCTTTGGGAACCAATAGATAAGTTAGAAAGTCCATGAGTACCTCATTCCTTAAGATTATAAAAATCGTATAGAGATTTTTTTATTAGGTTATGATGAAGTTCCAGTTAAAGAGCCTTTCGGGGTTAAATCCGAGCTCATAACTTAACCAAACTTGATGTATGACATGTTTGGGATGTCTGAAGGTTGAAATGGTAATTTATTCTCAAGAATTAAAATGGTAAAAACTGACCAACTGAAATTACAACTCAAACCTATGCTCAAAGAAACCTTCTTAGCAGCTACTTAAGTGGCAATCTCCTGAAAAAATTTCATGCATGAAAGCCAACATCTCAAGCTAACACATCAAGCAGGAAACTCCTAGAAATACACAGAAACCAACCTTGCCCAGAACTGATTTCCCTCCTCCCTCGGTACCGCTAGATTAGACTATAAAAGCCTGTTTTGGGTTTTTGCCTCTTTTCTCTGATTTCTTCCTCTTTGACACCCATTTCTCTTCACATATTAATCTTCTAAACATCCATATCTAGTAGTTCAAGCTTTTGTTTCAGCTTTTAGGCCTTGGAATCATACCGGAAAACCTTGTTGAGATATCATCTAAGTTGTCGAGAAGCTTTAGGAGTAAATAATCATTTAGATTAAGAAGTTACATTGTGTTAGGTATCCTAGGTGAAGGTACACACTTAGTTTGGATTTTGACCTAGAGATTTCCATACCTATGGTTAAGTGAATTTTTCTGTCTAGTGTAAACTATGTTTATGAAATGAAACTACTTCTGATGTGCATCTTATTATGTGTATTTTGAGTATGTAACATGGATATAGCATGCTAAGGTTCACTTGAGATGTTTTATTTTACCTAAGCTATGCTTATACACTAAGTCATCACGCTTATGCTTCTAAATGAAATGTGTTAAGTATATGGAGTTGTGTAGTAATGAATAGTAGGTAACCTCTTGATAAAATGTATGTCTAAGTCTTTAAGACGGAATTTGTTAGCTCAATTGAAGTTATTACGCTAAAGACTAGTTTCACGTATGAAAACCCTAATTTTCCCAACTATCAAAGTAAGTGTAATTGGAAACAGGTGATAAGAGTTCTAAGTTATGAGGATTGAAATATGAATCATTAAATATCTTGAATTATAAATATGAAAAGAAGGCGTGAACATGAACCCGGGTAGTCCCTAACTGTTCCCAACCAAGATGGGTAGTTCCTAACGTATAGGACATGTCCGGTTTAAGTCTTGCAAGAAGAACAGTAAAAGGTGGAGTGACGACTCTCAATAGTTTGAAGACAGACGGTACTGAGTGGTACCCCTCTCCATTCATGTTCATGCCAATCGATTCGACCTCATAAAATCTCTAAGTAGTTGAATTGTATGTGACTACTAGCTATGATGGCTATGTGTTATCTGATAGTTTTCATAATACACCTAAACTTGTATTTTCTATTCTACAGTGTGTATTCAGCTGTTCTGGTTGTTTTTTCATTGATGCGGCCTGTCACTTGGTGGGTGGCAGAGTCGAATTTTCATGCAGGTTGGTACGATGATATACGATGAAAGGGGTTACTTTTACAATAGACTTTTCGTAATAAAAATTAAGTAATGACTTCTGTAGATACTTACATAGCTAAGGAAGTAATAGACTATGGAACTTTAGTCATACTTTGGTGTGTGTAATCTAGGAGTTGCTATAAGAACAGCTTTGTAAGTTTTAAGTAATGTAATGAAGTGGAGTTTTGAGGTATTTCGATATTCTCTTTCTTGAACATGGAGAATGTCATGGTAATAGTTCAAATCTAATCTTGATGAAGCTTCCATTGTGATTAAACTATGTGGATTGGGATTAGTAGGGGTTTGGGATGTTACAAGTGGTATCTGAGTTAAATTAAGGCATAAGGATGCTCAAGTATAGTTGTTGTGTTATCTTAAGGTGATAAGTGTTAGTATACATTACAATATCTTTGGGAATAGGGATGGAACATTGAATTAAAGTTAATTGGATCTAATAGTATGTATATGCTATGGTTTTGTAGAAGAATAGCAACAAAGGAAAACAAGTAGTGATCGAAAAATTTGATTATGAGGATACAAGGATAAAGTGTCTTGAAGGTATAGGTGAAAAATATATTAGAGATTCGTGAACCAAATACTTTAAATTATTCTTGCTTGTGCAAGAATGATGTACCTGCTTGTTAAGGACAAGTAATGAAAGCAATTGTGGAATATAATCAAGTGATGGGTCTGGGAGAAGAAAGCCCATAAGCCCGACCCTAAATCCAAGCCTATACCCTAGTAAAGATCTTACCGTTAAATTATCCATGGGGAGCTCGCATGCAGGAATTATGGATGATTTTAGATTATTATATTAGTGGAAGAGAAATTATTATGCTAGAATGGATATGAAGCTTATTCGTTGGAATGTCACGGTCCAGGAAGTCTATAAGAGAATTGAAGAAGTTGATCTTAAAGGGAGAGACTAAGGAACTATTATGACCTATGAAGAATATAAACTAAGGAAATGCAAGAATTAGAAACTCGAGTGGCTAGGAAGAAAGAAGAAAATGTGATATCAAGCAGAAGGAAGTACCTCCTGAAGAAGTTAATAAGCCTAAGAAGTGTGATAAGGAAATTAAATATATATTTATTAGTTATGGCACTGAAGAAGTTGAAGAGGAGGATCCCGAGATGTAAGTAGAGGAGGTTCCCGAGATGGAAATAGAGGAGGATAAGGAAATTGAATATATGTCTATTAGTTCTGACACTGAAGAAATTGAAGAAGAGGATCCCGAGATACAAATAGAGGAGGATCCCGAGATGGAAGTAGAAGAGGTAGAGATAAATGACGAAGGAGTAGGGGATCAGGGCATGAATGAAGACATTGAATAATCTGAACGTGAAAGTAGTATTCCTTATAAAAGCAGAGGGAACAAGCTCGAGAAGTAGTAGTGATAGTGGTTATGCACGAGACCCTTTACAGTTAGATTATATCTTGTAAAGAGAACTTGAAGATAAGATGAATACTTTTTAAGGGTAATAGTTAGACCAATACTTGGTGGTGTATTTTGATGAGGATACATAATACTAGGATGTATATGGGTGCACTAATTTTTGGGCCTACGAGCCATGTATATGTATTAGTAAAGGAAAGTATTAACTAATGTAATTAATGTATATGTACTAGTATCTAGTACTATTGACTATTCGGATATGGTGTAAGAGTTTAACTATATGCTTATATATATATAAAGAGGAAAATTTTGGTGTGCATAAATGTTGTTCTTTGCTTTATCTTACTGTTATGTGCTTAATGTATTAAGTAAGAGAGGTAATAGTGTTCCATGCCCTTTAATTAGGATGGTACAAACTACAAGTCGTGTATCGTTGTCGGGAAACAGATATTCGATTCACCAAATGGAGGTCGAAATTAATCTGCTAGAGAATATGAACAATCGTTTACTGAATCTTTTGGAGAATAATCACACAAGTAGGGATGCCGATGACGAGGGGGAAATTCTACAAAAGGATAGCATCACACAACCCCAGGACTTATGACGGAGAACCTAATCCACTGAAATTCGAGGATTGGATCTCTTATAGGGAAAACTCCTGGATGTGGTGAATTATCCAGCAAATTTACAAGTGAGGCTAGAATTATTCTACTTAGATGGACAAGCAGACATGTGTTGGAAGATGGTGAAAAATATTGCTTAACGACCTAATTTTTCTTAGGATAAGTTCCTTGAGAAGTTACGGGAAAGGATTTATACACCAGTACTTCAAACTAAGAAGGAGCGTGAATTCCTAACCATATGTCATGGTAAGATGTCAATACTGGAGTTCACGGAAAAATTTATCGAGTTATCCTGATTCGCACCTGATTTAGTGAAGTCTAAAAAGTTTATGGTGACACAATTTTTCGAAGGATTTAATTTCACTTATCAGAAGAGAGTCGAACATTGTATTATTTTCCAAGAATTATATGATAGAGCATCGGAGGAAGAAAGAATTAGTGAGAAAGAAAAAGAAGTAAGCAAAAGAAGGAACGTTTGGAACGAGGAAGAAGAGAAAAGTAAGAAGCCTCGATTTGTGTAACCAGTTGTACGTGCGCGAAACTTTCAACAACGTAATCAACCTAAACAACACAAATGTTTTCACTGCGGAAAGGATCATATAGGAAGGAATTTTGAAGGGGAGTCTATATGTTTTCAATATAGAAAACCTAGACGTATTGCTAGGGACTGCCCAAAAATGGCCAAGAAGACTATGAAGGAAATGTGAGACAACAAGCTGGACCTAACAGATTCAGAATGAATAATGCAAAACGAAACTAAGGAGGATCGACTATTAATCGCAATAATCAAGGAGGATCATTTGCGAATCCAGGGAAGGTATGTAGCTGGAAGAATGTATGCCATATGCACTGAAGGAGAGACCCAGTCTGAGTTTGTCGAGAATGATAATTTGAATGCCAATGGAAACGAGGAGACCGAACTTGTTAGAGATGTAGGTAATGTAATCGCCGGAAATTACCTTGTGAGTTCTGTACCTGCATATTTTCTTTTTGATTTTGGAGCATCTAACTCTTTTATATCCCCCCGTGTTCCTTGAAAGATTGAATCCAACCCCAAAACAGTCAAAAGTCGAATTAACAATAGATCTCCGTGATGGTTTACGAGTGAAGTGTGAGAACTTATATAAGGAATGTTGTATAAGTGTGGCGGGTGCCGAATTAATGGCCGAATTAGTACAATTTGACGTAGAATATTATGATGTAATTTTAGGAATGGACTGGCTCAGTAGATATGAAGCTGTGATAAAGTGTGAAGCACAAACGATCCAATTAAAAACCCCACAAGGTGCTAAAATTGTGTATCAAGGAGTTATGAGGAAACCAAGAGTGAAGATTGTTTTCATGATGAAGATTGCCAAGGAGGTAAGAAGAGGGAGTAATGCTTAATTGTGCCATGTAATTGACGCAACTGCAAGTCCCATAAAAGTAGAGGAAAGTCCGATAGTGAGGGAATTCCCAGATGAATTTTCGAAATAAGTACCTGGATTGCCCCATAGACGTGTAGTAGACTTTCACATTGATTTAGTGCCAGGAGCTATGCCTATTTTAGAAGTCGATATCGTATGACCCCAACAGAGATGGTTGAGTTAGAGAAACAATTAGAGGAGTTGTTGCAGAAAGGATATATTGGGCCAAGTGTGTCTCCATGGGGAGCCTCTGCGCTATTTGTTAGGAAGAAAGATGGAACAATAAGATTATGTATAGATTATAGGGAGAGTAATAAAATTAAAGTCAAGAATAGGTATCCTCTTCCTAGAATAGATGATTTGTTTGACCACTTAAGAGGCACTGAGGTTTTCTCGAAGATATATTTGAGACATCAAATGAGGATTGCTGATGAAGATATTCATAAAATGACGTTTCGAACAAGATATGGTCATCACGAGTTTGTGGTGATGCCTTTTGGGCTAACCTATGCCCCAGCTGCATTTATGGATTTAATGTAGAGATTTTTTAAGGCTTATTTAGATCAATTCGTAGTAGTGTCTATTGATGACATAATAGTGTATTCGAATAGTAAAAGAGACCATGAGGATCATCTACATATAGTATTAGGTATATTGAGAGAGAAGAAGTTGTATGCTAAGCTGAGTTAGTGTAAATTTGGTTATCTGAAGTGCCCTAATTTCAAAAGAGGGAGTGATTGTTGACCCTAAAAAGATAAAGACAATTGTTGAATGGCCAACACCAACAAATGTTTCAGAAGTATGGAGTTTTATGGGTTGAGCACGATACTATAGGAGGTTTATGGATAACTTTTCAAGGATTTCCCTGCCTATGACATTATTGATGCGGAAAAATGTGAAATTCCAATGGACGAAAAAATGTGAGAAGGCCTTTCAGGAGTTAAAGCGAAAGTTAACTAGCACTCCAGTGGTAACCTTGCCGAATAGATATATAGTGATGTATCAAAGGAAGGTTTGGAATGTGTATTGATGCAGAAAGGGAAGATTATAGCTTATGCCTCGAGAAAGTTGAGACCTCATAAGGGAAGCTACCCTGTACACGACTTAGAGTTAGCTGCCGTTGTATTTGCATTATAGTTGTGGAGACATTATCCCAATGGTGTTCCATGTAAAATATTTTTGGATCATAAAAGTACATCTTGACACAGAATGAAAAGAATATACGACAACGAAGGTGGTTGGAGTTGATCAAAGGCTCTGAGATAGACATCCAATACCAACCAGTAAATGCCAATCAAGTGGCTGATGCTCTAAGTCGAATACCTAGAAGAATGGTGAATGGACTTATATCTGTTTCACAAGAAATTTATATAGAGATGAGGAGATTGGATTTAGTCATTGTACAAAGAGGAGAGACTCAAGGTATCCCCAATACGATGACTATTCAACCAACTTTGATGGCTGAAAGTATACATAAACATGATGGGTTTTAAAATGTATACCGCAAGTGCACGTTGTCTGTTGTTAGCAGAGCCTTGCAAGTACGGGTCGAATCTACATGGAGACAGGTTTTCGCAGTTAATGTTTAACTAAAAAGTCACTTCGGATGGAAAATAGGGATGAATTAATTAACCAATACTAAACTGATGAGAATGACAACTAATGGTGATTGAATCAGATAATAAAAGCCTAGGGTACTAGTCCGGTGTACCATGCATATATCAATCAAAAGTGGTTCAAAAGACTAACAAAACCTAGGTCTAGAGTCGAGCATTTAGAGCAGATGTTAAGCCTAGGATCGGGTCATAACGCTCATAATCCAACATATACAGTATGATCGTTAACATAATCAAGATTAATAATGTGTTCTAAGCCTCTACCAATAATACAATGATCGGGACATACTAGTATTTGTTAGACACAATTCATGAAATTGTCCACTAACGCAAATAACACATAAAGAACAAACCACACTATATTGCTCTAATCACAACCTAAGCAATGCTAATACATTCAAATAAAAATCATAATATAAGCATGGCTTCCCTCCCTAGAAACCCTAGAAAAGAAAATACTCAGACATGACTATGGAAACTAAAGCAATCATATTTAGAGAAGACATGATTAAGATCTAAGAAATCAATAATCAAAAGTAAAGTAAGAATAATTGCCAAATCTATGCGAAAGGAAACTACTTTATTGAAATCAAGCGATGTTCGAACAAAATAACTTGAGAGAAAAACCTAAGAGTTTGAACGAAGCTAATACGAAAACTACGATAAACTAAGATACCCTCATTGAAATTAAGGTTCACTATTTATAGGCTAAAGTTCGAAAATAAGAAAAAGCAGAAAATATATGTCGTCTGAGAAACCGCCCGGGCGGGCGGCTTGTAACCATTTCACTCTCCGCTTCTCTTAGCAAGCGCTTGGGTGGCCGGGTTTAATGGCTCGGCGGGCGACATTTCCCAGGTGGGTGGCCAATGCCCGAGTGGCAGGGCGATGTTTACTTAGCCAAATTTTCACATAGGCTCCAAAGTTGCTCTCGGCCTTGGTCGGCGGTCATGTCCAGTCAGGCAGGCGAGCACAACTATGTTAATTTTTTCTACTCTCTTCTCCCCAAGACTCCAGGATTACTCTCGAAGTATTCCAAATGACCATATAATCTAGGTAATGCTCCCAAACATCAGATAAAGGCCTCAGACACCTAATCTACACAATTTAAGATGAAAAACATGAAACACACATAGACATATCAAATCTCACAATAAAGAGCTCTAAAAGAGTATAAAACAAGAGGGGAAATGAAGCTAAAAGCCTATATATAATGAACATATCAAACTCCCCTAAGCTAAACTCTTGCTTGTGCCTCAAGCAAATACAACATGAACATGGAATAAAATTGCCCCAAAGATAAAAAAATTCAAAGCTCAAAACATTTCCAGGACTACGAATCGTTCAAGCAGGCAAAAATCATATTCAGCTATTCAGATCCATCCAACTACCAATCATCCAAGCAAAACATCAAATTCAACCATCTACATGGCATACTAATCCTGAAAAAGGTGCCCACTAAGGACTCACTCCTCTCAAGTTTGTGGCAGGCAAAGAATGTGCCCGAACACTCACCGACCCGACCATAAATGTCCCTTCCTACTCACACTATCATGTGTTCAAGAAGGTTAAATGTCGCTCATCCTAATCAAGTCGACTCAATTAGCAAACATACTCTTTAACTTTGACAAACTAAGTCAAAATTAATCCAATATACAATGTAAACACGAGCTCAAGAGGACTTTATAGGGTTGTAAAGGGGGCTTAGGTAAGGGTAGGGAATATTTCTAGGAAATGTGGTGGAAAAACCAAGAATAGGGGAGCAAAAGTCACTAAAAACTAGGCCAAGGATGGCCTAAACATCTCTCTACAACACCATATAACCACAAAACACACCCACCCTACTACGAATCGATGAAAACTACCAATAAACCTAACTTTCAAGCAATATAGCACATTTTTCTTTATAAACAACGTGAGTGAAAGGAACATTGAACTCTTTTCAACTTTTATTTCTTTTTCTTTCATTTTTTGAACCAAGCACTCACGCAACCCAAACTTTGCCTTTTCTTTTCTTTTTCTCAAACTTGAAACCACATCAAATACATTTTCATCTCTAAACCACGCAAACCATAAAAACAATCTCATAACTCAACCCAATAAACGCTCCCCCAAGCTAAGCTTGGGAAAATATCAAGATAAAGGCCATGGGCATGTAATAAGGTTTAGTAACACGAAAAGGTCATTAGGCTCAGCGAGGCTAAGGAGTATAAAAGTATATCAAAAATTCATTCTGAAATCAGACAAAAGAACACCTCTATCACAGCAAATGCTACAAGTTATCAGACATTAGACAAGTATGAAGTCAACGTCAAGATTAATCAACTAATGAGGAACTAACACACAAAAATAGACTGAATAATAATATGAATCCAATAGGCTAGAATACGCATCACAATCGGTTAAACAGGCTTGCAACACAAAGTAGTGTATAATAATCAAAATTCGCTCGAAATCATAGCAATCAAACGTCAAATCATAGCCTTAAAATCACAATTGCCCAACTATCTAGAAAACAAAGTCAAATCATTTTCGATTAAAGCACAACAAGGGGCACAAGAAGGCAATCAAACCAGTCAAGTGAAATGTATTTTTCTTTATTTTTTCAGTGTTTTTCAAAAGCAAGAAAACTATCCTAAAAAGCGGTAACAAATTGATAGAGAATACAAACAAAAATCCTCCCATAAGCTGAACTTGGCAGTGTCCTCAATGCCAAAAGATGAACAATAGGAGGATGCATAGAGGAAAAACAAATGTTAGTACTCCCCCACTCTCTCTCACTAAAAAAAATAATAAAAAATAAAAGGGGAATTACTGGTTGCCTCCCGCACAACCCTGGTTTATTGATGTGCTCAAGTTATACAATATTATTACGTCATTTCACATGCATATGTTATTTTGTTGTCATTATTGGCGTTTTTGTAATTATTTAGGTTTAGCGGAAGTTAGGAGTTTTGTTCTGTATTGTGCGTTAACTTTATAACTTTAAAACTTTGTATTGCCAAGGGAATTTTTGAGTAATGCTCTTGGATGTTTCGGATTACATTGAGTTGGCACGAGAGCATCTACGCTAGCAACAATCTCCAGCATTAACAACGTCTATGAACGAGCAACAACATCACCAAACAAGCACCAACAAACAAAGAACAACAGCAGCCCAGCAAAGTAGGGGAACAAACCCAGGTCGCGGCCCGCGACCCAGCTCGCAATCCGCGATGCACCAGTCGCTCCCCGCGAGCTATTTCTGCGGCCCGCGACCCTGCACCGCCCAGCTTTACTTCAGCTTTTATTTTATATTTTCTCGATGTATTGTAGGATTTATTGATTGACGCTTCTCATTCAAAGTTCATAGTTTTAGTTTTAGGTGTTTAGAGAGAGGAAACCAAGGGGGAAAGGAATCCCTTTCATTCCTCTTTGGGTTTCCTTCCATTTTCATTATGTTGTTAATTTGTAGCTTAATCTCGAGGAAGATTAACTCAGAACTTCAATCTACTTTGTGAGATCTTTCTCCCTATTTACTTTCTTTGCTTATGGTTTGATTTCTATGTTTATTTCATGATTATTGCTTTGTTAAGCTAGGAGTACTAATACTCTTGATTATGCTAATGATCTTTACTGGATTTGAGAATGCAATCGGATTGTTTCGTTCTCCTTTCATATGCAGCTACCGAGAGATTAAACTAGATGCAGATCATCTTATTTAGTATCTTCGGAAGTTTAACCAAATGTTTGAATGCTATTTGCCTAAATACCATTATCAGGTCTATTGATTCTCTGAGTTTATTGCTTCCTAGGGTTGAATTTATGCGCTATCGTATAGGTTGCCCTTTGGTTAGGGTTTTGTAGTCACGCTGATAGTGCTACTTAGCTATGATTAAGGAGAATATGAGACTAGGTCTCAACAATAGATAAACAAAGAGGTGATTAGGGTAGAGGTTCAATGATCAAGGTTAGATTTGAAGTTACTGTTAATTGGATTCGAGGTTATTCTACTTAGATTTCCTATTGTAGTTAGTTGTTAGTTTAGTTTAGTTTATTAGAATTTATTTCAAAACCCCCCTTATTTTGGTTGCTTGATTGCATTTCAACTCAATCTCGCCAAATACCTAACTTTGAGCCTGCCATTTATAAAGGTCCTACTACATTTATTTGTGATAGAGAGTAAGCGAAATATTTATCTTTGGATTCGACCCTTACTTCCCCACTACATTTATTTGTGATAGAGAGTAAGCGAAATATTATCTTTAAAGGCCCTCGCGACAGAGCCTGCCATTTATAAAGGTCCCACACGACCATATAACCTCCATATCTCAAATCGGAGGGCTTGGCAGTGAGTGCCACCCTCATCAAACATCTTCTTTCTCCAAATGTTCTTGCTCTTACCTCGAGAATGTGATGTAACCTTTTCCTCAACCACATTCGCTTTACCCATCTCATTTGTATTTCTCTCTAAATGGTCAATGCAGGCATCGACTTTGACATCGATGTCTGGGGAGGCATCCATAGTCAATGCAATCTCCAAAGGGTCAGAAGAGAGCATCTGCGGAAGTGCAAACGTAACCACCTCATCTATAATGTCAATCCTACAACAAGATTGGTCAAGCATAGGTGCCTTAACAACATCAGTTATTTTATATGAAAATTTATCATCACCAACACTTAGAGTTAGAGACCTATCCTTAACATTAATGATAGCACCAATAGTACATAAAAATGGTCTACCCAGAATAATGGGAATCTGGGCATCCTCCTCCATATCAAGTACTACAAAATCAACAGGAATGTAGAATTTCCCAACCCTAATAGAAACGTCATCTAAACATACCTAGAGGGTATTTTATAGAACGATCAGCCATCTGTAAAGTGATTTGGGTGCATTTAAGTGCTCCTATTTCAATTTCTTATAAGCAGATAATGGCATAACAGAAACAAAAGCATCTAAATCACACAAAGCTTTGTCTATGAAATAGGTTCAAGATCGCAGGGAATAGAAAAACTACCAGGATCTTTCATCTTAGGTGGGGTTTTATTCTGTAAAATAGCACTACATTCTGCAGTTAAAGCACCACATTCTAACTCACCAAAGTCTCTCTTCCTAGTGATCATGTTTTTCAGAAATTTGGCACAAATAGGAATTTGGGTAATTAATTAAGTGAAAGAAATAGTGACCTTAAGGTTCTTGAACATAGCCAAGAAATTACCAAACTGTTGTTCGACCTTTGTTTTTTGCATCTTGTAAGGAAAAGGTAGCCTTGATGTGAAAGACGTTTAAGAAACCTTCTCCTTTTGTTTTCCTATATGATTCTTCTTCGTTAGTTCGACCTCAAACGTCGAACTCTGCTCCTCTTCTTCCTCTACCAGCTCTTTTCCCTTAGTCAGGGAAACATCATCAATGGACAATGGAGGAGCGTCATAAGCAATACCGCTACGAAGTGTAACGGTATTAGCTTGCTCTCTCTGAATGGGTTGTCCAGGCAATTGTCCCTATTGCCTCTCAGCATTACTGCCTGTCATTTGAACCACTTGGGTCTCGAGGAGTTTAATATTATTATTCATGTCTTTAGTTGACGCCTCATGATTCTTTTGCATGGTGACCACCAGTTTCATCAAATCAGATGTAGCGGGCTCTTCGGTGGAAATTTTTTTAGGTGGTGGTTGGAAACTTTGTGGAGTTTGGAAGTTGTGTGGAGGGGGAAAGTTTTGTGGTGGGGGGTCTTTGAAAACCAGGGGATTTTGATAAAAATATGGTCTAGGGTGATTTTGTGGTGTTGGTTGTTTTGCGGTTGTGGGTTTTAGACATTATTACTCCGATATGAAAAGTGTGGGTGTTCTTTCCACCTAAGATTAAAAGTGTTGGAGTAAGGATCATTTTGTGGTCTATGCTGAAAGGGATTAGCCTGCTCCATTTGATTGTGACTAAAGTGACAATTGTGTCCAAAATGACCTTGACACCACATACCTCGCAGTAAGATGAGGTAATGTGTGCAATGACATACATAACATTGATACTCATGGGAGGAGGTGTCGAGGAAGAGGACTTCAAAGTGTCAATATTCATATTCAGTTGCGCCACTTACGAAGTTAGCAATGTAAGGGCGTCTACATCTAGTACCTTCTTTGTCAGACTACCAGAAATGGAATGATCATTGGCAGTAAGGTTTGCGAAGAAATCATAGCCTACATCAACTTCCTTGATCCAGAAAAACTCCTCCCGCAGACGAGTCAATCATACTCTTCTTCCGAGGTTGCAGCTCATTGTAGAATGTCTGCATCAGAAAACACTTGTCCATATTATGATGTGGACACTCCCTTTATAAGTTTATGAATCTGTTCCACGCTTTGCCCAATGTTTCATCTGGCTCTTGGGAAAACGTGGCTAACTTATATTTTATATCTGTTGTCTTTGTCCGAGGGTAGTATTCTTTAAGGAATGCAGCAGATATCCCCAGCAATTCTGTCTATGTGATATCATTAAACCCTTCAGGGACTTGCCTCGGAGTGAAAACTCGAAGAACATGACCTTCAGTTGCTGTGGTGTGACTGAAGAGTGTTGGACAGTTCTGTAGAGTTGTTGGAATCATGCAAATGATTGGGCGGATCTTCAGTGGGGTGCCAACCAAACTTTTTTTGCTCTACCATGTTGATGAGTCCAGGTTTAATCTCCAAGTTTGCTACAATGATGGTGGGCATTGGCGGACCAGTGGGGATGCCGTCAGGATTAGGCGCCCCATATGACTTTAGTGATTTCGATATTACTGAACTTGAAGTATCTTCCGCCGAGGTGTTTAACTTAACAAACTGCTTTTCTTAATGAACTTTCTTTCGGAGCGGCTTGAATGTCTTCAACAGATTAGGGTCCTCTAGTATGGGGTACCTTTTCTTTGAGACTAGGGCATATTAAAATAAAACAAAAAGAAGCAGTGAAAAGTACATCTATTGGAACAATGAAGTTCCAATGAGGCAAAAGAAGTAAACTTAATAGTCAAGCAAGAACTAAGAAACTAGCCGTTTCCCCGGTAACGGCACCAAAAACATGATGGGCTTTAAAATATGTACCGCAAGTGCATGGTGTCTATGTTAGCAGAGCCTTGCAAGTACAGTCGAATCCACAGGGAGACAGGGTTTCGCAGTTAATGTCCAACTAAAAATTAAAGTCACTTCAGATGGAAAATAGGGATGAATTAATTAACTACTACTAAACTAATGAAAATGACAACTAAACGGTGATGCAATCAGATAATAAAAGCCTAGGGTACTAGTTCGGTCCACCAATCATATATCAATAAAAAGGGGTTCAAAAGACTAACAAAATCTAGGTCTAAAGTCGCTCAATTAGAGCAGGTGAAGGGACCATATTAGTCGTGTATTTAGAGCATTTAGAAGTTCGTTTGGTAGAGGTTTAGGCCTTGAGAAGCGGAGTTTCAGATATTTTAGCCTAAGTATGGTATATGGAAATTAGGACGATTTTGATACTTTAGAGGTGGTTTTGGTTTGATAATGGTTCGTGTTCAAGCCGTGTATGGTTAGTAAATAGGTTCGGTACTTAGAATTAGAACTTGTGTGGAGGTTATTGAGCTTGTAAGCACCACTTTGTAAGCAAGCCAAGCCTTTATACGCAGCAGCCATCCCACGCAGCATAGGCGTGCCCCTCGTGCCCTTCCTAGCACAGCCTGCGCATCGTACGCAAAGCAGCAGCCACCAAGCAGAAAGTAGGCGCGACTCGCGAAGCTACATGCGCGCTTCACGCGCCTGACAACCCAGCAGCAGGTAAGCAGGGCACAACAGCAGTTCAAGCGCGCACCTCGCGCGCCCTTGTTGCGCGACTCTCGCACTTGTCGAGCCAGCGACGTGGACGAGCGATTTTGACGATCTTAATGTTTACTTAGCTTATTTTATTAGTTTCTAATTGCTATCTTTTCATGATTTATTCATCATTAGATGAACTTAGAACCCTAATTAGAGAGAAAAAAACTTCTTCTTTCTCTCTAATCTTTCTATGGTCTTGATTATCATTGAAGATCCATTCAATTACCCTATGCCGATCGTAGCGTAATCCACTTCTTGAGAACGTGGGTCTAATCTTCGGTTAGTTTATTGTGAGGTTTCTTTTATGGACAATTCCTTAGTTATAATATTGAATTCTATTTTCATTGTTTGATTATTGATTTGGTTCTCTTTTCAATTCATCAATTGCTATTATTTAGAAAGTTGCCGATCGATCGTTCTTTGTTTATAATTAGTAAACTAGGGTTTAGCTTCGAATCTGATTATTCTTGTTATTTCCTTGTGAATTCTCTATTTCCAAATTAAATAATTGCTCTAGTAATTGTTATTTGGCACATAGTTTCCTAGGGCTTTGACGTTCTTTAGAATTGAACCTAAATTGCTCATTCAATTAGGTTGTCCTATAGTTCAGTTATTCTATCTGCAGATTCGGGTAGTTTAACGTATCTTTAGTGGGAAGCGGGATTATTAGAGAAAGTAGTTTAACGTATCTTTCTATGGTGTTTATTATCATTGCAGATCCATTGAAATACCTTATGCCGATCATAGCGTAATTCACTTCTTGGGAACGGGAATCCAATCTTCGGTTAGTTTATTGTGAGGTTTCTTTTATGAACAATTCCTTAAATATAATATTGAATTCTATTTTCATTGTTTGATTATTGATTTGGTTCTCTTTTCAATTAATCAATTGCTATTACTTAGAACGTTGCCGATCAATTGTTCTTTGTTTATGAGTAGCAAACTAGTGTTTAGTTTCGAACGTGATTGTTCTAGTTATTTCCTTGTGAATTCTCTATTTCCAAATTGAACAATTGTGCTAGTAATTGTTGTTTAGCACATAGTTTCCTAGGGCTTTGACGTTCTTTAGAATTGAAGGTAAATTGCTGATTCAATTAGGTTGTTCTATTGTTCAGTTATTCTATATGCAGTTTCGGGTAGTTTAACGTATCTTTAGAGGGAAGTGGGATTAAATTCTCAATCTATGTGTGATTAAAAATAGTTGTTCATATTTAAAAATCGATAATCGATAACCCGAACCGAAGCGACGATTGACCGAACTCAAGACCTTTCTCCATTGATATTCCCTGTATTTTATTATTGTTTTCTTAGTCTGTTAAATTAATATTTTTAATATGAAAACCTCCCTTTCGATCTTTTGTGAACATATCTTAGTACCCAAGTCTCTGTGGTTCGACCCTACTTGCCTCCTACATTAATTTGTATTGGAAAGTTGGTTTTATAAATATTATCTTTGGTAAACGCGTGCGACCGCGTCCCACCAAATTCTGGCGTCGTTGTCGGGGTCTTGGCAACAACTAAAGTGTGTTTATATTAGATTGTTTTTCTTTTCTTTTTATTTTCTGATTTTTTTCTTTATATGGTTGAAACTCGTGCTACTAACCAGAATCATTTGCAGTACAATCCAGAACTTGAGTTAACTCTTCTCAGGTTGCGGAGAGAATCGCGGATAGATTTTGAGGAGCTTCCATTCCATATTGATTCTGAGGAAGCTATGCCGCCACGAGTGGAAGCACGGACTTTGAGGGAGCTCACTGAATCAAGCCTTGATCAACAACCCATGTGTATAGTATTCCCTGAATATGAAGAGGGCGATCCCACCACCACCACTTTTGAGCTCAAGTTAAGGCTCATCCATCTCTTGCCATCCTTCCATGGACTCAGTGGGGAGAATCCTAACAAATTTTTGGCTGAATTTCATGTAGTCTGCTCAAGCATGAAACCGAGCAATGCTACTGAAGAACAGGTGAAATTGAAGGCGTTTCCTTTATCCCGAAAGGATACCGCCAAAGATTGGCTCTACTATCTCCCGCCACGTTGCATCTCGACATGGGCAGAAATGAAGCGACGAATCTTAGTGAAATTCTTTCCCGCTTCTCGGTCCGCCATCTTGAAGAAAGAGATAAGCAACATCGAGCGACAATATGATGAGACTCTTTATGAGTATTGGGAGAGGTTCAAGAGGTTGTGTGCAAGCTGTCCATATTATGGGTACAATGACCAAGACCTCATTCTCTATTTTTACAATGGACTTACTAATGAGGATGTGCATATTGTCAATGCTGCTAGTGGTGGTTCTATCATCAAAAAACTCTAGACGCAACTCGAGCTTTAATAGAGGAGCTGTCTGAAGGCTCCAGACATTTGGGTAGGCGAGGTGGTCAAAGGAAGAATGTTAGTGCCGCAAGTAGTAGTGATCCTTAATTGGGCGAGCAAGTGCAAGCTCTCACTTCCTTAGTGAGAGAGCTTATGGTGAAGGGGCAAGTACAACATGTGAGGGCTTGTGGGATTTGTTCTCCTAACCATCCTACAGATTGTTGTCCCCAATTGCAAGAGGGGCCGAGTGAAGAAGTGAAGGCCATGGGTTTCCAAGGCCAACAAAGCAACCAAAGGAGGTATGACCCCTATTCTACCACCTATAATCCTCGTTGGAGGGATAACCCGCGATTGAGATATGGCAGTGACGACAACAACCAAGCTCCAAATCATGGGCAGGGATCCTCTATGTCTTGTGAGGATATGATACGCACCTTGACCAAGAACATGACAGCTATGCAAGGCAATATGGTACAATTTCAAGAAGAGACTCGAGCTAGCATCATAAATCTGGAGAATCAAATGAGCCAAGTCTCTAGTGCGGTGAGTAGGTTTGAGGCTCCTGATAGTGGGAAATTGCCTTCCCAAACTGAGTTGAACCCAAAGAAGAACGTGAGTGCTATTATGGTGGTAGATGAGGCTCCGAAAGCAACATGGGGGAAGTCTTGTGATTCAAAACTACAAGCCCCCTCCACCTTTTCCCGCAGAATTACGGCCCGGCATGAGATATGAGAAGAGCAAAGGTCTTTATGAGGCCGTGCGGAAGCCCAAGGTAAGTCCCCCTACCCCTCATATAGTAGAGAGATCCAAAGAGTTTGTTGGTTATGTATCCCATAATTTTCTCCCCCTTAAGCATGAGGCAACTGGTATGTTTACTATTCCTTGCACGATACATGACACCCCCATTCCCCAAGCTATATTAGACTTAGGAGCGTCTATTAATGTGCTTCCTCTCTCCCTTTATGAGTCTTTAAAGCTTGGTCCTCTTATTGCTACTAGTGTCATTGTGCAATTGGCTAATGGATCCACTATCCGCCCGAAAGGGAAAGTATTGTATGTGTTAGTTAAAATTGGTAAACTACACTTCCCTATTGACTTCTATGTGTTGGAGATGGAGTCTAATGCTTCTCCCGTTCTCTTAGGGAGACCGTTTATGAAAACTTCCAACACTAAGATTGATGTAGGTATTGGGTCATTGAGTGTCGAGTTTCGGGGTCGAGTTGAGACTTTTGGGCTGTTTGGTTGTAAGAAGTTTGTGGTGTCTAAACCATCATGCCTTGTTGGTGCTATAGAGTCTGTGTCACATACCCCTTGTGGCACTACTAAAAAGAAAAAGGCTAAGAAAGTGAAAAGTCCTAACAAACCCCCTACTGTGCCCCATGATTGTCACTTGTTTTCACTAACATTGGCTGGGAAAGGTGTGGTTTCCTCTGATTTGCAGGTACAAGAGTTCAACCAAGGTGGTGACTCCTTCCCTGATTGATTTCGTGAGGTAAGTAGTCGAGCTAATGACTCTAAAATAAGCGCTACTCAGGAGGCAACCCAAGCTTCTTTTCAATATTTTTCTTTTCTTTCTTTCTTTCTTTTCCTTCCACCCTCCATCTTCTCTTTCTTCTTCCATTTCCGGAATTTCACCATCTTTTTTATTCCACCACAACAAATAAGCCATACCCCATTCCTATTCCTTTTCCATTCCCTTTTTCACAAATTTCAAACACATTGAGCATTTGCATCCTAGAGTTTATCTATTGGATGAGAATTTCGAACCTTTCCTTACATTGAGGTTGGGTTCGAACTTAACATTGTTGGTTGGTTGAGGGAGTTGGTTTAATAGGTTTACGGAGAGCTGTAATTGATAGTAGGTTTTAGTTAATATGGATTCCATCTTTCATTATATTATTATTAATTGTTTGGATTCAAAGAAAGGATGATCCATTTGATTATGTTGGAAAGTTTGTTATATCTTTGCAACGATTTAAAAGTAGTATTAAAATGATGAGAAAGTGGAGTTATTTGCTTCGAAATGGAGTATTAAAGAGGTTGGTTTGGTTTAGAAATGAGTTAATGTGTTTTGAAACAGGATTTCTCG
This sequence comes from Patellifolia procumbens, assembly GCA_947645195.1. NCBI lineage: Eukaryota > Viridiplantae > Streptophyta > Magnoliopsida > Caryophyllales > Amaranthaceae > Patellifolia > Patellifolia procumbens. The sequence goes on along the minus strand of CANSGD010000708.1, from coordinate 287,173 downwards.
AAATGGAATGATTAGAGTTCAATGCCAACCAGTTTGCCCCTTTGTAGTTTTTGCTCCTTGATGAACCTAGGCATCAGGTTGAAGCGAGACACAAAGATGATGGCGGAATGCAGGCTTGACTCTTAATTGTAAAGTTCAGAGCTCTTGGTTTTGAAAGTTTGAATTTTGATTTTTGTAAATACGTTGATATTATCTCTTTATCTATTTTTATGTTTCGGGGACGAAACTTTTTGTGAGGGTGGTATATTGTAATACCCCTATTTTTAATGAGTATTTTATTAATAGCTAAGTATGATTTATTAGCCTAATCATATATTAATAGTCCTCAACTTTAATTAAAGGAAATTAGATTTGATTATAGAATTATGAAAAAGTTAATTATATTACTTTAGTTAATTATTTTGACGTTTTAATGGAATAATTTCAAGAAATATTGAGTTTAATTCTTTTAGCGAGTATGAGTTATTGTTTTATATGAAGTTGTATTAATATTGAAATTATATATTTAAAAAGGTAAATACTTGTATTTAGATATATGTAGAAGTAGAGGAATTTAAGGTAATTAGACATATAAGATTAAAAGGGGTAGATTATATTAAATTTGATGGAAAGAATAAAAAAACAAAAGAGAGGGCTTTAACAGTAAAACAGAAGGAAAAAAGAAAAGAGGAATAGAGAAAGTAAAGAGGGAGAAGGAAGAGGAAAAGAAGAAACGTGAAGGAAGGGTGGTGGTGGTGCTTTGCCGACCACGAAGCTCCGGCGAGTCATCTATGGTGTCGAAAGTGTCGAGGAAGATGCACATAACCCCACAAAGGGATAAGAGAAAGATGGCGCACAAGGAGAAAGAGGAATAAGGCTCGGTCTAGTTTGTTTTTGGGTGTTTAGGGCTCGTATGAGGGGCGATTTGATAACTATTCTTCATCCCTAATCTTCCATAGGAATGGGTAAGTTGAATTATTACCTTAATTTCAGTTTTTATCAAGTTTATGAAATTAGGGTTTTGAATTGAAATTGAATTGGGGGTTTTTGGATTGAATGTTTTGAATGAAAATTGATTGATTAGAAGATCTCATTAGATGTTTAATAGTTAGTTTACATTACTAGTTTGATGATTTAACTTGTTGTTGTTCAACGAAATGAAGTGAGGTAATTCGTAGGCTAAAAAGAACAGTTTCGTAAATTGCATTTTTAGACAGTTTCTGGGCATTTTTAGCAAAAATACCATTTCACAAAAGTTGTTCGTATTGAAATTTTACTCAAGATAGGGTCAAGAAACTCTTGATTTGGACTTCGTAGGAGGGAGGTATGCTCATTTTAAGTTTCTGCCCAAATTCTACATTTTATATAGTTGATTTTAAAACTCTATGTTTTCATATGATTGTTTGATATTGAACTTTTGGGTATCTAAATGTATATATGATTCTTAAAGGTTGTTTTTATATATAAAGTAAGATGTTTAATTTATTTGGGGAAGAGTTTTAGTTAGGCGGTTATCAAGATTAAGTGGAAGTTTAAGTTAGAGTAGTAAAGTCTCTTGAATGGTTTATTTTGTTGGGTGTTTTATGTCAAATTAGGAAAGATTGCTTTCTCTATAAAACTAGAGTTACTTAAAGCCAAGTATATCATTATTTACGAAGTACTCACATGTTATATTGTAGCTTTTGGTAATTGAGGACCCGTTTGGACTAAGATAATTGTTTTGATGGGATTCGTAAAAGGTAAGATTTCTACTCGAACCTTTAATAGTTTTACGAGAAAAGTTTAGAAAGCCAATTCAAAACTTTTATAGTTTACATTATAAGTCTGTAAACACAAATTTCGTAATCTGCAATAATGAGAATAAAAATAGTGTAACAAATAATAATTTATATTGATTTGAATTTTTGGGTACAATCTCTAATTTAATCCTCTGATTCGATCTCCACAATGATTTAACTTGTTGTATCACGAACTTGGTTTGACACCTTCGTAATATGGAATGGATTTCCTTGAAATGAGGGCCTCCGGGCTTGATCTCTTCAAGTCTTCTTTTGGTTTCTTGAATGAGGGCCTCCGGGCTTGATCTCTTCAAGTCTTCTTCTTTAGAATAGAACGGCACGTTGATTTTTGATGCTTGTTGTTCTTCTTCTAGGTAAAAAGAATTTGATTTAGCTTGTTGGGTTCCAGAGAATTTTTGTGTACTCTGGAATAGCTCTGGCTTCTGCTTTTCTGGCCTTCTGGTTTTTTTCTCTCTGGTTTCTCTCTTTGGTTTTTTCTGAACCTCCTTCAAATAAGACTGGAGAGCTCTATTTATAGAGCTTTCTACGGTTTAGGTTTTAGTGAGTAGCCACCATGGGCCTCACAACCATCATTTATCCAAATAACCCATTTATTAGGCCTTAATCCAACCAGTAAATGACTAATAATTAAAACGGCCCAAGCTTAATTACAAGTCCGAATTAATTAATATCATTTATCATTTACGTTTATAAAGTCAACGGTTGACTTTACTGGATTAATGAAATTTGATGACGTGGCACACATATTATATTTTTTGTGCCTACAATTGCCCCCTCGAGACTGGTCACATACACAATTTTGAGTGTTTTAGCGTGATCGGGTCTCGATTTTTTGTTTTATGGACTAACGAGTCTTTGCGTTTCGAACCAATAACCCATGGAACAAACTTAATTTATTTTTTACTTTTACTTTTGAAATCACTATTGTTAAATGATAATCAAAAATAAAAAAAAAAGAACATTTGTTTTAACTAACTCAACACCTTCACGCCAGTGAAGTGTTTGAGATAAAAAAAAAAATTTATGATTTGATTTTTTTTTGAGCTCACGCAGAGATAACTAATCAAACAGATATGTATAATCTTTCGGGTTGAATAATATCTAAATTTTTTGTTTTGGAAGATAATGATAACAATATCATTTTTTTTACCAAATGATAATTGGAAAAAGATCAAATATTATCTTTTCAGTTTTGGATTTTGAAATCTTTTTTCTGCAAAATCTAATCCTAATACAACTTTAATTAAGTTAATTAAAATTGCAAAGAAGATAGATTTTCATGGTACTATAAATAATACCATAGGGTGAAATTCAATTTCACCATTGAAGGACGGAGTAATCGGACGCCAGCCGAACGTGCCCTGCCGAAGCCTATTCTGTCACCATTGAAGACGGAGTAACCCGACGCCAGTTCAACCAAGAGCCCTGTTAAGCCTATTCTTTCACCGTCTCCTTGGAGTTTGATGGAGGTCATTACGGAGACGAATTCTACCACAACGAGCTGAACCATACCCGTCGGTGAAGCCTATTTCATATTCCCGTCAAGAATTTTTTGCTTGAGTTAGCCAAATTTCTACCACTCAGACCATCTCCGAGGTATCTTCTAATACTCTGTTTTCTATTTCAAATCCCCAAGAAATTAACACCTAATCCTTAACTTTCAAGTTGATTGAATTATCACTCCAACCATCATCTTCCAGAAATTAATAGGCTAAAAATTTTATTGAAACTTACAGCAGAAAGTTTGCCAAATAACAGTATTGGTTTGCCGGAATTCGACCACTGCTGGTACATCACCAGCCTTGCCGTCGGAGCTTTGATCAGGGTCGGACACCCAGATCCGTCGGCCGATCCACCCCGCCTGCCGCTCACCACTCTTCCTTCTACCTTATTCAATTAAAATTAATTCCACCTCTTGCACGCCTGATTGATCTTTGCTCCAAGAATCAAGATACTTTTGGATTTCATAGGAGATTAATGGGGAAAAATAATATAGAGGGAAGAAGAGCCGTATAGAGTTTAATGAAGTCTTGAACTTTGGTTTTTTGAGTTTCTTTGCAGACATCTGATAAACTTGGTGTTTTGGCTCCCTTTCTCCTTTTAACCTTTCAACTCTTTCTCCTTTATATTTTTTTTCTACCTTTGTGCATTGCTGAACAGGTGGAAAAAGGCATTTATGTAAGCTTAAATCTTGTGAGCTGTGACTTGTGAATAATTATTTAGTACCAAGTGGTTTACTTTACTCTTGTCACTTATTGCTTCTTTGTTTGAAAACAAAACAAGTGGGCACATGAATTTAACATTAACAATTCACTTAGAACACCAACATGCTTCACAATCTATTTACTTTTCACGCATTGAATTCATCATTTTTTTTTAAAATTTGAACTCTTGTATTTTGTTTCCTTTTTGCTAGGAAATAACATATCATGGTGAGATTCGAGTCCATGGGAGCATCTGACGGAGAATCGCTGATTGTAGTCGATGACGCAAATGGTGGCCACAAAACACAATTTTCAACTTTTCGTCCATTGACAGGACCTTTTGCAAAGAACCAATCATTTGAACAATGTCCACCGAGTTTGAACTGTTGATGGAAAGACATTTCTGGCCGCAAAACATCTGCAGACAAAGCTTCCAAAGCCGTTCTTCGTGCATCTCACCATCAGACACGTGACACTGAAATCAAGCCATTAGAAACGCTCCATGCACGTATCTCTAGGAAGGAAACTCGTTGGAATCCCTACATGAACATTGGTGTTGAGTTCACCCATATCCCTCGCTATTGGGAGTGGTTGGAGGACATATTGCGACATTTCAGAAATTCCCTTGGTAGTGTACACCTTCTCGACGCTGTTTATGCCTCAATGTTCCTTTACAAACAAAATCCTCCAGTTATGCAGGCCCTTTGTGAATCCTGGTGTCCTACTACGAATACCTTGCTCACTGAGTTTGGAGAGGCTTCCATTAGTTTATGGGACATACATCTTCTCAGTGGTCTACCAATAACCGACATTTTTTATGACGAGGTCATACCCTCTGCTGCTGAATTCGAAAAATCTGGGAATGAAGGCCAACTATGTCTCCCTATCTGTTGCAAATATCTGTTTAAGGCGTTCCTCCATATCACAAGAAAGTCTGGAAGATCAAACATCATATTTGAAGAGTGGTGTTCATTTTGGTTCCGAGGCTCCTGCAGATACATGGTGATGTCCAGAAACAATGGTAAGAGAACTGGTGTTCCTCTTTACGTGAAGGATCTTGCAACTTTCGGAGACCCTCAACCATGGAGTGACGTTATTCATGGGGCGTTTAACGATATAGATATCCCAGTGGAACACCGCAAGGCCTCATACCTTGCAGCATTCTATTCTTGTTGGCTTTGCGCATTTGTTTTGCCAGTGGAGAACGTAGGTGACATTCGTCCGAGTGTTTTCAAGCCTGCTTCACTCCTTGCTCGTGGACAACAGACTTCTCTTGCTATTCCTGTCTTGGCAAGCATTTATAGAGGTTTAAATGATCTTTCCCAATCTGCAACCCCAGGCAAGCTTTGCGGATTTTTTCCTGCACATTATGTGTACGTTTGGGCGGCGAAATATTTTCGTAGCCACCATGCCACTGTTCGCGACTCTGTAGGTGCCCTCATAATTGCATTTCAAGGCCAAGATGCTGTTTTGCCTATCCGGCTATCAGAAGCCCAAAACCGCTTTCGCACTGGCAAGTCGATCAACTGGCTCGCTACTTCAGTGAATGGTACACGTGACGAGGAGTTCATAGATGATAACCTTCAATCTCGCCGAACCGTGAATTTCTTCATCAGCATGAGATCCAGTTTTGTCACTCTGAGACACGACGACTCTCACGTGGTTGAGTCGTACAGTCCCCACAGGTTTGGCAGACAATTCGGTTTTTATCAAGACGTGCCTGGCGAACTGGAGCCACAACAAGGAGAAGTCAAGATAAAGAGATTGTTTCATTTGTTCGAGTCCAGCATTCGCGTGGGAACGAACTCTTCCTTTTTTATTCCTGGCCGCCCATCAAGTCCTCAAGGACGAGTTACGCCAGCTTATGTATCTTGGCTGAAGTCTATTTCATCAGCGATTTCATCTTCCAGTCCTCCAGTTCCTCCAAAGATCCCTGAAGCTCGTGGCCAGAGCAAGCATAGGAAAAGAAAAATGACGATTCCAACATTTCAGCATCAAAAAGGACAACTAAGATTCCACTCGACTCTACCGAAGTGTAAGCTTAAGGTCAAATTACCCAAGGACGCTGCCACTTCTCCTACACAACAAGAAGTCGTTGCAAAGAGACGGAAGGATGATAAAAAAGATAGCCCTAGCAAAACGCTTGAAGCTGAGTCGGTTTTTGATGATATTTTTGGTTCTGGCTATGATGAGGATTTCGAAAATGGAGGAGTACAAGTAAGAATTGTTTTTATCAATCTTTCTGCCAATTTTTTAATATACCTGACCTTTACTTCTCCTATTTTGTAGGCTGATCAATCTGATGTGAACATCGCCGAAGAGCTACGCGCTTGTAACAATGCTTTTGGTCTTTCCATTGATGAGGAATTAATCAATTCTATCGATGACCCTATCCTACTTCCTGATGCTGAGGGTGCTTTAGCTAAGGAAGTTGACCATGCTCCCGAAATTCCTTCAATCACTGCCAAAGCATCTATTCCATTTAGTGTGCAAGACATGATTGCCCGAGCTAACCGAGAAGCTGATCGTTGTGCTGCAAATTTTATGGTCAACTCGATACGAGGCAAGCTGCTGGATACTCCTCTAGCCGACGTCTCTAGATTGAAACAAGAGTTTGAAGAGCTCCTCCAGTATATCAGTGCTAAGAAGTTCGACATTTCTAGACCGCGTGATCTTGTTGAGAGGTACGTGGAGCACAGCTTACAACTACACGTCCATCGAGAAAAGGAGCAAGGAGAAACTCCTGTGAATGTCCTTCAAGAACAGCTTCTGGGTTTTATACCTTGTAAGATGTATAAAAGATCCCACTTCATTCCTTGGATGCACATCTCTACAGCAGAAGTCTCCGACAAGCGATCGATGGATATAATCAACGACGGGCTCATCTTTCCATTGCTCCGTCTTGGTCAACTCGGTCATGCTCACAATATGCTGAGTACTGTAAAATCTGTTCATGAACTCCTGTTGCATTTGGCCCCAACTACTTATGGATTCTGGTGAAAGATCCGTATACCATGTGAAAGCAACTCCCTTAAGAGAACGAATGAACTGCTTAGCCAACGTGTCTCCATCGGTTCCAGCATTGTTGCATGTCTCCACAAAATGGGCAATGTGTTGTTTAGGGCTGCCTTTGCCATCAAATTGTTGGAACTTTGGAGGTTGGTAGCCATTGGGCATCTTCAGCTTGTCGATCCTTCTAGTGTGCGGCTTGACATAGTGATAATCGCCATGAGGATCTCCAACAAGTTGATGCTTGACTGCGTTAGTTATCATATCTTGGATTTTCTGAATAGTCAACGCATCATGTTCCTTCTTGCTCTTTCCAGTATACTTGGAGTCACGACTGGATGACGATCCATCACTTTCGACTTCAGAGTCAGATTCGCCAGGACGTTTTTCAAGTTTCCTCGCCATGGAAGCGATCTGCTCGTTTTGTTGTTTGATTTGTAAATCTTTCTCTTCACCATCCTTCATAAGTTTCTGGAGAAGATTCTTCATTTCAGCTACTTGTTCCTCGACTGTTTTGGCTTCATGAACCATAACAGTAGCATTTTCAGGTTGTGGCACTTCATCTTTCAAAGGGGACGACAAAGAGGAGTTGCCAGTACTTTCAGTGTCACTTTCCACACCAACATGCTCAAAGAGAGAGCTAGTGTGGAGAATCAATTTTTTACCTCCTTCAAGGGAAATCCTTTTTGAATTGAACAAAGTGCTCTCAGATTCTTCATTCTCCGCAGAAGGAACTGAGCCAAAGATGGGGACTTGGCATGCCCTTCGGAAAGAAGATGCAATAGATGATTCAGAATTGAATGAACCACTAGACTTCGTGCGCGGCTTGGTAGGAATAGATGAGGACCGGAGGCTGGAAGCAGCAGTAGCAACAACGGCTCTTTGTTTTCCTCTTGTGAATACTCCTGTGGATTGATCTCCGAGGACTGAACCCAAGTTTTCAGATCTTCGTTGAGTTTCAGCAGCTTTTTCGACATCGGATCGAGAAGTATCCTTCTTTGACGCCATTGGTTGTGAAAAGGATTTCAGATTTGTATGGAGAAAGAGATGAGTGGTAGAGAATCGTCCAACCGAGTGTGCCAAAAATTTGTAAACACAAATTTCGTAATCTGCAATAATGAGAATAAAAATAGTGTAACAAATAATAATTTATATTGATTTGAATTTTTGGGTACAATCTCTAATTTAATTCTCTGATTCGATCTCCACAATGATTTAACTTGTTTTATCAAGAACTTGGTTTGACACCTTCGTAATACGGAATTGATTTCCTTGAAATGAGGGCCTCCGGGCTTGATCTCTTCAAGTCTTCTTTTGGTTTCTTGAATGAGGGCCTCCGGGCTTGATCTCTTCAAGTCTTCTTCTTTAGAATAGAACGGCACGTTGATTTTTGATGCTTGTTGTTCTTCTTCTAGGTAAAAAGAATTTGATTTAGCTTGTTGTGTTCCAGAGAATTTTTGTGTACTCTGGAATAGCTCTTGCTTCTGCTTTTCTGGCCTTCTGGTTTTTTTCTCTCTGGTTTCTCTCTTTGGTTTTTTCTGAACCTCCTTCAAATGAGACTAGAGAGCTCTATTTATAGAGCTTTCTATGATTTAGGTTTTAGTGAGTAGCCACCATGGGCCTCACAACCATCATTTATCCAAATAGCCCATTTATTAGGCCTTAATCCAACCAGTAAATGACTAATAATTAAAACGGCCCAAGCTTAATTACAAGTCCGAATTAATGAATATCATTTATCATTTACATTTATAAAGTCAACGGTTGACTTTACTGGATTAATGAAATTTCATGACGTGGCACACATATTATATTTTTTGTGCCTACAAAGTCCAAAGAGGTAAGGTTTCTTACTTAAACGTTTTGTAAGTTTAAAAGGTAAGATTTCTTATTAAGACGTTTATAGTTACGTGAAGAATTTTATAAAAGTTTTAAACTCATTTTGATTGAGTTTGTTTTAAAAGATGGGAGTTTAGTTTGAAAAGTATCTTTTATAATTTACAAGAAGAGTTTTAAAAGGTTTTTTTTATCTAATCTTTGTTGAGATTGGTTTGAATGGGAAGATGTTCCTCCAAAAGATAGAAAGTCAGTTTTCGAGCCGCAATCAAAGGAAAGATTATAGAAAGATATATTGAATAGTTTTGTGTTTTGAAAGTTGATGGGATTGCCTATGTGGTATCTCATGGGAATAGTTTTATGTTTTCAAAGTTGTGGGGATTACCTAAGTGGTATCTTAAGGAATTGGAACTTAGTCGGGTTTGGCTCGACTATACAGAATAGAATAGTTGGGGTACGTTGATCAGTACCTCGGACTTAGATCTTCTGCTACGGTTTGGCCGTATGTGGGGTGTGCACACTAGGGGTCTTTGTCTATAGTTATCCAGAGGGCCTAGCTAGCCCAAAGGCAAGGAAAGTTTGTTCCATTTCCTAGATTTATGATTCTTTCTTTGTGAAAGAAAAAGGAGAGAAAGGATTTGTTTAAAAAAGGAAAAAAGAAAGATTTGGAAAAAAAGAAAAAGAAAGGATTTGATTTAAAGAAAAGTAATAGAAAGGATTTGATTTAGAAACAGAAAAGAATGGTTTTCTTTTATAAAAAAAAATACGGAAAAAGGTTTTATAAAGTTACTTATTGTTTGGTTTTGAAAGAAACTGATTTGTGGGATATATTTAATATATATCCTACCTGCATATATGTTTGCCTTTTCAGTATGAAATCTTACTCAGCCAGTTTGGCTGATACTACGTGCCGGTATATGTAGGTACATGAAGGTAGTATTGTTGAAGAAGACTCGAATATGTTATCCCTATTATTTGTATTGCGGCGAGGACGATCGACTTTGTAATAGTATAGTTAATAGTTTAACTTGTAATTAAGTTTAAAGAATTTGAGTTTGTTAAGTTTAGACTTGTTTGGGTTGCTGGATTTTGAGGATACAAGTTTATATGTGGACGCGAGTCCTAAATTACGTTTTAGGCGGTCCGTTTTACAAACAGAACTCTGCCAGATTTTAAGTGGAATTTTTAATAACAAATCTAGTTGTTTAAAGTGTTTTAGGACCACTTAATATAGTTTAGTATAGTTAAAGGTTTTAATATAGTCATTACAATATAAAAGTTTTAAAAAGTCAAGGTTTTTGTGCTCCACACTCGTGGTGAGTGTGATGGTAATAGCCTGGATTAGGTTTTCTGCTGCGTTTAGGTCTTAATTAGGATGGTTGTAGATCCGGGTTGTTACAAGTTGGGTTGTGAGTTGAGTGGATTTTTGGTCGTATTTTTGTTGTTGGGTTGAGTTGTTGATTCATCATGAGTGGTGGTGTTGAGGGAGTGCAAACTTTATGAGAGTAGATGTCGTGTTTGTCCCCTTCCCCTTCTTTTTCCTTCTCATACATGTTCTCACATTGAGGACAATGTCATGATTAAGTAGGGGGGGGATATACATTGATTTGGGTGTGTTTTGTGTGTCTTACACATTTATTTGCTTTTGAAAAAAAAACTGAAAAATAATGAAATCCAAAAAAATATGTGAAAACCCGCTGAGTTGGAAACTCAGACAAGAATGGGGGCCCGGATAGGTTGAAAACTCGAAAGAGCAACCTATACAAAAAAGTGGCTATCTAGAGCGGTGAGATAGTGAGTTCATCATTTGAAAAAAAAAAAGTGTGAAGCTAGGATGAAAACTCGAAAGAGTTCCTATGCAAAATGAGAGATAATAGAGAGATACCTTGAAGCGTTTGCCAGAGTTGGTGTCATAAGAAGATGGTGATATAAGGAGTGTTTCGGGTATGATTTCATCTTGGTGTTCGAAGTAGAGGCGAATAGGTTAGAACTCATCTATCTTTGGAGAAATAAGGAGTGAATATGGTGATTTGTGAAGTTTTGGTGTGGGTTTTAGTCCTTTGCGATATTTCGGGGCTCGAATTCACCTTATTGATCCATTTTCTACTTGGTGTTAATTGTTATTTATTTTTCTACTAACGATATTTCAGGTGAGCTTTTGGTTCAAGTGTGGGGGTATCTTGCCCTTGCGTTTGGCCTCAAGCAATTCGGAGGAGTAGCATCACTTTGTACACTAGGATGGAGTGATAAGGGGAGTAGTTCTAGTGTGTGCTGTTTTGGAAGGGTGTACCCCATGTTCTTACTGATTGAGTTTACTCGAGGACGAGTAAAGTTCTAGTGTGGGGGTATTTGATGAGACCATATTAGTCGTGTATTTAGAGCATTTCCAAGTTCGTTTAGTAGAGGTTTAGGCCTTGAGAAGCGGAGTTTCGGATATTTTAGCCTAAGTATGTTATATGGAGAATTAGGAAGATATTGGTACTTTAGAGGTGGTTTTGGTTCGATAATGGTTCGTGTCCAAGCCGTGTATGGTTAGCACATCGGTTCGATTGTTAGAGTTGGAACTTATGTGGAGGTTGTTGAGCTTGTAAGCATCACTTCTTAAGCAAGCCAAGCTTTCATAAGCAGTAGCCATCCCAAGCAGCATAGGCGCGTCTAGGGGTGTAAACGATCTGAGCCGGCTCGTAGAGCCCTCGAGCTCGGCTCGGTCAAAGCTCGGCTCGAGCTCGGTCAACTTCGAGCCTGAGCCGAGCCCGAGCTATACGTTAAGTATACGAGCTCGAGCCTGAGCCCAGCAAAGCTCGGCTCGTTTAAGCTCGTTCGGCTCGTTTAAGAAAAATTACATTTGAAACGTGTGGCAATAAGAAAAAAAATATAAAAAAATAGCCCAAACATGCAAAAGCCCATAAAAGAATATAATGTTATTGAGTTTAGTTTTCATATTGTATTAAATTTATGTATGATGGACTATTACATATTTTACTTTATGTAAGGAAGAACAATAAAACCAAAAACCAATAGGCGGGAGAAAAAAAAGAGCCGAGCCCGAGCCGAGCTCGAGCTCGAAAGTTTGTAAACGAGCCAAGCTCGAGCTCCACCTTGGCGAGCTCGTCGAGCTTCGAGCCGAGCTCGAGCTCGATCAAAGTGACTTCGAGCCGAGCCGAGCTTGGTCGAGCTCGAGCTCAGCTCGGCTCGTTTACACCCCTAGGCGCGTCCCTCGAGCCAACGACACAGACGGGCGATTTTGACGATCTTAATGTTTACTTACCTTATTTTATTAGTTTCTAATTGCTATCTTTTCATGATTCATTCATCATTGGATGAACTTAGAACCCTAATTAGAGAGAAAAACACTTCTCCCTTCTCTCTAATCTTTTTATGGTGTTGATTATTATTGAAGATCCATTGAATTACCCTATGCCGATCGTAGCGTAATTCACTTCTTGAGAACGGGGATCTAATCTTCGGTTAGTTTATTGTGAGATTTCTTTTATGAACAATTCCTTAGTTATAATATTGAGTTCTATTTTCATTGTTTGATTATTGATTTGGTTCTCTTTTCAATTAATCAATTGCTATTACTTAGAACGTTGCCGATCGATTGTTCTTTGTTTATGAGTAGCAAACTAGGGTTTAGCTTTGAATCTGATTGTTCATGTTATTTCCTTGTGAATTCTCTATTTTCAAATTAAAAAACTGCGCTAGTAATTGTTGTTTGGCACATAGTTTCCTAGGGCTTTGACGTTCTTTAGAATTGAACCTAAATCGCTGATTCAATTACGTTGTTCTATAGTTTAGTTATTCTATCTGCAGATTCAGGTAGTTTAACGTATCTTTGGAGGGAAGCGGGATTAAATTCTCAATCTATGCGTGATTAAAAATAGTTGTTCATATTTAAAAACCGATAATCGATAACCTAACCGAAGTGACGATTGACCGACTCAAGACCTTTCTCCATTGACATTCCCTATATTTTATTATTGTGTTTCTTAATCTTTTAATTAATCTTTTTAATCTGAAAACCCCCCTTTCGATCTCTTATGAACATACTTTAGTATCTAAGTCTCTGTTATTCGACCCTACATGCCTTCTACATTAATTTGTATTGGAAAGTTGGTTTTATAACTATTAACTTTGGTAAACGCGTGCGACCGCGTCCCACCAGCAGGTGTTAAGCCTACGATCGGGTTGTAACGCTCATAATCAAACATATGCAGTACGATTGCTAACATAATCAGGATTAGTAATGTGTTCTAAGCCTCTACTAATAAGCCTACAATTGGGTCATACTAGTATTTGCCAGACGCAATTCATGAAGTTGGCCACTAACACAAATCACGCTTTTGAACAAATCAAACTATATTGCTCTAATCACAACCTAAGCAATGCTAATACATTCAAATCAAAATCTTAATATAAGCATGGCTTCCCTCCTTAGAAACCCTAGAAAATGAACTACTCAGACATGACTATGGAAACTAAAGCAATCATATTTATAGAAGACATGATTAAGATCTAACAAAGCAATAATAAAAAGCAAAGTAAGAATAACTACTAGATCTATGCGAAAGGAAACAACTTTATTGAAATCAAGCGATGTTCGAATAAAATAACTTGAGAGAAAAATAAGAGTTTGAACTAAGCTAATACGAACTAAGATAAACTCAGATGCCCTCATCAAAATTAAGGGGTGGGTAATTATTACCCCTATAATGAGGGTAATAGTTCCCCTACTTTTTCCAGTTCCCTCCTATCAACACCACATTATCCTCTCCACCACCACCACTTAATCCCCTCTATCATCACCTTTATATGCCTTAGTTTTCCTAAGTTTGACTTTTATTACCCCTTTAATACATTACCCCCATCCCAAGCATGCCCTTAGGCCTAAATGTAAGAAATCCCCCTTCTTCAGGCTTAAACCCCATCGAAACGGGCTCTCCAACACTCTGTAATATAATCGAGCCTAATGTGGTCACATCAAATACCCCTACACTTGAAATTTACTCGGCCTCGAGTAAACTCATCATGAAAAAGTGAGGCTATTTCAAACCAAGGACCAACTACACTACTCCCCTTATCTCTCCACTCCTAGTGTGTGAACAACTATGCTATTCTTCCTTCGAGTCGCTCAAAGCCAAGTATGAAGGAAAATATTACCCCCACACTTGGGCTAAAAGCTCAACCAAATCAATATCAATAGCAACCTTTCATCACTAAACACCAAGATACACAATGAATGGTTTCGAACCCCAAAAGTTCTCAAGAGGCTCAAAACCAAAACAATCTGCACAATACTCTAATCAATCTCATGTCGTGAAATAATGAATTCAAATTCAAATCTTGAAAGATCTCAAAGGATTCGAACTTGAACCAATTAGGCTCAATCACAACATTCACTCCTTATATACGATGAGTGAGTTCTAACCTATCCACCTCTATCAACTAAGCACCAAGATGAAAATCCTACCCGAAACACTCCTTATGAGTCCAACACCCCTTATGACACCTACTCCGGCAAATGATTCAAATTTTCTCTCTTTATCTTCATTTTGCCGAGGAGCCCTTTTAGGTTTTCATGCTAGCTTCACAGTTTTTCTATTTGTTGAACTCAGCACCTCACCCTTTCGAGTTTCCAACCTATCCGGGCCCCCATTCTTGCCTGAGTTTCCAACTCAGCGGGTTTTTCATATTTTGTTTTTGTTTTTTTTTAAAGAAAACAAAAGAGACCAAGCACTATACACAAAGTATACAAAAAGAGAGTAAGCTATCCCTCCCCCCACACTTGAATCACACATTGCCCTCAATCTTGTAAAGGACAACAAATAGAAAATATGGAAGGGATAACTTACAATCTAGGACCCCTACAGTCCCCCGGGATGTCAACTCGACGACCCCCTCACCGCTCTCCTACAGGCTAACTCCTCTTCAATTGAAGCTCTGGGGTCATAGTACCCCATACCATCAGATGTAGGTGGATATTAGTGCACAAAGAAACTATTCATGGCCGACATCATAGAATGCATTGAGTAGACATTGTCATCCAGATGATGGTATTGAGAGTATGCCCAGCCGTTGGCCAAAACTAGGTTGTGAGGAGAGAGAGAGTACTTTTTGTAATTAAAACATAATAAAAGGAAGTAAATTGGAGAGAGAAACCCATGGCCAGATTGCCATGGCAATCTGTCGCCATTCTTTGGCAAAGAATGTCACGCTGACACGCGTCATTCTTGGACTGAATTTGCTTGCCACTTTTGCATCTCAACGGCTAGTAGAAAACACATCCAACAGCTCTAATGTTTGACTAATTAATTGGGTTGCAAAATATTCCAACGGCTATAATTTTCAATTTACAAAGTAAAAAAAAATTAAAATTATACCAACGTCCATAACTTTTTTTCCTCTATAAATAGAGTCCAAATTTGAGGTATTTCCACACACTTTTTATTTGAGTTATTTTCACTCCTTGCAATTTGGGAAGACTTATCTCACAATTATCATCCACTTTCAATACTAAGTTATAATTCTTTCAACCTTCAGAAATACCTACTCCTACAACATATCTTCATTCATAAATTTTCTACGAAAAAAAAATTAGGGAAGAAAAGTTGTTTATTATGGCTTCAAAGTCCTCTAGGAACAACACTCACCCAAAATCCAAAACATCTTTTCAACCCCCAAACCAACCAAATGTTCAACCAACATATTCTAGTTCCCAACTTGATCTCAACTCACAAATGGAGCCATATTCTCAAGGTTTTTCACAATATTATAATTATGGAACACCTAATTTAGGTAGTTTCTCTCAATTCTCTCAACCATACCCACAACAAAATGTCAATTTCTCCAATAGACCATCTTTCCCCAATCTCGTGCATATCCACAATATAATCCAAATATCCCATTTGCACAAACTGACTTCCCATCTCCACCACACGCAAACTATCTATTTTCTCAAGATAATGAAACAACACTTCCAATGTCACAACAAGACAATACTCCGCGTGGTGGAGGTACCTTTTCAAATATGAACCCATATACATCTCCTGCAGCATCCGAGGGGGGCGATGATGATGAAAACGAGAATGAAGAAATCGAAGAACATGGTGTTGATGGTGCTGAAGACCCGTCCTCGGGAAGAGGCCATAAAGAGGGAAGGAAGTTTTGGTTGTGTGCTGAAGATGAGGTTCTTGTGATGGCTTGGCTCCAGGTAAGCCAAGACAAGTCTGTTAATACCAAACATAAGGGACTTCAATTTTTTAGAAGAGTGGCGAATGTTTTTGAGGATGTGAGGCAATTTAGAGAGAGATGTTGGGCGGAAAGAAAAGAAGGGATCAAAGAGTCCGATAGATTAAACTTTAGAGAAATGGATCCTTTAAGGAGTCGTTGGAGAAGGATACATCAAAATGTATCCAAATTTGTTGGTGCGTTTGCACATGCTGAAGCATCAAGGAAGAGTGGTCAGTCCGATGATGATGTTATGAAAGCAACATTTGCTATATATAAGAGTGACCACAATGAGCATAGGGACTTCCAAGACAAGCATTGTTGGGACATTTTACGTAAAGCTGAACAATGGAAGCCCACTGAGGATACTGTTAAGAAGTGTAAGAAGAAAACCGCAACCCAAGAAAGTAGCTCAAAAAGGTTCCGAATTAATGAAGCCGGTAACTACTCTACATCAACTGAACCAAATACACCAACAAGTGGTGATATTGGATGTTCAAGCCAACAGCCAAGCGATAGTTCTAGTAAGAATAAAGGTAAGGGGAAAATAATGAACATGCCATCGGAGGCATTTCAACAATGGATAGAACAAGTTGAGAAAATGAATATAGCAAGGACAAGTCAAACTGAATTCGAAATTGCTACGCTGCAGCATGATAAGGATATAGAGGTTGCTAAAATGAACTTTGAAAAGGAAGCCGAGAATAAAAGAGTTGAATTAGACATGGCGAGAGAAGCAAGAAAACAAAGAAAGCTGAACATTGAGGTATTCAAAGTACTTTCCGCAAAGGAGTACTTAACTGAAGAAGAACAAGACTTGAAGAGAAATTTAGTTAAAGTTTTATTTCCATGATTGGTTGTATGTTAGTTTAATGGTTTGTGTTACTTTGCAAGTGCTATGGTTAATGTGCTAATATAGTTTGTATTTTATTAAGCTTAAATTATATGAATTTAAAATTGTGTTTCAATGTTACTGCAGTCTACTATTATAGATGAAATGACCACTCACTGCTTATTTCAGTCCATTATAACTCTGGTAGCTAAGCAAAGAACACATGTGATGATTTGACCTTTCACTGCAAAAAAACAATGACAAAGTGATCTGTCAATGCTTTTCCAATCTATTGTATTATTGCTCTGAAAAAACAATTGTGAAATGACCATTCAATATCTCAGTCTATAATTGCAAAAGTTGCCAAAGTAAATATGAAGTAACTATTGAATTCACTTAAGGGTATTCTTCCCTATATATATGTACTATTATTAAAGTTCATTATACTGCACCTTTAAACCACATCTATCTTCACCTTTATACAACATTTCCCTCAACCAATTCTTCATAAATGTCATCTGATTTGAATTCAAATACTTCTAATTCATCTTCTAACTCTTCCAATTCAGATGATGTTGCCAATCGTAACCGACAAAGAAGGATATTTCAACCTCGTAACTCTGATTATAGTCAACGTTATGAAAGGCATAGGGAAGCTAATCATCTGATGGATCAAATGATGGAAAATATAATGACTTCCAATCCATTTGAATTTTATCAATCTATAAACCAAGTTCCAAGGGCAGCAAGGGTAGCTGTAGAAAGAGATCGAGCAGATGGACACACTAGCCTTTGGAACGACTATTTTGCTGAAAATCCTGTGTTCCCTCCACATCTCTTTCGTCGAAGATTTCGCATGCAAAAACATGTCTTTCTTCGTATAGTCGAAGTGTTAACTGCTCGCAATGAATTTTTCCAACAACGACCGGATGCTACAGGCAGATTAGGTGCATCACCATTACAAAAATGCACTGCAGCAATGAGGTTATTAGCGTATGGAACTTCGGCGGATTCCTCTGAAGAATATATGCGGATCAGTGCATCTATAATAAGATATTCACTACAACATTTTGTGGAAGGAGTGGTCTCTCACTTTAGTGATGAATACTTGAGGAGGCCAACTGAAGCCGACTTAGCACGATTGTTACATGCAGGTGAACAACGGGGATTCCCGGGCATGTTGGGTTGTATTGATTGCATGCACTGGCGATGAAAGAATTGCCCACTACAATTTAAAGGACTCTACTCTGGAAGGCCTGGAAAGCCGACATTGATTTTGGAAGCCGTGGCCTCATATGACCTATGGATATGGCATGCTTTTTTTGGAGTACCTGGTAGGTGTAATGATATAAATGTTCTTGATAGATCTCCATTATTTAACGAAGTATTTGAAGGGCGTGCACCTCCTGTTAACTATGTTGTCAATAATCGACAATACGATATGGGATATTATCTCACAGATGGTATATATTCGCAATGGGCAGCATTTATTCCGACGATAAACCTCCCAAGAAATGAGAAGGAGAGTCTTTTCGCCAAGACTCAGGAGAGTGTACGAAAAGATGTGGAACGTGCATTTGGGGTACTACAAGCTCGTTTCGCTATTATTCGACAACCAGCTCTAGCTCATGATACAGATATGTTAGGAAAAATCATGCTAGCTTGCATCATTATCCACAACATGATCGTTGAAGATGAACGAGACTCATATTCTCTTCGTTTTGATCCTAGTGAGTATGACCAGGCTCCGCGTCCTTCTGGTAGTAGACGACGTGGACAGAGAATCGAAGAACCCTTTACTTATCAAACTAGTGAGAATCACATAGCTAATTTACAAACATATATGGATAATAGGGTTCGAGTTCGTGACCAAGCTATGCATAATAATCTCAAATCCGACCTAGTATAAAATATTTGGTTGAAACTCGGTCCTAATGGCCATTAGTTAAGGTGTTATGTTGTTTTTAATATATTTTCTTGTATTAGTCTTTAAGTATGCGTATTTACTACTTTTGAATGATGTATTCCTTCGTCAAGCTTTGGAATAATTTCTCCCGGATTTATATCTTCCTAAACGTAAGATTTGAAGGTTCTAAATTAAGTTAAAATTGCTAAGTAATTAGATACGCTTAGGAATGCCTAATCAATATCGGATATAAGTATATATCTATCGCCTCACTTTTTTGGCAGTACATTCCATGAAAATGGCAGTACATTTCATATGTATGGTAGTATATTCTAATATGTATGGTGGTACATTTCTTAATGAAAAATTATATGCCAAATACAAACTATATAGTTATATAGCTGTGAAAATATCGATTGTTATATACTACTTTTATCAATAAATGTACAACCATTTTCATGGAATGTACTGCCAAAAAAGTGAGGCGATGGATATAAGGATATATGCATATATCCGATATTGATTAGGCATTAGGACCATATTTTTTAAGTCTTTAATATCTCGCAAATTAGACGTTTTGGCATCTTTACATATGGATTCTTTTAATCCCGATAACTGAAATAAAATTTAATAACAAATGACTAATGATAAATTTACCATATTAATAATTACTAAAAAAATAAGCTATTATGTTAATTACCAAAGTATAAGTATCTAATTGTGGGGTACAAGAAGAGAGAAAATATGGTGGGGTATGACAAAAGGTAGGAGAGAGAAAGTGATGGCCAAAAAAACAAGATCAACCATTGGGTCTTATTGATAATAGTTAGATTGTGAGATTGTCATCAATGAGGTGGAAGGAAGAGAAACTAATTAAATAATTGATGACCAAAAATTTTTGGCTAACCAATGGGTTCACTCTGATGTTGAAGATCATTAAGTTCGTTGCCAAATGCGTCAAGCCGATTGGTTACCAAATCTTGGAATGGCATAGAATCATCCCTTTGCCCTACATCCTCCTCCATAGCTTGATGCTCTTCTTAATCTTGGTCCTCTCTCACGAGCCGGTGCCGGAGCGTACCCCCTGATGTGGGTTAACTCCTCTTCAACCACACGACGATAGTCATCATCGGGCGGAAGGAAAAGGTCGGCTTGGGAGGTGGGGTCAGAGATGGCCACCCTTTTTTCGAGGAATAGCGATGTACTTCACATTATTTGGGCCACAGAGCCACACCTAGAGATGATGGGAGGTGGAGGACCGTAAAACCTTGGTCTTTCTCAAGTATGCTAAGGAATACTCATGGGTAGGAAAACCACTCCCACTCTTAGGAAAGTTCAATGGTTTAAGAATTGGATTCCCCTCCTCATCTAAAGGTACAGTTTCACTAAGGTGAGAGGCAAGGTGAGTCACTATACCCCCTATACTTATCTTTCCGCATATTCAGGCGTGTGGTCAACCAAATATCGAGCCAATCATGACACCCAACACCCTGTGGTGTCATCGTCCATAGACATTGCAAGTCAAACTTGGGTAAATTGGTGGGTTCCCCATGGCCAAAAACAGTCATAGCCAAAAGACGGCTCACAAACCTCAAGGCTGGATGCGGGATTAGGCTATTTTTATAATTATGGTTCCAGACGAGCCTATGGGTGATATTTGCCAGAAAAGTCCCTCACTAAAAACACCCTTGGCCATAAACTGGTCATCAGCCTGATAGTTCCAACCAAATTCTTCCTTCACCTCAGCATACGTCATTTGATACTCGTGACCATTCAATATGAAATCAATAACCGCCCCGTTGGAACCGTCCCTTTTTTCCAAAGTGGAGAGGACATGGTGTACCTCTCATAAGTGGGTTCTGACACGCGCATCAAATCTCCTAAACCCCCTTTAGCCAAAAGAAACTACACCGGTTCACGGAGTCCCAATGCACCCAAGGCATGCCGACTAACAAACTTGGTCTCTTGGACAGTTCTTCCCGATTTTGTTCAAGTTTTCCATCTCTTTTATTGGGTTGGGGTGAGGTGAAAAAGGTTCATGAATTCTTTTGTTTTCCTTTTGCTCATTATTTTTGTTTGGCAAAGTAACAAAACAAGGAAGAATCACACCACCACAATCAAATACACACAAACCATAATCAACCACAAAAATTCACAATAGACCACACACAATCCACTCAATCACAATCAACTACACACAATCCACTCAACGCCCTTCTTTACCTAATTTGAAATAGTTACACAACTCACCAAAATCCGCATTCACAAAACAAAATCCACACCAAAATACCAACAATCGCAAGTAATAATAATAAGCACACCAACAACAAATAATCTTTCAACAAACACCCCAAAGATTGTGCTAGAATTGAAATTCAAGCAAAATCATATAAGGTGGATTGAAAGTTTACTCAATTTGTGGGAGATGGTGTGAAAGTTCACCGAATATATGTAGTGGAGTCTTCAATTATGTGCCATCACTCTTTCAATGCCTTCAATTGAACAAATTGATGGAGAAACAAGAAACCCCCAAAAGTTAGGGTTTGGGGATGAATTTGGGATTTTTGTGTGAGAAAGTGATGGTGAGTGAAGAAGATGACTATGGAGGGTGAGAAGGAGGGAGGTAAAAATAAGATTAAGAATGGGAGAGAGTATGGAGGAGGTGAAGGTGGGGAAATATGGAGATTTGAGGGAGTTGGAGTATGAGGGGGTTAAGAGGGAAAAGATGAGTGTGAAAGAGTATGGGAAGTGAGAGTATCGGGTATGTGAAGTAGCAGGGACGCACGAGACGCGGACAGGTAGCACGAATTGCACGAGTCGAGTGCTAGGGAGGCTTGCTGCATGTCAAGCGCGCAAGGCACGTGAAGTTCCTGCTAGTTGTTTCTCAGTGGGGTAGGCAACGCGTGTGAGGTGTGCCTTGGATTGCAAGAGTCGTGCATAGTTCCTGCCAATGTCTTCCATCACCCTTTTTTTAGAACTTCCTCATCCTCCCCCTTAAGGAGTACTTCTCCACAAAGAGTAAATGCAGGTAAAATGCAAATATGCCAAGCGTAAAATCCTAAAAAGAGAAAAGGGTAAAGGAAAAGGAATTAAAACAAAAGAAAATAAAAAGAACACGGGTTGTGTCCCGAGTAGCGCTTAGTTTAAAGTCGGTAGCTTGACTTCATACCATCACATAATCACTAATAGACCGGGTCCTCCAGGTCTAGAACTTTAGTTGCATTGGGTACAATTCCTCCATGGTAGGGCTTCAAGCGTTGCCCATTGACTATGAAAGTGTTGGAGGTCTCCTCACTTTGAATTTCCACAGTTCCGTGGGGGAATACCCTCACCACCACAAATGGCCCGAGCCATCGAGAATCCAACTTCCCAAAAAACAAACAAAGGCGTGACTTATAAAGTAGGACACGTTGTCCGACCACAAATTCCTTTCGGATTATCAGCTTATCATGCCATGTTTTTGTTTTTGCTTTGTAGATCTCAACATTCTCATATGACTCATTTTATATCTCCTCAAGCTCTTGCAATTGAAAATTTCGATGTAAACCGGCCTCATCTATACTCATGTTGAAGTTCTTCATAGCCCAATAGGCCTTCTAGAACCACTAGCAATTCCCAAACACTAGTCAATATGGTGACATACCAATCGGTGTTTTGTAAACCGTCCTATATGCCCATAATGCATCATCCAGATGCTTGCTCCAATCTTTCCTATTAGGATTCACAGTTTTCTCAAGGATTGACTTTATTTCTCTATTGGAGACCTCGGCCTGACCATTGGTTTGTGGCTAGTAGGCAGTGGACGTCTTGTGGGTGACATGATATTTCTTCAATAAATCTCCCAAAGTCCTATTGCAAAAATGTGTACCCTTATCACTAATTAAGGCTTTAGGGATGCCGAACCTGCAAAAGATGTTAGTTTTCACAAATTCTGCAACTACTTGTGGCTCATCAATCCTAGTGGATTTAGCTTCCACCCACTTAGAAACATAATCAACAACAAGTAGGATATAATTGAAACCAAAAGAGCTGGGAAAGTGTCCCATGAAGTCAATGGCCCTTACATCCAATATTTCCACATCAAGCATAAAATTTTGGGGCATTTCATAATTTTGGGATATGTTCCCAGTTCTTTGGCACCTATCATAAGATTTACAAAATTGAAAACTATCTTTGTGCAAACTAGGCCAATAAAATCCACAATCTAATACTTTCCTGGTCGTTCTTTTGGCCCCAAAGTGGCCTCCACAAGCATAAGCGTGACAAAAAGTGAGAATAGAAGTTACCTCATCATTGGGAATGCATCTCCTGATTACCTGGTCGGCACAATGCTTCCACAAATAAGGCTCATCCCAGACGTAATGTTTCGCATCACTCTTGAGTTTGTCTCTTTGAGCCTTAGAGAAGTCAGGAGGAAACTCACTAGAGACAATGAAGTTCACAATGTCGGCATAACATGGGAATTTGGCAACAATAGCAAGTAGGTGCTCATCAAGAAACTCGGCCAGAATTCCCTCAGTTGGTTACTTCTCTCCATTAGGCTCTATTCTACTCAAGTGATCTGCTACCAAGTTATTAATACCTTTCTTGTCTTTCACCTCAATGTCGAACTCACTTAGTAGAAAAATGCACCGAATCAATCTTGGCTTGGCTTCCTTCTTCGTCATGAGGTGACGAAGTGCTGCATGATCAGTGAACACTATCACTTTCGTGCCTAAAAAGTATGAGCGGAACTTCTCCGGTGCAAATAATATCGTTAGAAACTCCTTTTCAGTGGTGGATTAGTTGCGTTGGGCATCATTGGGTCATGGAGGCATAATATATGACGTGAGACACTCTCCCCTCCCTTTGACTCAACACCGCTCCGATAGCGTAATTACTAGCATCACACATGATCTCAAAGGGTTGAGACCAATCTGGCGCCTGGATGATGGGGGCGGAGACGAGCTTAGACTTTTAACAAATCAAAAGCTCTCTTGTAATCATCACTTATTTTGAGATCAACATCCTTTTGCAAGAGAGTGCATAATGGTGCTGAGATTTTGGAGAAGTCTTTAATGAACCTGCAATAGAAACCTGCATGACCAAGGAAAGAAGCACTTCTCAAACATTAGTAGAGTAAGGCAAAGATTGCATGGTATTAATTTTAGCTTGATCAACTGCAATACCTTGGGCAGACACAACATGCACAAAAATTATACCATGATCCACCATGAAATGACATTTCTGAGAGTTGACAACTAATTTGTATCAATGCATCTTTTAAGTACCAAGGTGAGATGAGTTAAATAGTTGTCGAAAGAATTCCCATGAACTGTAAAGTCATCCATAATTACCTCAACAAAGTTCTCCATAAACTCCGAGAAAATACTTACCATGCACATTTGAAAGGTGGTTGGGGCGTTACAAAGCCTGAAAGACATGCGCCTATAGGCAAACGTGGGCATGTGAAAGTAGTCTTGTCCTGATCTTCTGGCGTAATTACCACCTAAAAATAACTGAATAGCCTTCTAGAAAACAATAGAAGGCATGACTAGCAAGCCTTTCTAAAATTTGGTCAATAAAAGGTAAAGGAAAGTGATCTTTTCTAGTTACCGCATTCAATCTACGGTAGGCAACAGAAACTCGCCACCCATTTTGGACTCAGGTGGGGTACTAGATCACCATCCTTATTAGCTACTACAATTACTCCAGTCTTTTTTGGAACTACTTGAGTGGTGTTCACCCACTTGCTACCAGAGACGGGATAGATCATACCTATCTCGAGAAGTTTCAATATCTCAATTTTCACCACCTCCGTTATGGGTGGGTTTAATCTCCTTTAGGGTTGTCTCACTAGTTTAGCATCATCCTCCAATATTATCCGATGCATGCATGAGGTTGTACTAATGCCTTTGATATCGGTAATTGTTCAACATATGGCTTCCTTATGCACCTCGAGTGACGGCAAGCAACCTTCCTTCCTGGTCTTTGGTAAGTTTATTTGAGATGGTCACTGGAAGTGTATTGTTCTCACCAAGAAAAATATATTTGAGATTGTCAGGAAGGGGCTTCAGTTCTACCTTTGGTTCCTGCAAAACAAAGGGTAACAACTTCTCTCTAGGGACATCCAAGGGGATAGGTCCCATATGATATGGGGTTACTGGTAAGCGCTTGTACTCTTGGAGAGAGTGAACCATCTCCTGCAAGTTAGTACTCTTCACATAATCCATATCATTCATGCTAACATCATGCTCTAGAACGACTTGTAGAGCATCATTACCCTTAAGATCAAATACATTTTGGGTCACTAACTTTATTACATCAAGGGCATAGCATGTGTTTTCTTCATTAGGGAATTTCATGGAATTATATATATTATACTCAATGTTGGTATCACCGAATTCCATAGTAAGTGATTCACTGTGAACATCGATTTTGTTTTCTAGCGGTTTTCAAAAATGGCCATCCCAATAGAATGTGGGCGGTTTGGTTATCATGCTCCATATTCAAAACATAAAATCCGCAGGAAAAATTAACTTATCAAATTTAACCAGCAGATCTTCTACTATACCTTTAGGATAAGCAGAAGATCTGTTAGCTAATTGGATCACTTTGTCATTTTCAATTAGCTTTAGGAATCACATTGATGAAAGCTCCTAAAACAATCATAGCTCTTTGAAATGTAATATCCCCTATGACACAAGGTATAGTAAACATGCCTGAATCGTTACACTTAGGTGGTAATTTGCCTGCAAACACAGCTGAGACATGTTCACTAACCTGCACCTTTGTGCTCCTTTCAAACTTTGTTGTCTTTTGGCGGTACACAACTCTTTCAAAAATTTTGCATAATGATTGTTAACAACATCAAGGAGAGGAATATTTACCTCGCATTTACGAAAGGTTTCTTAAATGTCCTTGTCGGTCTCCTTCTTGCGGTTGTCTCGCAATTCACAGGTGGAGGAGGTTTGCTAGGTAGCAAGATTGGGGTCTTCACACTTGTTGCTTGAATAGATGGTAATGGTTCGGTCTCAGATACCGGATGTTCTTCAACATCTACATCTCCAACTTTCTCAATTGTCAATTCTTTACCACTTCACCTGTTCTTCAGTAGCATTGCTCGGTTTCATGCTTGAGTAGACTACATGAAACTCAAATAAAAACTTGTTTGGATCCTCGCCACTGAGCCCATGGAAAGATGGCAGTAAATGAACGAGCCCTAATTTTAGCTCAAGGTTGTGGTGGTGTCATCATCAGGTACAGGGAACACTATGCACAAGGGTTGCTGATCAAGAATAGGAGCAGTGAGCTCCCTCTAAGTGCGAGTTTTAGCTCGTGGTGGCATGTCTTCCTCAAGACCAAAATTGAAAGGAAGCTCTTCAAAATACCTCCGCAATTCTCTCCTTAACCTAAGAAGATTCAATTCAAGTTTTGGATCATACTGCAATTGATCTTGATTAGTAGCACGAGTTTCAACCGTATACGAAAGAAAATAAGAAAATAGAAACAATCTACTATAAACACAATTTAGTTGTTGCGAAGTCCCCGCCAACGGCGCCAAAATTTGGTGGAGCTACCAAAGTTAATATTTATTAAACCTCCTTTCCAATACAAACTAATGTAAGTGGTAAGTAGGGTCGAATCCACATAGACTTGAGTACTAAAGTATGTTGACAAGAGATTGAAAGGGGGGTTTTCATATTAAAAGAGGTGATTTAATAAACTAAGAGAAAACAATACTAAAAAAGATTGAGTAAATTAATAAAGAAAGTTCTTGAGCCCAGTTATAATCACTTCAATCCTAATATTGAACACCGGTCTTTCTTAAAATTTCCCTCTTGACTATTCACAAAATGGAAACTAAAATCACTTCCCATAAGATAACAATTAAACAATCCAAAATTGCGGATTAAATAATCTGGATTATAGAATAATTCAATTGATTCAACAATGGAATTTAACTCTGTAAAACCTCAAAGCCTTAGGAATCTATGAACCAAACAATAACTTGCTAGCACAAATTATTCAATTTAGAAACTAAGATTTCGCTATTGATTGATAAGAACATTCCAATTCTATATCAAACCCTATGTTGCTTCTCATAGACGAAGAATAAAAGAATTAGCAATTAATCATACACCCTAGCAATATATAGATTGATTACACAAACTAGTAGATCTCCTAGCAATGTAAACAACAATCATAGTACAAAACAAGAAATCAAGAGTTATAATTCAAAGGATGGAAATAAGAAGAAACCTCATAATAACGAATTGAAGATCAAATAATTGTTCTAAAGAAATGGATTAAGCTATGTTCAACATAGTCTCAATACACAAATCTTCAAAGGTTGAATCCAACATCAAAGGGGAATAAAGAAATTACAAGTCTTTTCTCTATTCTCTCTCTAATTAGGGTTCTCTCTAATGAAAGCTTCAACAAAAACTAAGTAGAAAAATTATTAACATAACATAAGAGGACTGAAAATCGCCTTCACATGCGCACATATCCCGAAATGCGCGAGGCGCACGTGAAGTTTGCCTTCTGTAGCTGAACCGAGGATGCTCAAGGCGCGTTGGGAAACGCATGAGTCGCGCAGACTTTCAGCCTTCAATGATGTGGCCTCTAGATGAATCAACATCGTACGAGACTCGTAAGGAACTGCTCGAGGCACACAAAACTTCTGTCTTCTTTCCTCTTTCCTTTGCACGAGCTTGGACACTATGAAGTATAGGGCGTTCATATGTTGTCTCTAATACTCCAATGATTGTTTCAGATGCCTTGACTAACTACTTCAACCTATGAACACTTTGCTAGCCTCCGCAATGTTTGGATCACGAACGATTGTAAGAATTCTACCTGTAACCGATCATTACGATGCAAAACCAACATAAGTCCCTAAATCTTCTTTACTATATCAAAACCATCCTAAGCCCTTCTTCTCCACATTAAGGCATAAATGTAAGAAATCCCCCTTCTTCAAGCATAAATCCCATCGAAACGGACTCTCCAACACTCTATAATCGATCCTAAAGTGGTCACAACAAGCACTACGATGCTTCATTTTTCTACTCTCTTCTCCCGAAGGCTCCGGGATTGCTCTCGAGGTATTCCAAATGCCCATATAATCAAGGTAATGCTCCCAAACGTCAGATAAAGGCTTCAGACACCTAATCTGGACAATTTAAGCTCAAACACACGAAACACACCCAAACATATCAAATCTTGCAATAAAGAGCTTTAAAGAGTTCTCAAAGAGTATAAAACAATAGGGGAAATGAGGCTAAAAGCCTATATAAAATGAACATATTAAAACAACAACATGACCCATTCCTGAGGGAAATAAGATGTAAAATAGAAAAAGGGAAATCTACTGTTTTCCGCCATCATGAGAATGGGAGTATTCGATGGTGTGTTTCAGATTACCGTGAGTAGAAGGATAAAATCATAGGGGAAGCTCGTAATAGCTCTTATTCCATCCACCCAGGAAGAGATAAATTGGCATAGGACCTCAAGAAAATATTTTGGTGGAAAGGATTTAAAAGAGATGCTTCAAGATTATCGCAAGGTGTTTGACATGTTACAAGATCACATTAAATCGAAGGAAGATGTCAGGAATGCTACAACCATTGCCAATACATGATTATAAGTCCGACTATGTATTTATGATTTCATTACGGGATTGCCTTACTCAAGAAAGTCGAAGGACTTTATATGAGTGATTGTGGACAGACTGGCAAAGACAGGTAGATATATTGCCATGAACACTACATCGATGATGAAGCTAATGGCAGTTTCATGTATTTGAGAGATCATACGATTGCATGGTACCCCGCAAAATATTATATCTGATAGGGATACTCGGTTTTTATCCAATTTTTGGGGAAAGTGACAAGAAGCATTTGGGACACAACTAAATATGAGCACAACATTTCTTCCATCTACTGATGGACAGATGGAAATAACGACTCAAACATTAGAGGACATGTTACGAGCTTGTTTAATGGAGCTCCATGGATCATGGGAAGATCAGTTAGCAGTGATTGAATTTTCATATAATAACAACCATCATTCAAGCATTCGAATGGGTCCTTATGATGCACTATACGGCTAGAATTTTTGTATGTCAATATGTTGAGATGACTTGAATTGTCAAGTACCAACTGGACCTGAATTAATTCAAGAGACAATGAAGCAAATTAAGATGATTCAGGAAAAGATGAAAGTGATACAAGATCGTCAGAAGAGGTATGCTGACTTGAGGAGAAGGAAGTTATATATATATTTTTTGGAAATTCAAAGTTATTATTGAAAACAAAAAAACAGAGTTACAAACATCATACATCACCACACAGGCAAGAGGGCAAGGAAACTCCCTATTCCAACAAGGAAAGGTCCCAAACCTAGCCAACAATCCTAAACATGCTCAGGCTACTCAAACTCAAATAACAAGCAAGAGCCTCAAGGACTGTGAGCTTCTATAAGAAATTCTAAACATAATTTGCTTACAACTAGCCAACACATCTAGTGCAGGCTACCAAACACTAAATCATATACAATTTCAACAAAGGAAAAGACAATACAAATGTGATAGTGGAGCTTTGCTTCTGCTTCTAAGAATGACATGCTTGAGTTCATCTTGGGAACTCCTTGAAATTACATGAATCCCTAGCTGTTGCTGGCATATAGTCAACACTGTCATAGTAATGCTGCAATAAAAGAACATATGATTTACAGTTTCAAAATCAGCAGCAAACATCTGGATAGGTACTCCATACCCAAAGCAAATAGAAATAGATACATAGGATCACCTTGCCTCAACCCCTTTTTAGCAGAGAAAGGCTTGCAAGGCACTCGATTAATAAGGATGAAAAAATATACATAAGTCACACAAGCCATCACCCAACTCACAAACTTGGAAGGAAAACCAATCTCACACATCACCGTTTCAAGAAAGGACCACTGATATCGCGTATTTATATAGACTTTTCTCCCTTAATTACAAGCTAATTTGTGCGTCATTGGAGCTCTTGGGAGCTATTTTGTGCTAACTATCGTCTATAGTTGTGGTTTTGTGTTTTAGTGTTGAATTGCAGGTTTTATGGAGTTTTCTCCTTATTCCCGAGCCATTTGAAAGCAACCACGGCTTTACGAGGCACGTAGGATGGCTCACGAGCTTTATGGGTATTTTAGGAGGTCCCAAGACCCCTAAACATGAAGATTAGAGAGCCAAAGAGTCAAAAAGGAGGTTTTCGTACTCTGATTGGGCAAAAAAGGCCCGATGGGGCGGAAATATATTTATCGGGTATAGAAGTTGCGGACCCGATCGGGCAAATAGTGCCCGATCCGATCGGGCGAACACACATGTGCCCAGACCCGATCGGGTGGCATTTGGCCCGATCGGGCAGGCCCACAAACCAAATGTTTAGATGTGCTGCCGCTGCTTGTACGCACCAAGAAGACCAAGCTGGGCCATTTCTGCTCGCGGCCCGATCGTGTGCTGAAGGCCCGATCGGGTGGAAGCCCAGATTTCCAAACAACGCTGCAGCGTGTCTTGGGGAGCCCACCAGCCAATTAGTTACTGCTGCTGCGTGAGTTGTATTGTAAAATGTTGCTGCTGGCCTGTTGGGTGGCAAGGAGGCAAAGCCTGGCCCACAATTATGCTGCTGTGTGTTGCGTACAACTTTGGCTGGAGACCCGATCATCAACCCGATCGGGTGAGTGATCGGGTGGGCCGAATTTTGTCTTTTCTACTGCTATATGGCTGCGTGGAATCCAAAGGAATTTTTGGGTGATTTTTATGTGGGCCCGATCGGGTGGCCCTTTGCCTGCTAATGAAGTCTTCTAGTTCGACACCTCCGCCTATGGGCATCAATGCTATGTCTGCCATAGCACCCATTACCTCATCTTACTGCGAGGTATGTGGTGTACAAGGTCACTTTGGGCATGACTGTCAGTTCAGTCAATTTCAGATGGAGCAGGCCAATGCCTTCCAACAAAGACCACAAACCTTCCCCCCTTCACATAACTACCAAAACTCACAAAACTATCAACCTACACTTCCACAAAACTACCCTAAACCCTCCTACCATCAAACCCCACAAAATTTCCAAAGACCACCACCACAAAACTTCCATCACCACAATAATTTCCAAACTCCACAAAATTTTCCCACCCCACCTCCACAAAACAATAACCCACAAGAGCCTAGCAATTCTGAACTGATGAAACTGATATTGTCTATGCAAAAGGCAAATGAGGAAGCACGGAGGAACGAAGAGAAGCATATCAAACTTCTCGAGGCTCAAGTTGCTCAGTTGGCAGAAACTAATGCACAGAGGCAGCAGGGACAATTGCCAGGGCAACCAGTTCAGAGAGAACATGTGAATGCCATCACTCTTCGTAGTGGCATTGCATATGATGCCCCTCCAGTGCCCATTGATGAGGTTACCCCAACTGCAGGGAAGAAGAGGGTGGTAGAGGAAGGAAAAAGGAAGAATTCGACGTCTGAAGTCGATTTGTCTGCAGCAGCTGAACAAACAGGGAAGAAAAAGGAGAAGGTTTCTGAAACGCCTTTTACACCAAGGCTACCTTTTCCTCACGGGATGCAACAGTCCAAGGTCGATCAGCAGTTTGGTAAGTTCTTGGCTATGGTCAAGAACCTTGAGGTAACGATTCCATTCACAGACTTAATTACCCAAGTGCCTGTTTATGCCAAATTTCTGAAAGACATGATTACTAAGAAAAGAGAATTTGGTGGGGTAGAACGTGTCGCTCTTACTGAAGAGTGTAGTGCTTTTATTCAAAATAAAACCCCACCAAAGTTAAAAGATCCTGGTAGTTTTTCTATACCCTGCCATCTTGGACCTATTTTCATTGATAAGGCTTTGTGTGATTTAGGTGCTTCTGTTTCTGTTATGCCATTGACTGTTTATAAGAAACTGAACATGGGAGCACTTAAATGCACACAAATCACTTTATAGATGGCGGATCGTTCTATAAAATACCCTCTAGGTGTTTTAGAGGATGTTCCTGTTAGGGTTGGGAAATTCTATATCCCTGTTGATTTTGTGGTATTAGATATGGATGAGGATGCCCAGATTCATATTATCTTGGGTAGGCCATTTTTGTGTACTGCTGGTGCTGTAATTGATGTTAAGTCTGGGTCCTTAACTCTTAGTGTTGGTGATGATAAAGTGATGTTTAAACTAACCAATGCTGTTAAGGCACCTATGCTTGAACAATCTTGTTGCAGGGATGAGGTAGGTGTGGAGAAGGTTCCAATTCCACCTAAGGTTGCCTCACCGTCTGGAGGCATTGTCAAGAACATTTGGAGGAGAAAGATGTTTGATGAGGGTGGCACTCACTGCAACGCCCCTCCTATTTGAGAGAGGGCGGATTATGGTCGTGCGGGACCTTTATAAACCAGCGCTGTGCGAGAGGCAACTCGTATTTTTTTTTTTCTTTCCCTTTTTCCTTTTCTTTTTATTTTTCTTCTTTTTGTGAGCGAGAGTGAGGGTACTAACATTGTTTTTCCTCTTAGCATAGTCCTTATCACCTTTTGGCATTGAGGACACTGCCAAGTTCAGCTTGGGGTGGAGTTCTGTTTGTATTCCCTATCTCTTTTACTGCTTTCTAGACTAGTTTTACTGCTTTCGAAAAATTCTGAAAAAAAATCAAAAAAATATGGTTCCCATGACTGGTTTAGTTGCCTCCCTGTGCCCCTTGTTGTGCTCTATTTGAAAATGATTTGACTATGTTTTCTGGATAGATGGGCATTTGTGATCTTCAGGCTATGATTTGATGTTTGATTGCTATGATTTCGAGCATTTTTGGATTATATTAGACCACTTTGTGCTGCATACCTGAATTGGTTAGACTGTGAGGCCTCATTGTAGCCTATTAGATTCATATTATTATCCAGTCTATTCTTGTGTGTTAGTTCCTCTTTAGTGGATTGATCTTGACTTTGGCTTCGTACTTGTCTGATTTTAGATGACTTGTAGCATGTGCTGTGATAGAGGCGTTATTTTGTATTATTCTTGAGCTTCAGAGTGAGTTTTTGATATACTTTTATCCTCCTTAGCCTCGCTGAGCCTAATGACCTGTTTCGTGTTACATAAGCCGCTATTATGAGCCAAAAGCCTTCACTTGATATTATTCCAAGCCTAGCTTGGGGGAGCTTTTGTATGGGTTGAGTTTGAGATTGGTTTGTTGGTTTAGTTTGGTTTTTGAGGAATTTGAAAGTGTATTTGCTGTGGTTTGAGAGTGAGAAAGAGAAAAGAAAAAAGCAAGTTTAGAGTTGCGTGAATGAAGTTCAGAAAAATGAAATGAAAATTCAAAAGAACTCTAGTTCTTTCATTCACGTACGTTCATAAAGGAATATTCGCTCCATTGCTAGAAAATTGGGTTTGTTATGAGCTTTTCATTGATTTATGAGAGTTGGGTTACTTTACATGATTTTATGGTGATTGTTGGGAGTTGTGTAGGCCATCTTAGGCCTTGTTTGAATGATTTATGCTCCCCCTTTCTTGGTTTTTCCACCACATTACCCAAAAGTATCCCCTACCTCTCGCCTAAGCCCCGTTACAACCCTATAAAGTCCTCTTGAGCTTATGTCTGCATTGTTCATTTGATTGATTTCGAGCTAGTTTGTCAAAGCTAGGGAGTATTTCTGCGAATTGAGTCGACTTGACTAGGTTGAGCGTCATTGAACCTTCTTAAACACATGAGAGTGTGAGTAGGAAAGGTACTTATGGTCGGGTTGGTGAGTGTTCGGGCATATTCTTTGTCTGCCACAAAATAGAGAGGAGTGACACCCTTGTGAGAGCCTTTTCAGGATTTGTATGCCTTGTGGATGCTTGAGTTTGATTTATTGCTTGAATGATTGGTGGTTGGATGGATTTGATTAGCCAAACTTGAATTATGCCTGCTTGAACGATTCTTAGTCTTGAAAATGTATTGAGCTTTGATTTGTTTTTATCTATGGGGTGAGGCAATCTATTCCATGTTCATGTTCTGTTTGCTTGAGGACAAGCAAAGGTTTAGCTTGGGGGAGTTTGATCTCGCGTATTTATATAGACTTTTCTCCCTTATTTACAAGCTAATTTGTGCGTCATTAGAGCTCTTGGGAGCTATTTTGTGCTAACTATCGTCAATAGTTGTGGTTTGTGTTTTAGTGTTGAATTGCAGGTTTTATGGAGTTTTCTCCTTATTCCCGAGCCATTTGGAAGCAACCACGGCTTTACGAGGCACCTAGGATGGCTCACGAGCTTTATGGGTAGTTTAGGAGGTCCCAAGACCCCTAAACATGAAGATTAGAGAGCCAAAGAGTCAAAAAGGAGGTTTTCGTACTCTGATCGGGCAAAAAAGGCCCGATCGGGCGGAAATATATTTATCGGGTATAGAAGTTGCGGACCCGATCGGGCAAATAGTGCCCGATCCGATCGGGCGAACACACATGTGCCCAGACCCGATAGGGTGGCATTTGGCCCGATCGGGCAGGCCCACAAACCAAATGTTTAGATGTGCTGCCGCTGCTTGTACGCACCAAGAAGACCAAGCTGGGCCATTTCTGCTCGCAGCCCGATCGTGTGCTGAAGGCCCGATCGGGTGGAAGCCCAGATTTCCAAACAATGCTGCAGCGTGTCTTGGGGAGCCCACCAGCCCATTAGTTACTGCTGCTGCGTGAGTTGTATTGTAAAATGTTGCTGCTGGCCTGTTGGGTGGCAAGGAGGCAAAGCCTGGCCCACAATTATGCTGCTGTGTGCTGCGTACAACTTTGGCTGGAGACCCGATCATCAACCCGATCGGGTGAGTGATCGGGTGGGCCGAATTTTGTCTTTTCTACTGCTATATGGCTGCGTGGAATCCAAAGGAATTTTTGGGTGATATTTGTGTGGGCCCGATCGGGTTGCCCTTTGCCCGATCGGGTCCCGTGCCCGCAAATGCGTTTTTCGTATTTTTAGTTCCGTTTTAGTTAGACTTTGAGGGGTATTATAAATACCTTTTCCTCATTATTTTAGAGACATCTTTTATTCATCTTTCATGAGCTTTAGACTAGTTTTATTCTTCATTGTTCTTAGTTCAATTCATACACTTTAGATTAATTTAGAGGTGATCAAACCTATTTCGATTTCAATAAAGTTCCCGCTTTCCGTTAATTGGTATTCTTTCTTACCCTAATGTCTTTTATTATTCTCAATTGCTTATTTTATTTATTTAATCGTTCATGATGCAATTGTTAGGGTTTCATATTAGTTTTGTCGTTGTTGATTTGATCATGTCTGAGTAGTCTCTTTCTAGAGTGTTAGATAGGAAAGCCATGTTTCTACCATGATTGTGATTTAGACTCTTATTGATTTCTAGGGCTTGATTAGGGTGATTGTGATGTGGTTTATTCTTTATTGAGTAATTAACGTTATTGCGCAGTATCGTTGGTTGCTTGTGGTTAATAGTTGTTTGCACAGATCCGTCTTACGACTAGAGGCCTAGGACACGTCAGTAGTTCTAATTACGTTTGTGAACATACGGCGTATGTTGAACTATGAGCGTTGAGTCTTAACCATAGCTCAACATAGGCTCTAATCCCCCGACTCTTGACTTAGGTTTTGATAGTTGTGGACCTTGTTTGATTGGTATAAGCATGGTGGACCGACCTAATACCCTAGACTTTTATCCATAGTTTAATCCTCGTTTTTCCCGTCTTTCTTAGCTAAATCATTAGTTTAATTAATTCTTCCCTGATTTACTCTGGAGTAGCTGAATTGGTTGAATATTGATTTAGAAAATTTGTCTCCCTGTGGATTCGACCCTGCTTCCACTGACTACCTTAGTTAGAGGACCGTAGGTTTATTTTTGAATAGGCGATACGACTAAAACCTATCAAATTTTGGCGCCGTTGCCGTGGAGACGGCTAGTTTTCTAAGTTTTTATTTGATTATTTGGTCTACTCCTCTATACCTCATTGGAACTTCATTGTTTCAATCGAGGTACGTTTTACTGCTGCTTTTTGTTTCTTTTGTATGCCCGGGTCCCAAAGAAACGGTTCCCCAATTCCAGCGGACCCCGATCTTACTAGGACAATCAGGCGAATCCGAAAGATAAAGCAGAAAGAAAAGCAGTCTGTTCAGCTGAACACCTCTGGAACAGACACCTTGAGTTCAGTCATGTCAAAGTCACTGAAATCTTATGGGGTGCCCAACCCGGATGGTCTTTCTACTGGACCACCAATGCCCACCATCGCCGCTAACAATTTTGAGATTAAGCCTGGACTCATCAGCATGGTCCAGCAAAATCAGTTTGGTGGGCATCCTACTGAAGATCCGGCAAATCATCTGCAACGGTTTCAACAATTTTGTCGAACCGTTAAACATGCCGGCGTCACTCCAGATCAACTCAAAGTCATGTTGTTCGAGTTTTCACTGAGAGATAGAGCCCAAAAATGGTTGAATGATGTGAAAGAAACCGAGTGGAGTGAGATTTCTGCTTCATTTCTGAGAGAGTATTACCCACCCACTAAAACAGCAGAAATCAGAAATAAACTGGCCACGTTTTCCCAAGAGCCTGATGAAACATTAAGGGAAGCGTGGGCTAGGTTTAGAGATCTACAGAGAGAGTGTCCACACCACAATATGGACAAATGGTTCTTGACGCAGACATTCTACAATGGTCTGCAGCCTCAGACGAAGTGTATTGTTGATTCGTCTGCAGGAGGAGTGTTCTTAGACAAGGCAGTTGATGAGGGTTATGAATTCATATCAAATCTTGCAGCCAATGACCATTCATCATCTAGGAGTTTGACTAAGAAGGTACTTGAAGCTGACCCTATTTCATTGCGTACATCTCAGATGGCGCAACTGACTCAGCAGCTAATGAAGTCTTCTAGTTCGACACCTCCGCCTATGAGCATCAATGCTATGTCTGCCATAGCACCCATTACCTCATCTTACTGCGAGCTATGTGGTGTACAAGGTCACTTTGGGCATGACTGTCAGCTCAGTCAATTTCAGATGGAGCAGGCCAATGCCTTCCAACAAAGACCACAAACCTTCCCCCCTTCACATAACTACCAAAACTCACAAAACTATCAACCTACACTTCCACGAAACTACCCTAAACCCTCCTACCATCGAACCCCACAAAATTTCCAATGACCACCACCACCAAACTTCATCACCACAATAATTTCCAAACTCCACAAAATTTTCCCACCCCACCTCCACAAAACAATAACCCACAAGAGCCTAGCAATTCTGAACTGATGAAACTGATATTGTCTATGCAAAAGGCAAATGAGGAAGCACGGAGGAACGAAGAGAAGCATATCAAACTTCTCGAGGCTCAAGTTGCTCAGTTGGCAAAAACTAATGCACAGAGGCAGCAGGGACAATTGCCAGGGCAACCAGTTCAGAGAGAACATGTGAATGCCATCACTCTTCGTAGTGGCATTGCATATGATGCCCCTCCAGTGCCCATTGATGAGGTTACCCCAACTGCAGGGAAGAAGAGGGTGGTAGAGGAAGGAAAAAGGAAGAATTCGATGTCTGAAGTCGATTTGTCTGCAGCAGCTGAACAAACAGGGAAGAAAAAGGAGAAGGTTTCTGAAACGCCTTTTACACCAAGGCTACCTTTTCCTCACGGGATGCAACAGTCCAAGGTCGATCAGCCATTTGGTAAGTTCTTGGCTATGGTCAAGAACCTTGAGGTAACGATTCCATTCACAGACTTAATTACCCAAGTGCCTGTTTATGCCAAATTTCTGAAAGACATGATTACTAAGAAAAGAGAATTTGGTGGGGTACAACGTGTCGCTCTTACTGAAGAGTGTAGTGATTTTATTCAAAATAAAACCCCACCAAAGTTAAAAGATCCTGGTAGTTTTTCTATACCCTGCCATCTTGGACCTATTTTCATTGATAAGGCTTTGTGTGATTTAGGTGCTTCTGTTTCTGTTATGCCATTGACTGTTTATAAGAAACTGAACATGGGAGCACTTAAATACACACAAATCACTTTACAGATGGCGGATCGTTCTATAAAATACCCTCTAGGTGTTTTAGAGGACGTTCCTGTTAGGGTTGGGAAATTCTATATCCCTGTTGATTTTGTGGTATTAGATATGGATGAGGATGCCCAGATTCCTATTATCTTGGGTAGGCCATTTTTGTGTACTGCTGGTGCTGTAATTGATGTTAAGTCTGGGTCTTTAACTCTTAGTGTTGGTGATGATAAAGTGATGTTTAAA
Organism: Patellifolia procumbens; assembly: GCA_947645195.1. Lineage (NCBI taxonomy): Eukaryota > Viridiplantae > Streptophyta > Magnoliopsida > Caryophyllales > Amaranthaceae > Patellifolia > Patellifolia procumbens. Next base: position 249,153 of record CANSGD010000708.1, on the reverse strand, counting down.
CTAACCAATGCTGTTAAGGCAACTATGCTTGAACAATCTTGTTGCAGGGATGAGGTTTTGGATGAAGTAGGTGTGGAGAAGGTTCCAATTCCACCTAAGGTTGCCTCACCGTCTGGAGGCATTGTCAAGAACATTTGGAGGAGAAAGATGTTTAATGAGGGTGGCACTCACTGCCACGCCCCTCCTATTTGAGAGAGGGCGGATTATGGTCGTGCGGGACCTTTATAAACCAGCGCTGTGCGAGAGGCAACTCGGTTTTTTTTTTTCTTTCCCTTTTTCCTTTTCTTTTTATTTTTCTTCTTTTTGTGAGCGAGAGTGAGGACACTAACATTATTTTTCCTCTTAGCATAGTCCTTATCACCTTTTGGCATTGAGGACACTGCCAAGTTCAGCTTGGGGGAGGAGTTCTGTTTGTATTCCCTATCTCTTTTACTGCTTTCGAAAAATTCTGAATAAAAATCAAAAAAATATGGTTCCCATGACTGGTTTAGTTGCCTCCCTGTGCCCCTTGTTTTGCTCTATTTGAAAATGATTTGACTATGTTTTCTGTATAGATGGGCATTTGTGATCTTCAGGCTATGATTTGATGTTTGATTGCTATGATTTCGAGCATTTTTGGATTATATTAGACCACTTTGTGCTGCATACCTGAATTGGTTAGACTGTGAGGCCTCTTTGTAGCCTATTGGATTCATATTATTATCCAGTCTATTCTTGTGTGTTAGTTCCTCTTTAGTGGATTGATCTTGACTTTGGCTTCGTACTTGTCTGATTTTAGATGACTTGTAGCATGTGCTGTGATAGAGGCGTTATTTTGTCTTATTCTTGAGCTTCAGAGTGAGTTTTTGATATACTTTTATCCTCCTTAGCCCTGCTGAGCCTAATGACCTGTTTCGTGTTACATAAACCGCTATTATGAGCCAAAAGCCTTCACTTGATATTATTCCAAGCCTAGCTTGGGGGAGCTTTTGTATGGGTTGAGTTTGAGATTGGTTTGTTGGTGTAGTTTGGTTTTTGAGGAATTTGAAAGTGTATTTGCTGTGGTTTAAGAGTGAGAAAGAGAAAAGAAAAAAGCAAGTTTAGAGTTACGTGAATGAAGTTCAGAAAAATGAAAGAAAAATGAAATGAAAATTCAAAAGAATTCTAGTTCTTTCATTCACGTACGTTCATAAAGGAATATTCGCTCCATTGCTAGAAAATTGGGTTTGTTATGAGCTTTTCATTGATTTATGAGAGTTGGGTTACTTTACATGGTTTTGTGGTGATTGTTGGGAGTTGTGTAGGCCATCTTAGGCCTTGTTTGAATGATTTATGCTCCCCCTTTCTTGGTTTTTCCACCACATTACCCAAAAGTATCCCCTACCTCTCGCCTAAGCCCCATTACAAGCCTATAAAGTCCTCTTGAGCTTATGTCTGCATTGTTCATTTGATTGATTTCGAGTCAGTTTGTCAAAGCTAGGGAGTATTTCTGCTAATTGAGTCGACTTGACTAGGTTGAGCGTCATTGAACCTTCTTAAACACATGAGAGTGTTAGTGGGAAGGGTACTTATGGTCGGGTTGGTGAGTGTTCGGGCATATTCTTTGCCTGCCACAAAATAGAGAGGAGTGACACCCTTGTGAGAGCCTTTTCAGGATTTGTATGCCTTGTGGATGCTTGAGTTTGATTTATTGCTTGAATGATTGGTGGTTGGATGAATTTGATTAGCCAAACTTGAATTATGCCTGCTTGAACGATTCTTAGTCTTGAAAATGTATTGAGCTTTGATTTTTTTTTATCTATGAGGTGAGGCAATCTATTCCATGTTCATGTTCTGTTTGCTTGAGGACAAGCAAAGGTTTAGCTTGGGGGAGTTTGATATCGCGTATTTATATAGACTTTTCTCCCTTATTTACAAGCTAATTTGTGCGTCATTGGAGCTCTTGGGAGCTATTTTGTGCTAACTATCGTCTATAGTTGTGGTTTTGTGTTTTAGTGTTGAATTGCAGGTTTTATGGAGTTTTCTCCTTATTCCCGAGCCATTTGGAAGCAACCACGGCTTTACGAGGCACGTAGGATGGTTCACGAGCTTTATGGGTAGTTTAGGAGGTCCCAAGACCCCTAAACATGAAGATGAGAGAGCCAAAGAGTCAAAAAGGAGGTTTTCGTACTCTGATCGGGCAAAAAAGGCCCGATCGGGGTGAAATATATTTATCGGGTATAGAAGTTGCTGACCCGATCGGGCAAATAGTGCCCGATCCGATCGGGCGAACACACATGTGCCCAGACCCGATCAGGTGGCATTTGGCCCGATCGGGCAGGCCCACAAACCAAATGTTTAGATGTGCTGCCGCTGCTTATACGCACCAAGAAGACCAAGCTAGGCCATTTCTGCTCGCGGCCCGATCGTGTGCTGAAGGCCCGATCGGGTGGAAGCCCAGATTTCCAAACAATGCTACAGCGTGTCTTGGGGAGCCCACCAGCCCATTAGTTACTGCTGCTGCGTGAGTTGTATTGTAAAATGTTGCTACTGGCCTGTTGGGTGGCAAGGAGGTAAAGCCTGGCCCACAATTATGCTGTTGTGTGCTGCGTACAACTTTGGTTGGAGACCCGATCATCAACCCGATCGGGTGAGTGATCGGGTGGGCCGAATTTTGTCTTTTCTACTGCTATATGGCTGCGTGGAATCCAAAGGAATTTTTGGGTGATTTTTGTGTGGGCCCGATCGGGTGGCCCTTTGCCCGATCGGGTCCCGTGCCCGCAAATTTGTTTTTCGTATTTTTAATTCCGTTTTAGTTAGACTTTGAGGGGTATTATAAATACCTTTTCCTCATTATTTTAGAGACATCTTTTATTCATCTTTCATTAGCTTTAGACTAGTTTTATTCTTCATTGTTCTTAGTTCAATTCATACACTTTAGATTAATTTAGAGGTGATCAAACCTATTTCGATTTCAATAAAGTTCCCACTTTCCGTTAATTGGTATTCTTTCTTACCCTAATCTCTTTTATTATTCTCAATTGCTTAGTTTATTTATTTAATCGTTCATGATGCAATTGTTAGGGTTTCATATTAGTTTTGTCGTTGTTGATTTGATCATGTCTGAGTAGTCTCTTTCTAGGGTGTTAGATAGGAAAGCCATGTTTATACCATGATTGTGATTTAGACTCTTATTGATTTCTAGGGCTTGATTAGGGTGATTGTGATGTGGTTTGTTCTTTATTGAGTAATTAACGTTATTGCGCAGTATCGTTGGTTGCTTGTGGTTAATAGTTGTTTGCACAGATCCGTCTTACGACTAAAGGCCTAGGACACGTCAGTAGTTCTGATTACGTTAGTGAACATGCGGCGTATGTTGAACTATGAGCGTTGAGTCTTAACCATAGCTCAACATAGGCTCTAATCCCCCGACTCTTGACTTAGGTTTTGATAGTTGTTGACCTTGTTTGATTGGTATAAGCATGGTGGACCGACCTAATACCCTAGACTTTTATTCTATAGTTTAATCCTCGTTTTTTTCGTCTTTCTTAGCTGAATCATTAGTTTAATTAATTCTTCCCTGATTTACTCTGGAGTAGCTGAATTGGTTGAATATTGATTTAGAAACTCTGTCTCCCTGTGGATTCGACCCTGCTTCCACTGACTACCTTAGTTAGAGGACCGTAGGTTTATTTTTGAATAGGCGATACGACTAAAACCTATCAACCACTCAATTGAATCACATGCCTTCTTGATATCAACTTTAAGCATACATGTGGGTGATTTTTTTTTGTAGTGTAACCTTTAATAAGCTCAGTATCTAACATAATATTATCAGAGATATTTCTACCAGGCATGAAACCAGAGTGGTCTAGGTCAACCACACTACTAATCATAGTTTGCATTCTATTAGTCAAAATCTTAGCAATGATCTTGTACAACAAGCATTGGATCTATAGTCCTGAATCAAAGTCGGATTGGCAATTTTAGGGACCAAAGTGATCAAAGTGCAGTTAACAGCAACCAACATCACACCAGTCTCAAAGAAAAGCTCAACAACATCATACACATTAGTTTTAATAATAGGCCAAGCTTTTTTGAAAAATAGGCTATTAAACCCATCAATACCTGGTGCCTTAGCTTCATCAATAGACCAAAGAGCAGTATCAATCTCCTGATGAGTAACAGATTGAGTCAAAGCCCTAGCATCAGTAGAAGAGAGTTGAGCACCAGCTCTAAGCATAGCAATATCAATAGAGGGAAGCTGGGCAGCAGTAGAGCCAAGCAACCCTGTATAAAACCTCAAGACTTCCTGCTAGATATCAACAGCAGAAATGAGCTTACACCCATCCTTAGTATACAAAATATTAATGTTATTCTGCAGGTATCTTTCTTTCATAGAATGAATGAAGAAATGGGAATATAATCCCCTACCTGTAACCACTGCAATCTAGATTTCTGCTTCAAAATAGACTCCTCAACCTACAACAGTTTATTAAGCTTCATAAGACATGCTTTTCCAGGCTGATGTAAATACGAACAAGCCTAACTATATGCAAGCTGGGACTGCACAAGTTGTAACTCCTCTCTAGCACTATCAATCTGTTGACTTAATCTCCTAAACTCTCTCTTATGCAGAAGCTTAAGATCTCTTTTCACTCTTTTAAGACAATGCCAAATATCTTACATTTTATACTCACCATGCCTAAATCCTTCCAATAAGCTGTAACAACATTAAGAATTGCTCATGGTCAGCCATGTAGCTAAAAAACTTGAAAGGTCTACCTCTACTCAAAGTGTTACTAGACCATTTAAGCATAAGTGGTGAATGATCATAAACTTCTGGATTCAAATACTCAACCACTAAATTAGGATACTTAGTAAGCCAATATAAATTCACTAAACACCTATCAATTCTACTACAAATTTTGGCATCCCCTAACTCTTTATTAGACCAAGAAAAGAAATGGCCATAGGTTTTATCATTACTCAAATCAGTTTTTCTCAAAAGCTCAGAAAAATATTGAATTTCTTAATGAGAAACATGAGCACCATTCACCCTATCATATGAAGATAAAAAAGCATTAAAGTCACCCACAATACACCAAGGTTCCACCATAGAGCTGTCCCTAGCTCTGAGATCAAGCCATAAGCTCTTCTTGTCTTCAACGGTATGCAACCCATAAATCACAGTAAGCCACCATGAAATGCCAGAAAACTTATCACTAACCAAGCAATGCACAATTTGAGAAGATACATACTGAATATGAACACCAACCACAGATGAGTTCCAAGCTAGCCAAATTCTCCCTCTATCAGAATAATTATAATTGTGGCCCCACTTCCAATGCCTGCCAAATTTAGCCATAATCCTATCTTTATTATGCTCTTTGACTTTAGTCTCAAGAAAATCAAACAAAGATAGCCTATGTTTATGCACAAAGTGCTTTATTTCTCATACTTTAGAAAGATTGTTCAACCCTCTCACATTCCAAGTACACACTATCATCAACCTGGTGAAACTGTGAATGAGCTAGTCCCAGCCTCATCCACTATATGAGTCACCACCCCAAGCCCTCCAATCTCAACAACTTCTTTGCCTTTCTGTCCCCTAATGACAATATTCCAAATAGGCTCAACTATAACTTTAACAGGAACAAAACCAGCAACATTACTACTCACAACAGAAGGTACAGCAGCAGCACTTGGACCTGTTTCCACTTCAACAACAGTTGTAGTAACAACAGTATCATCAGCAGCCACTGGCACATGCTGTATAACTACCTCCTCAGTAATCCCATGTTGCACATTAAGCCCTCCCACCACAATCTCAACAACATTACTACACACTTTTGGAGCCTCCTGAACATATTTGTCCGTCCATTTTCGAACAAATTTAATAGGTCCTTTACTAGGCTTGTTTTTAGAGAAATCATGCACAATAAGAGAGCATTTCACACAATAAGAAGCTGCCCATTCAAAATTAACTCTCTGTTCAATAACCCTACCATTACAATCCTTAATAGTAAGTGTCTGAGGAAGTGATTTAGTGACATCAACTTCAATCAACAACCTAGCAAATGTAATCCTCTGCTGTTGTGTAGTACACTCATTTGCAAAAAGAGGTGTACCAAGCATACTACCAATCCTGCTCAATGATTCAGTAACCCAATAGTTCAGAGGCAAATTATACAATCTCACCCACAATGGAATCACACTAAGAATCTCGACTTGAAAGTCAAAATCTGATGTCCAAGCTTTCAAAATAATAGGCCTACTATCAAACATATGTGGAACAACATAAATCACCTCATTTCAATCATCAACAGAAGCAAACTTAACAACAAAATATCCTCTATCATGTAGGAAAATTTTAAGCTTAGCAACATGATTCCGAATTTGTTCAACATACCTAGTAATAACTCCTATAGATGGTGTTTGCCCCATAACATAAAGAATAGCAGCTGTAGACCAAATCTCTGTTAAAGCATCTACCTCCGAAGAGAGTTGAGCTATTTGCTTACCTTCCTTCACTAATGGAGGAATATATGAAAGAGAAGCTCCTTTTGAGGTAAGAGCCTTCCCAGCAACAACAGATGGCCATTTAGTTCCATTAGTAAGATTCAGACGTCTAGCAGCACCTCCTCCTTCTTGATTTTGCTTTGAGCCAACATTCTGTTCAATCGCAGGAGTTGAGAGATTATGGCCCCCATTCTTAGCCCCCTGATTACCGAACTCAAATGAGAAGCTAATTGAGCTTGGAAAATTGCATTTATCTCTTCAATCGTACTCTTAGGTGTTTTATATAATCGCGTTACTGTTCCATTGGATGGGGTTCTTTGTGTGGATTAAGAAACACTCTTAACTCCCTCCTTATCTTGTACTCCCTGTTTAGTTTGTACTCCCTCTTTAGCTTGTACTGATTGCGGTGAAACTTGCGGTTTTTTCCGGCGGCCTATGTTGGTCTACATTGGCTATATTTCACCTGAGATGTCGCAGCTCACCATGTTATGTTATAATTTGAAGTTGGAGATAAAGTATTTCTTAAGATCTCACCTACACAGGGACTGAAAATATTTGGAGCAAAGGGCAAACTGATTCCTAAGTATATCGGTTCGTATGAAATATTGACTAGGGTTGAGAAGTAGCATACGAACTTGCCTTACCAGTGGAACTCGCCAAAGTAATGTGTCTCAATTGAGGAAATATTCTCACAACCCATCCCATTTTCTATCCTATGAACCACTGGGAATCGATGAGACGCGAACCTATGAAGAAAATCAGTTACAGATGTTAGATCGTCGAGAAAAAGTAGTAAGACATAAAACAATTCCGGTCGTAAAGGTATTATGGTCTAACCATGGAGAAGAAGAAGATACTTGGTAAAAAGAATCTGATATGCGAGAACAATATCCAAAACTATTCCAATAAGATAAATATTTCAGGTTTCGAGGAAGAAACTTCTTTTAAGAGGGGTGTAAAGTAATAGCCCTAAGAAAACCCTAACCCTAAAACACTAGCTATATGTTAAAGCATGTGATTATATTTAAATCAACAGAGTGTAGTCTTACTAAGTGTTACCTGTTATACTGTGTTTAATTAGTTAATAAATTATATGTTTTACATGACTTATATGATTTATTCATATAGGAGTATAGGATTCGAAAGTTCTAGGTGGAAGATAGTTACTTGGAATTGTCAGTTATACTAAGTTTCATTTGGTTTAGTCTCTTTAAGCAGATTAGAATACTCTCCAACATCATACGGGGACAATAGTGGCCAAGAGCTATCATTGTTAGTGGTTAAGAAAGCTTTGGGAACTAATAGATAAGTTAGAAGTTCCTTGAGAGTCTCATTCCTTAAGATTAGCAAAATCGTATAGAGATCTCTTTATTAGGTAACGATGAACTTCCAATTAAAGAGCTTTTCGGGGTTGAATCCGATCTTAGAACTTAACCAAAATTGATTTGTGACATGTTTGGGATGTCTTAAGGTTAAAATAGTAAATTATTCCCGAGAAATACGTGGCTCAATAGGGTAACTTGCTTAATTGTAAAAACCGGCCAGTTGAAATTACAACTCGAATCTATGCTCAAAGAAACCTTGTTAGCAGCTGCTTAAGTGGAGATCTTCCATTGAAATTTTCATTCATGAAAGCCAGCATCTCAAGGTAACACTTCAAGCAAGAACCTTCAAGAAATACCCATAAATCGACCTTGCCCAGAATTGATTTTCCTCCTCCCTAGGTACCACTAAACGGACTATAAAAGCCTGTCCCAAGTTTTTGCATCTTTTCTCTTATTTCCTCCTCTTGGACACCCATTTCTCTTCATATATAACTCTTCACATATCTAGTAATTCAAGCTTCTGTTTAAGGTTTTAGGCCTTGGAATCATATAGAAAACCTTGTTGAGATATCATATAAGTTGCTGAGAAGTTGTAGGGGTAAATTATAATACCCCGTAATTTCATTAGAAATTCCGCGCGTTATATTATATAAATTTTACAGTAATTATATTTACATCTATATTAACCTTACAATTAAGTTTATACTTCCTTCGTTTTAAAATAAGTAATACAATGTTGCTTTTATGCATTTTGAGGCAAAATTAGTTAAACTTGATATGATAATTGAAAACGGGGAATATAGCATATGATTAAAAAGATAATCAGCCACCCATTCACCACCACAACCACCACCAAACCACCACCCAACACCTCCACCAACCCTCGAAACCAACCCCATTTTCTTATCCCCCATTTCTCTCACCGGCGACTAACAATCGGCCAACCAACTAATGAAGCCTTCCTCCTTATCGCTGGCCAATCGTAGCTTTCTACTCGTCCTCCTTCTTCTTCTCGATTTATGCTCCTCCTTCATCGATTTCTCGTCGTCCTTGCTCGAATTCTGCTCGTAAACCCTAGATTTCTGATCGAATTCTTCAATATCTACTCCTCCTTCTTCGATTTGGTGGGTGTCTAGGTGGTGCTTCGATTTCTGCTCGTAAACCCTAGATTTATGCTCGTCCTCCTTCTTCGATTTCTGCTCCTCCTTACCGCCGGTGGCTAGTGGCTGAGATGGTGGAGTTGCTTGTGGAGAGAGATGGGGGGGTGGTAGGTTGAGGGGAGGGTGGCTAGGGTTTCGTTTTGGTGGGTGGATGGGTGGTGGTTCAAAAGGTGATGGAGTTTGGGTGGTTCTGGTGGTCAGGTTATGTCTGAGTTTTGGAGAGGAGACAGATGGGGAGGGTGGTAGGTGAGGTGAGAGAATAATTAAGTTTTATTAACATCATGTAAACATGGTTTAGTAAGTTCAATAAGGGTTAAATTATGAAATAACACACTAAAACTTACCAAGGAAGGAAAAAAAATAAAGTGTATCACTTATTTTAAAACACCCATTTTTAGAAACCGTGTCACTTATTTCAAAACGGAGGAAGTATTTTATTTTATATGTTTATATATATTTTATATCGTAAATAAAAAGTATACTTTTTTAATTATTTTTGGTGGTTGTACTTGGGCCGGTTTTGTTCAAATGAATAATGTGATGCTTGTATGTGCGTAAAATATAAAATGTGTATTGGTATGAGGTGTATATTTATATTACGTTAATATTAATAAGGGAAATTCCCAATGGTGGCCCTTAGGTCTAAGGAATTCCCAGTGGCGGAAATTCCAAAAAAACTTTCCCGTTGGTAGCCCTACTTTACAAATTATTCCCAAACATAACCTCAATGGAGAATATTCCATTAATAATAAAGCATATTTCGTTAAATAACTGTTAAGACGGTAACTCGCAAATAAAACGAGGCATTTTGGGTCATTTTTTGCCAATTTCGACCTCAAAATCAACTCTTAAGGGCTAAAACTTACCCACTAAAATCATCCCTTAAGGGCAAAAAACGACCCAAAATACCTCGTTTTACGTGTGAGTAACTACTTTAACTATTAACTAATATAATATGCTTTATTATTAATGAAATATTGTTCATTAAGGTTATGTTTGGGAATAATTTGTAAAGCAGGGTTACTAGCGGGAAAGTTTTTTTGAAATTTACACCACTGAGAATTCTTAGAACCTAAGGGCCACCATTGGGAATTTCCCTATTAATAATTTTTATTTATATAAAAATATTAGTGTGTGATTTATTATGAACATTAATGTATTTTGCGGACCGTCTAAATTACGAAAAAAACCACATGAGCCATGTATGACATTAGGAGGTCCGAAAATTTTGATGATTAGGGAGGAAGGTGAAGAACTTTCGATAACTTTTTCTATTTATTTGTAATGTTAAATTCACCCTCTAATATACCCTTTCACTCACCCTCATAAACTCCATTCATGATGGCCATAATAACCCACTTTACTCACCTTTAAAACTCTTTCAAATCGTCCCTAAACCCTGTCAAGTTCAGTAAATAAAAAGGCACTCTTCGCTTCCCCATGCCATTTTCACCTCACTCACATTTCCGTCCATTTCTGCACACCCGTTTTGTCGGCCTCATATCTCCTTCATTTTTTTTATCGGAATTCAACTTGTGAGTAGTCAAAAATCATCTACCCGGAAAGAGCTTTCTCGTGCTATAATTAGTTTTTGCAGAAAATGAATGGCATAGATGCAATATCCATTTTGGTCAGACGACTCATGGTTATTGTTTGGAATTATATTTATTTATGCACTTCACGAGTTGGCCGAGGTAACTAGCGTTATTCTAGCACGTTAGGGAATAGAAAGTAACCTTATCTTGTTAGATTTATCGTTAGAAAACTTTGTATCATGCTAGGATGAACTTAGAGGATTGTTTGTGTCCTACTCTTGCTAGTAATATGTTAGGCTATGTTGTACTTGATTTCACATGTCTAATATGTCCTTATTGTTATAATACCATCCAACCTACCTTTACATGTATTTTCCTTAGTTTATGCTTTCTTATGCTTTAGTTTATGATTTAATACTCTTGTATAGGCTTAAGGTTCCATTATTGAGTTACTACAAAACCAATGTTCACTGGAAATATGTACTCACTCTTAAGCCTCTTTAGGGGAATATGATGAATGAAATGTTTGTTCACTATTAAAGCTTCCGGTCAGTTGTATGCTTGCATTATAATATTATGTTGTTGTTGTTGGCTAACTTAGAGCTTGTGCCGCCACTTATTATAAAGCGCCCACCCAAACTCAAAACAGGTACATCTTATCGTCGACCCCGCTCATGCCCGCCTTGTGCGCACGAGTGCCCTAATCGACCCTCTTTTCGTGCTCTTGTCGCCAATAGACAAAAGTACCCTTTCAGATACTGAGTGCTCGTGCCTCACGAGCCTCAAGAGACCCTTTTCTGCATTAAGGCTAGCGCACTTGCCCACAGAAGGCTAGGGTGTGCCGCACGTTCCGAAATCAAAACTCTCGGACCGCGACATTTGTATCCGAGCCGAGCCCACGAAAGCATCGAGTGACCCAAAATGGAGTCAGTGATGGAAAGATTGGTAGTGTTATACTGGACTGCAGCGACATGGTGTCAGCTCGAAGAAATTGTGATCGGGCAAACAAAGCAGATCGACTGGCTAGAGACAACCGTCGATGCTTTGACGAGAGAAAAGGATGAGCTCCGCAATTGAACTGTACACAAACAAAAGCGGAAGAAGAACTAGAGAAGTGCAAGACCTTAATGCGCACTGTAGGTAGAAGTGATGTGGGTATTAGAGCTTCAAGGATCAAGCCTCCCAAACCTTGTGACTACAATGGTGCAAGAGACGCTAAAGAGCTAGAGAACTTCCTCTTCGACATGGAGTAGTACTTTAAAATCGTCCAACTGAAGGACGCCCAAATAGTAAATACTATTGTCATGCACTTGACGGATGATGCAAAGCTTTGGTAGCGCACCATGCACGTCGAGATCGAACCCATAAAGATCAAAATTGATACATGGGCAGAGTCCAAGAAGGAACTCAAGGAACAATTCTACCTCAGCACACCGTGTTTACTGCTTGCCAAATATTGAAGGAGATCCGTCGCATATGCACCATCTAGAAATATGTGAAGCAATAATCGACATGCATGTTAGACATTCAATCAATGCATGAAAAAGATCGGTTGTACAACTTTAATAATGGGTTGAAAGAATGGGCGCATCGAGAGATTATGAGACAGAAGGCTGATACATTTTCGGCTGCCATAACTACTACAGAGCGAAAGTAGACTATTCTTTCGGCATGGACACTCGTAGAGGTGAAGATTGTAAAAGCCTAGCTACTCGCTCAGAGGTCCTGAATCCGAGCTCCCCAGTGAGCCCAAGAAATGGCCCGCGTGAGACGTCCATCTTTATCGAAGGATTCTAGAGAACAAGTGGGCGAGACGACTCCCAAAAGTAAGGAGCGCCCTCTCCCCATAACACAATAGAATCCAGAGCCAGCACCCCCTCGATAAATACTATGACATTGAGCTACATATTATGTCGAGGCCCATATCGGTGGTGGGAGTGCGAACATAAATAGGAGCTCGATAAGATTCAGCGTAGAGTAGCTGTTATGTATGTCGATGAAGCACCCGATGAGACGGATGAGTCCAACAATGGTGATGAGCCACCAAGACAGATGGGGTCCATCTAAGAATGGGTCCAATGAGATATGTGCCCCAAGAAGAAGTTCAACATTGCTCGGCAATGCGAGTGCTGGAACCTCAAGTAAAGGAAACATCAAATAGACAAGCTTACATCTGAGACAACACTTTGCGAGAGATAAGGCGACAGATTAAGGCACCATCAAAGACACCCTATTGCAGCAGAAACCATAAACAAGGGTCTTGCTCAAATCAGGTTCTGCCAGGTAAGAAGCCAAGAGCAACTCCAAAGAGACACCCCTTGAAGAGAGCGAGCCAGGATCGAGAAAGAAACAGGTTGAAGCCTCAGATAAAGCAGATGCCCAAGCGATCTCCACAGAGCTAGACTCCCAAAAAGCATCAGCCCGCGTCAAGTTCCCCACACCACAACCTCAAGGAAGCAACTTTCAATAAGTCTTCCGGGAAACCTCGCCCCGCATCGACAGAGACTCCAACAGAAACAGGAAGAGTCCAACATCAGCCCGCAATCAACGGCGCTCTAGAGACAATTAAGTTCAACATAGGAGAGTTTTCATTTTTTCATTGTAGTTCTTGTTAGTCGACGAGATCATCGACAACTTAAATGTGGGGAGGATGTTACAATCCAACCTGCTATATATGTATTCTCCTTAGTTTATGCTTAATTATGCTTTAGTTTATGTTTTAGCACTTTTGTATAGGCTTAAGGTTCCTTTATTTAGTTACTGCAAAACCAGTGATCACTGGAAATATGTTCTCACACTTAAGCCTTGTTAGGGGCATATGATGAATGAAACTTTTGTTCACTATTAAAGCCTCCTATCAGTTGTATGCTTGCTTTATAATATTGTGTTGTTATTTTTGGCCAACTTAGAGCCTGTGCCGCCACTTATTGTAAAGCGCCCACCCAAACTCAAAACAGGCACATCTCGTCGTTGGCCCCGCTCGTGCCCACGTTGTGCACACGAGCGCCCCGATACAACCCTCTTCTCGTGCTCTTGTCGCCAATAGGAAAGACTACCCTTTTGGATACCAAATGCTCGTGCCGCAAGAGCCTTAAGACCCCCCTTTTCCGCATTAAGGCTAGCGCACTTGCCCACAGAAGGCAAGGGCATGCCGCACGTTCCGAGGTCAAAACTCTCGGACCTTGACACTTATGATCTTTTAATTTGCTTGTTGTGTTGGTTTCGTTGAATTGGTTTGATGTTAAATGATGGAAATTTTGGGATTATTTGTGTGGTTGATTTTGGAAATCCAAGTATATATAATTTTTATTTTCACATGCTAAATCATACATTATGTATGGTTTTAAGTTGTTTGAGGCTTGTGGTTAATGCCTTGTATGCTTGATGCATTGCATAAGTAGTCGTTTGTGTTGAATTGTATGCGAAGGGCTGCTCGCGACCCGCGAGAAAGGTCGCACCTCACTAAGCTGTCGGGTCGCGGTCCGTAACCCAGTTTACGACTCGTGGAATACTTGGCCAGCCTGTTTTCCAATCGTCATATCTCACTCGTTTGATATCGGAATTGAGCTTGTGACCACTCGTTGGAAAGCTATCGAGCTAAATTGTAATATCCAATTGGAATATTCTATAAAAATATTCTGACCTTAGAGTTAGGCCTGTTTAAAGTTTTTCTCGTGTGCGTTATGAGCACTGTTGGCTTACAACATGATGCATGTTTCTTAAATGACTTTGGTAGTATTGTGGAGTATCCTAAGGCGTGTTTGGAAGTATAATGTTAGTGCTCAATGCATTTTATTAATTTTTATGATTATTTTATGCCAAGTTTGAGTTATCGACGTCGTAATGCTCGGGGGAGAATAACGCTGCCCTTCGCATCACTTCGCCAGTAGTTATGTACGGAGAGGAGAGTATTGTGTCTTCATCATAATTTACTTTATACCCAAACTCAGATGATGTTTTGATATTTTCTTTGCCTTTTGATGTATTTGTAGTATACTTTTATTAGTTAACCATATCACTTTGGGATTTGTGAACTTAGATGATTTTGGGGATTTGATGATTTTAATGATTTCAATTATTTGATAATATTTTATGACTTTAATGATGTTGATGGTTTTGAGGGTTTAAATTATGTTGATGATTTTAACGACTTTGATGAATTGATGAATTTGATGAGTTCGACGAAATTGATGAATTTGATGATTTGAAGTATATTGTTTTGGCTTTAAATTTCAACTTTGGTTTTAATTTAGTTGAGTAGATTGAGGGACGGTGTCCCGAAGGTAATGAACATGCACTTCAAGGGTCAGGGGACATCACATTGGGTTGTTAACCTGCATTGGAGCTACATAGGACTTGTTTTCGTCCGAGAGGTCCGGAGATATTGCGTGTATTATCCCGCATCGGGAACGTAACCAATAGACCGCTCAACAGGTTGCGACCTGACATTTCTTGAGGAAGTGGGTTGCGGGTCTCTAGTGTTCGCTCTCTCTATGTTAAATTGTGTATTCTCAAATTGATAGTTTTTGTGATCCCTTTGATGTTGGTCTTTTGAATTTCTTTATTTTAAACTTTTAAAGTATATCCTTCTTCGTACTTTATGTTAAAACATGACGTTTGTTGCAATGCATACCTTGCCTTCTTTTGTTGCTGCTTGTGTTTTCTTATCTTTGACGTTTTACTATTTGTTTCCTGAATTGGACTGGGAGAACTACTAGTTACTTGCCACTAGTTGTGGAATTTTGTTGATATACTTTTGAAGTAGACGATACAGTTAGAGTTATTACAGTATGAACCGAGGATTGTGCGTTTTACCCGTGTGAGCAAGGAGGTCGTGCTAGTCATTGTGGACGGGCACTATGAGTCTGAGATGAGGACTAGTTTTTTAGCTGGTCTCAAATAGTTTACTTTTGTTAGCTTGAATGTCATTTTAGAGAGGATCTTGCGAATGTTGGTTTTATCTTCCGAATTTGGTTAAGTTTTGAGGTTTTTGGTTGATTATGGATTTGGTAAGGTTAACCTTGAGATGAGGGTCTGGGACCTCATTTCACTTTATATATGTTCTTGGGTTTTACTACTATTTTGAGGCTTGTTATTCATTTTTATTTTTATTTTGCTCCTTAGAGCGACATTCCCGTGTTGTTGGTTTTTCCACTACCATTGAATCATTCATTGTTTCTTTTATTTAAGTCATTTCATGTCATTATTTGACGAGATGTTACATAAATAATCGGTTGAATTAAGAAGTTACGTTGTGTTAAGCATCCAAAGTGAAGGTACGCACCTAGTTTCGATTTTAACCTAGAGATTTCCATACATATAGTTAGATGATTGTTTCTTTCTAGTGTAAACCATGTTTATGAAATGAAACTACTTTTGATGTGTATCTTATTACGTGTATTTTGAGTATGTAATGTTTATGCCAAATTTTACACAAGTAAAATCTAGCTAGAGACCTACAACTAGCTAATGAAGATGGATGGTTACTCAAGATGAACAAAGCAAAGAAGGACGAAAGAAAACAAAAAAGAGAAAGGGACACTACAAATGGTGATGCGGAAAACCCCAGGAATAAGGGAAAAACCACGGATGCCTTTGAGTCCACCAATCCACTATAATCACAGTTACAGCCCTAATGTCTTACGAATCAATGTAAATCGTATGCTAAGAACAATGCTCGCTTTTGGAATGTAAAATGTTGAGTGCGTAGAGCCTGTCCCTAATTTACATTATCAAGTCCTATTTATACTGAGATGAGTATCCGTTTTAATCAGCCTTCACAACGGCTTGTGACTGCTCCTTGATTCTCGCCCATGTCCATCTTTAATGGCTTTGAATGAGTCTTCATCCGTTTTGCCTCTGCTGCACTTATTCTTGCGTGATTTTAGGCTTTGGCCATAACTAATCCATCATGTGTCAGTGAAGCTGGCCTTCCATATCCGGAGATCCTAAGCTGGCCTTCCATAGGTGGAGAGCTCTAGCTGGAGAATCCAAGCTGCAAAAATCATTTAACCTATATCTTAGGCTATTGTTGAGTCATACATTGACCTGTTCTAAGCTGGTGGCCGATAGCTGGAAGCTGGAAGCTGGAAGATGGTAGCTCAAGCGGCAACCTGGAAGCTGGTAGCTGCAAGCTGGAAGCTGGAACTGGTAGCTGGAAGCTGGAAGCTTACATCTAGTAGCTAGTAGTAGCTAGCTGGAAGCTAATACTCGGAAACTATAGATGGAAGTTATGACCGTGGAACCTGCGAACCTGCAGAACTAGCTTAGGAAAATTTGGACATAACAATTGCCCCTAACTTGTACCTTGCATGTGCAACAGCTTGGAAGGTGCAAGTTACCATCCAACTAGCTAATCTTGCTACATCGAAAAACGTTAGTAAAAATATAGTCATTTCGTTTGTCTTTTGATACTTGGGATATAACCACTTGTCTTTAGAACCTTAGACTTGTGACTTATGTTTATTCGTGTGTATGTGGCCACTTCGTTTGATTATAATCTGCTGCCTAGTGAGCCTTAGCTTTTGTATGCGCATAAATCTAGACGTATAAGACTTAGGAAAAATTGCCTAGAATAATGCAACCTTTTACACATTCGCAGATAATAATGCAACCTTTTGATTATTCTGGAATAATGCAACCTTTTGATTATTCTGGAATAATGCAACCTTAATACCCCATTTTTTTTAACAAGACAAACAGGTCAAAAACTTATTATAACCGGTTAACATGGTGACGTGGCAGCAATTACGTTTGGCTGTTTTATTACCGTTGCTATACCTTCTTTCTACAGCTTCTCCATCTCCATTTTTTTGCTTCCTCCTTCTTTCTTCTCCATCTCCATTTTTTCCTCCATAATTCATCTTCCTCCCTTAAAAAAATGAGCATTATTTCTAGATTTTTTTTCAAAAGATTCGTTGCCCACCATGAGTAGCCGAAAACAAGTTTCTTTTGGGTCGAATTTTTCGTCCACTTCAAGGGGTCAAGTAATTTGCAATTGTGGTGGTGTTGCCGTTGTGAGGACTGTGAAGAATGGGCCAAATGCTGGAAGGAAGTTCCATGGATGCCCTTTATGGCCGGTAAGTTATATTTCCGTTTTTTAATTTGTTATAATTGTATTAATTGGGTATAAAAAGGGTTCATGTGTATTGTTATTTGATTTTTCAGGATACAAAACGTGACTTTCTGAAATTTATTGATGAGAGAAATTCTAGGGAGAGTGAATTGGAAGATCTTCGGTTTGGACTATTAGAGAAGGATACAAATATATGTGAGATGGAGTATGAACTAAAGTTGAGGGATGACAAAATCAAAAAATTGGAAATGAAGAATGCTAAATTGGAGGAAAAATGCCAGGAGATGAAGAAGGAGATTACCAAAAAGTCTGAAGATATGAAGATGGAACTAAACCGAGCACAAATTACATTGATGCTTTCGACAAGGAATGAGAAGAATCTGACATTGGGGTTGTATTTATCATGGATTTTGTTTGCTGTTTTGGTTTTGATGTTCCTTAATTAGTCGGTACTTTCGTTAGATGTTGTTTAATTTGCAAGATTATATGTAATGGTTTGTCGTATGGTTTGTGGGATGTAATTGTTTTTTGGATGAACGCTTAGTAAGCTTAGATGCTAACATTAGTAGGTCATGATAAGGTTGTTTTTGATGTTTGGATTTAAATGAACTAAGAAATGTAATGGCCTATTTTTTGCAATCGTAAGTTTTTTGTAACATTTCACGTGCACGCTTAGTAGGTATTGATAAATAGCGACAAGATTGTTAAACTTGTACCATAATGCTCCTGTAATATTTTTCCAAAAATTACACCATCATTTTTCCAAAATGTAGCAGGATGAAATGCACTTGTAGTGCACCCATACAGTAGCACCAAAAAATTACAGCAGCAGCAGTAGGTTCTAAGAGTCTAATAAAACAAAAAAATTACACATCGACAGCAGCAACACTACGTAACCATAGCAAAAAAAAAGCCGACTCATGCACATCGAGAAGAGGCAAACATCATTGAGTAGGTTGAACAACACTGGAATGTTGGCTTGACTGCGAGCCTAGTGGCATTGTGAAGCTTTCATCAGTTCTTGCTCTTTGCCTTGTAGTACGCTGCCACCACAAAAAAAAAGTATCGAATTAAGCTATATGCATTTAGCCTTTTTCATCATTAGTGTATACACAAGAAAAGCACAGTTAAATTAGACTCGTACCTGAACTTGTTTAGATCCATCAAGTGGTGTAAAAACACCAACACCACAAATTAGTTGATTTCTTCCCCTCCCTCTCCCTCTTTGAACAGGAGCTCTGCCACCAGAACCCCTCCCTGAACTACTACCAGAACCACCACTGACATTACCCCTGCCACCACTCACATTTCCCCTGCCACCACTGACATTCCCCCTGCCACCACTAATATTCCCCCTGCCACCACTCACATTCCCCCTGCCACCACAACCTCTTCCTATTCCACCCCTTGACCCAATCCCACCTCTAATCATCCTTCCACCTCTGCCTAGTACACTTGGTTGAGCTGTGGCAGAATGGTGAGCTGTAGATGTCGATGCTGCATCGGTCCTGGGTTGTGGTGGTTGGCCATCATTTCTAGGCCTCCCCCTAGGCCTTTTAGGTGCCGGTTCCGGAGGAACGTAAGTAGCCTTGAGTGGGCATTTCCTTTTATTATGACCCTTGACATGACATATCGTACATGTCATTTCCATTCCAACCCTACTTAGTTTCCCCGGTTTTTTTGGGTCCTCATCAGGATCCTTCCTCCTATTTTTCCTAGGCCTTCCCGGACCTATCTTTATCGGGGGAGGAACTATATCGCAATCCACTTTTGGCCAATGTCTTTCTCCCGCACCAGGCGGAATTGACCCTACACAGTTATTACATTATGAGTGTCGGTAAATTATAAACGAAGGGTAAAAACTCAATGAGATACTAACAATGTAAACATACTAACCTCCATATGCTTGAAGATACACATGCCTCTTGTAATAAAAGTGGACAAATTCTTCAGCTTCCTTGTTGATGAAGTAAATGCATGCAACGTCATGACAGCAGGGCACACCAGTCATATCCCACATCCTGCATGTGCAAGTCATAGCCTCGAGATCGACAACTAACTGAACCAAGTAATAGCTTACATTGAACAAAGTGTCACTCGAGAGCATGACTGACAGTTTGCAGCTTTGGTCTTCTCCTTTTCCAGTGTTGCTTGAATCCTCGGACACAATTCCGATGTTGTTTTTTCCATTGCTTTCCTCTTCATGACAAGCCTTTGCATTAGGGCTGCTCTAATATCCTCCATCATATGCAGCAAGTGCTTCGTTCTCGCATTGATAATGTATCCATTGAACGTCTCGGCCATGTTGTTTGTTATTGCATCAGTCTTCATTCTACTGTCGAAGAAAGCTCTACAGAATACCCGAGGGTTGTATGCAATGAAGCCTTCAACAGCTTCTTCACTAATTTCCCTGAGCTTTGACAGAGCATCTTCAAAGTCAGTGCTGTTGGAAGACTTGGCACACATCCAAAAAGCCAGCTTCAAGTCATCCTCCTTGAATGATTTATGCCATAATGCATAGATATGCCTCGCACAATGACGATGCTCGGCTTTTGGTAGAACTATACTAACAACATTCAAGATGGCCTAAAAAGAATAAACAACATAAAAAACACCTATTAAGCCACATAATAATTGGATTACTGTACATATACTTAGGCACATGAATTATTTAGAGGAATTAATGCATAATGTGAAAAGTACATTAATGAAGCAAATAAAGTTAGAAATTAGGTAACTTACAGGGTGCTCATCAGACAAGATAGAAATTCCATCACCATCTCCTAGTTGCAAGCAACTCTGCAAATGCACAAAGAACCAGCCCCAAGACATGATGTTTTCACCCTCTGCAACCGCCCACGCAATCGGGAACATCTGCTCATTCCCATCTCTACCAACAGCACACAACAATTGTCCACCCAAAAATGTTTTCAGGAAACACGCATCCACACAAATGACTTTCCTACAGCCCTGCATCCAACCCATTGACAACCCCTCGAAGCACGTAAACAGTCTCTGGAAAACAGGTGGCTGGTCTTGTACACGTACAGCAGTTACCACATCGAACACACTCCCAGGGCTGCTATCTTTCAAAGCCTTTAAGTAAGGCAAAACCTTCTGATAATGTTCATGCATACTTTCATGTAGCATCTTGTGTGCAGCATATTTTACCTTATAAGCAAAATCCCTTTTCACAACAACTCTATATGCTCTTTTAATTGTTTCCTTAATCTCTTTAGCCGGCCAATGAGGCCTAGCCTTAAAAACATCCAAGAATTCATTTGCAACCCAACTTGTTTTCAATTGTCTGTTCTTAGACATGTTCCTACAACAAGTGTGCAACTCTTTCACTGTCCTAACAACCAAAGTGGCCCTTCTTGTGTCCCAAGCAGCATAAAGATAAAAAGGACACCCCTCTATGCACCTAATTCCTATTTGTTTTTGTCTATTCTTGTTACTCAGAGTAACACTCACATTCCTCCCTTGAAAGATTGCATATTTTGCAACAGCATCTTTGAATTCACTAGTATTTGGAAACCTTTGACCAACTACCCACCTAAATGTTGTTAAATCTGTGTTAGGGCCCACAATAACACTAGATCTTCTCCTAATTCCCTGACCTTCATCTCCACTTTCAGGAGGAGTTAGTTGCTTATCTCCACTCTCCTCATAGTCACTGACATGCCCACTAGTCCCTGGGATATCAACCCTAGCTGCTTCTGTTTGTTTTACAGAAGATAGCTTACCCTCTGCAGCCTCTCTTTGAAGTTGCTCAGCTATATCATGTAGCTTGATGTTGCATTTCCTCACCTTATCCCTAACTTCCCTGTACTCCTCATCACTGTTATGTGAGTTTAAAACCTCATCCTCATAAGCTTCCTCACCAAACTCTAAAAAAACATCATTCTCCAACTCTAGATCATCCTCTCCACCTCCCTGATCTTCCTTTCCATCACCAACAGCTTCATCCCCAACTTCCTGATCACCCTCTTTCTCTTTAGGTGGCTGATATAAAGGGTCACTCACATCTGTATCATCACCTGACAGATCTGAGTAAGGGTCTGCAGTTTCAACTTGAGTGTGAAAGGAAGGGAGGGGCTGTGTTTTCTGTTGTGTAGTTTGCTTGACTGATGTACTTGGGTTGTGATAATCTAGGGTTGAAAAGGATGGGGTCAGTTGCAAAGGATATGGTTCAGATTGGGCATTTGTTGCTGAGGTGGAAGATTCTTTAAGAGTGGATGATGTGGCAGTATTATTTAAAGGTACATCAGTACAAGCATTTATAGGTGGGGGGGTTTCATTTATTTTTTGCTTCCTAGGGCTACATCTCACACCTACTTCACCTTTAGATGGTCCCCTCCTTGGTGTTAGTTTTTGGGTAAGTCTTTTCTGGGAAACAGTGGCAATAGGAGTTCTATCTTCCTGTGAAAATGGTGGATCACTAGGAACTACATTTGGCAACCCTTTCTCAGTGTGACAAAGAAATACATCAATAGACCTGTTTTTAATTGCTAATGCAGCCATCTCTAACACCTCATTATCAACATACACATGCTTCAACCCAGTGAACATACTCATATCAGGTACCAAGTAAAAAGCTCCAAAAAATTTAGCATATGCTCCACATTCCCTACCTAATTCTACTAAATACCAGTAACAAAGTTCATCTGGGTCTACACTAAATGTCCTAATTTCCCCACCTTCTTACACCATATCACCATTTTTAACAGCTTTAAAACTACCACCATGCCAAATTTGAACTTTGAACTTTTCACATTAACAAATAACTCTAAAGCATGCAAATTTCAAGATAATTTCACCACAAACAGAAAACGAGTGTTTATCGAGGAATTTCAAAATTAGGGTTTTTAGATTTACCTTTTTGGCGACGATTCAAAGGCAACTACGAACTGGACCAATTGCGTGCCTTCTTCTCCAGCAATCCAAGCTTCAATGGAGTTTTTTTGGAAAAATGAAGGGGTTTTTTTCCGCAGAGAAAGAGAGAGAAGAAGATGAACAGGGTGGGTTTGGGAGGGAAAGCAACTACTGTAGTCAACTTAGTAAAAGATTTACCTAGTCAATCGGTTTTAGGTAATTTGTCTTGTTAAAAAAAATGGGGTATTAAGGTTGCATTATTCCAGAATAATCAAGAGGTTGAATTATTATCTGCGAATGTGTAAAAGGTTGCATTATTCTAGGCAATTTTTCCTAAGTCTTATGAATTTTGACGTTTGTGTCCTGGCGTACAAGCTTCTTTGTTAGCTTAGATGAATCTGACGTACAAGTCACTCTGTTAGCTTTAGTGAACCTGGTGTGCAAACCTCTTCGTTAGCTTAGTTAATCCTGCATTACATCTTGGTTTGAGATGGTCGTTGGTACGGCCAACGGCCCTCCGATGCTTAAGTCACTAAGTGTTCCAAGAGGTAAATCAGAAAAATAGATAATTTAAAAACTTAGAGATTTTTACTTGATTTATTAGAACTGGTACAACCTTAATATATTAGGATGCTAGGCGATATGCCCCCTTTCTAGCAAACCATAGCTAGCCTGGATCTAGCTTATGACTGCTTCATCTTCTTCAACTCTGATTTCATCCATGGCTCTCTCCCTCACATCTTCAATGGTGCTGCAAGGGTACCTGGTTAATTCATAGTACAACCTAGATTCATAGGTCAGCCCTACTCGGAATGCTTCAATTGCAGTTGGAAGGTCTAGATTCTTGACAGCTATCATTTCCTTGTTGAACCTATCCAGGAATTGACGGACACCTTCATTCTGCCCCTGGGTGATGCGGTAGAGGTCGCCAGTATGCTTTTCCATAACCCTGCTGCTAGAGAATTGCTGGTTAAATTTGTTAATTAAAGTAGAAAAGTTAGATATTGAACCTAGTTTTAGGCTAATAAGCCATTGTAAAGCTGGGCCAGCTAGAGTAGCTCCAAATTATTTGCACATAGTGGCTTCAAGGAGATGCTCGGGAATAGGCAGTGTCCATATCTTCTGCTTATATTGGTTCACATGATCGTATGGATCTGTTGCCCTTCGTATAGCTTGGATGATGGAGTCAGGTGCAGCTTATTGGGAATCCTGGCTTTAGCAATCTAATCTACAAAAGGTGATTGAGCGTAGCCATCTATTGCTTCTTGGGTTGCAGGTGTAGGTGCCCCAGGTAGCTTGGCCAGCATGCGCATCATCTTCTTGTTTTGTGCTTCTAGGACAGCTAACCTGCTAGCTTTTGAATCAGCTTCTCTGTTCTCCAGGTTAGGATCTTCCCTGATCTCCTCTTCTTCACTGCTACTTTCGGAATGAGATAAATTAGAGAAGCGAGATGTGCTTCCAATGTTGTGTCGTTTGGACTTCCTGCTATCTCTCTTGGCAGATTCTAACTCCTTTCTTAGATTCTCGATGGTGTGACGTGACTCAGTTTGAGCACGTTCGAGATCTAGTAAAGTAGCCTTCACTTGTTCACGGGTAAGATCATCCATCTTGTTCGAGATTTTGTGAGGGAATAGATTTTCAAGACGAAATCTAGTTGTAGGCCCCACGGTGGGCGCCAAACTGTTTATGCCAAATTTTTACACAAGTCAAATCTAGCTAGAGACCTACAACTAGCTAATGAAGATGGATGGCTAAACAAGATGAACAAAGCAAAGAAGGACGAAAGAAAGCAAAAAAGAGAAAGGGACACCACAAATGGTGATGCGGAAAACCCCAGGAATAAGGGAAAAACCGCGGGTGGCTTTGAGTCCACCAATCCACTATAATCACAGTTACAGCCCTAATGTCTTAAGAATCAATGTAAATTATATGCTAAGAACAATGCTCGCTTTTAGAATGTAAAATGTTGAGTGCATAGAGCCTGTCCCTAATTTACATTATCATTGTCCTATTTATACTGAGATGAGTATCCGTTTTAATCAGCCTTCACAACGGCTTATAACGGCTCCTTGATTCTCGCACACGTCCGTATTTAATGGCTTTGAATGAGTCTTCATCCGTTTTGCCTCTACTGCACTTATTCTTGCGTGATTTTAGGCTTTGGCCATAACTAATCCATGATGTGTCAGTGAAGCTGGCCTTCCATATCCGGAGGTCCTAAGCTGGCCTTGCATAGCTGGAGAATCCTAGCTGCAACAATCATTTAACCTATATCTTAGGCTATTGTTGAGTCATACGTTGACCTGTTCCAAGCTGGTGGCCGATAGCTGGAAGCTGGTAGCTGCAAGCTGCAACCTAGAAGCTGGTAGCTGCAAGCTGCAAGCTGGAACCTGGAAGCTGGTAGCTGCAAGCTGGAACCTGGAAGCTGGTAGCTGCAAGCTGGAACCTGGAACTGGTAGCTGCAAGCTGGAAGCTTACATCCAGTAGCTAGTAGTAGCTAGCTGGAAGCTAATACTCGCAAACTATAGATCAAACCTATGACCGTGGAACCTGCGAACCTGCAGAACTAGCTTAGCAAAATCTGGACATAACATGTAACACGGATATAGCATGCTAAGGTTCACTTGAGATGTTTTATTTGACCTAAACTATGCTTATACACTAAGTCATCACGCTTGTACTTCTAAATAAAATATGTTATGTATATGGAGGTGTGTAAAAAATAGTAAATAACCTCTTGGTAAAATGTATGTCTAAGTGTTATTTAAGTCTTTAAGACATAATTGGTTAAGCTAAATTAAAGTTATTACGATAAGGACTAGTTTCAAGTATGAAAACCCTAATTTTCCCAACTATCAAAGTAAGGGTAATTGGAAAGCATTGACAAGAATTCTAAGTTATGAGGATTCAAATATGATCAAGAAATATCTTGAATTACAAATATGAAAGTGATGCGTGAACATGCACACGGGTTAGGACGAGTAGCCCTTAACTGTTCCCAAGCAATATGGGTAGGTCATGCCGTATAGGACATGTTCGATTTAAGGCTTGCAAGAAGAACGGCAAAAGGTAGAGTGACGACCCTTAACAGTTTGGAGACAACCGCTATTGAGTGGTACCCTTCTTCGTCCGCATTCTGCCAAACGATTCAACCTCATAAAATCACTAAGTAATTGAATTGTATGTGACTACTTGCTATTATGGTTATGTGTTATCAAATAGTTTTTCGGGTACAAGAAACACATTAGATATTCGTAGTTCAGGGGAGTCCAAATCCAGCTAGGGTCGTAACCAATAACAATGAGAGGTCTAGTAAATTCGAGTACTTGCAAAATCGAGCACGGTGAACTACCCAGGGGATGTTCCTAGGATCGTTTCTCTGATGCTTAAGTCAGATATGATCTCTGAATGTCAGAGAATAGTACAAGTAAATGCTTTGGTATGCATGTAAAAACGTACCCGAATGATCATATGAAAGTACTATTTATAGGTTGTACTGATGTGACATCACTTGGTGAAGGTGATGATGTCATGAAGGCCTTTTGTCAGCGGGCTTGACGGAAAGCCTGTACTTCCCGGTCTGTGTAGCCCTAGGGGTAAAATCGTAATTCTACATCCTAGGGGTATTTTGGTCATTTCACTAGTAAAGTGGGCCATGACCGGAAGGGTCCAAACATTAGCCCTACGCTCCATGTCGGAGCTCAAGATCCTGATGAAGCTGTGATGTGGAGCGGAATGCTTTCTTTTTGAACATTAGACGCACCTTTGTTCTTGACCAAGAGGTGAATTCGATGTACATTGGTTGAATTTTTGGTCAAATTTCGACCACCCTCTCACCACTATCTCAAAAACTTCGACCACCCTCCATTTGGGGTGGTGTATAAAGAACTTCGACCACCCTCCATTTTGGTGGTGTATAAAAACTTCGAACACCCTCCATTTGGGTGGTGTATAAAAAACTCAACCGCCCTCTATTTGAGTGGTTTTGAAAAACTTTGACCACCCTCACTAGGTGGTATATATATATATATAAATATGTATATATAGATATATATATAAACTCGACCACACTCACTCTTTTGTGATCAATAAAACTTAGGCCACCCTCACTTTGGTGGTGCCTAAAAAACTTCGACCACCCTCTCTCGGATGCTATATAAAAACTTCAACCACCTTCACTCTGGTGGTGCCTAAAAACTTCGACCACCCTCTCTTAAGTGGTGTAAAGAAAACAATTCGACCACCCTCAGTTTGGTGGTGTATAGAAAAAAAAAACCTCAACCACACCCATTTTGGTGGTGTGTAAGAAACTTCGACCATCCTCATTTGGATGGTATATGTAAAAAACTTCTACTACCCTCACATGGATAGTGCATAAAAACTTCGACCACCCTCACTGGGATGGTGTATAAAAAACTTCGATCATCCTCACTTGGATGGTGTATAAAAAACTTCGACCACCCTCACATGGATGGTGTATAAAAGACTTCGACCACCCTTACTTGGATGGAATATAAAAACTTCGACCAACCTCACTTGGATGGTGTATAAAAGACTTGGACCACCCTAACTTGGATGATGTATAAAAAACTTCGACCACCTTCACTCTTTGTAAGCCCCATGGGGTCTTAGTGGTGGGTGTGAAGTAGACCTGATAAGGCTAATAAATCTATACTTATTTGGTTCAAAGTAGGTGTTTCGAAGGGTTTTTAGGACTTCGAGGGCTCCGGGTTAGGGCTAATGAGTCCAGTACTTACTTTGCTCGAAAGGTGTGCCTTGGCTGAAGGGCTTTTCATACTTAGAAAATATTTCATTTTATTTAGTATAAAGGATGTCCCTTAAAAATGCTCGACGTCTCTTAGTCAAAGAAATTGTATCTTTAAAGAGTTCTAGGTAGCCCCGGTAAGGAAGAAACAGCGTTTGTTGAAGTTGTTAAACGTAGCCCCGATCAGGGATCGAGATGATATGAAAAGGTGTGCTCGTGATGGTCAACTCTAAGGGAGTCAACATTTTTAGGGGGTATACGCCTGGGTCAATGTATTATCTTTGACTAGTATTTATACGGTTAAGTGTATCCATACAAAGTATGTGAACTGTTATAAATGCTTGGCCCGAACTCCCATGTTGAATAACTCTTCCTATTGGAGAGGACTCATTGTTCATGTCCTTTTAGGCACGAACTCACGGTTAAGATATAAATAACTTCACTGTTGCCTCATTTACTCATCTGCATTTTCTCTCTCTATTTTCTCTCTCTAAAAAGCCTTTGCTCTTCTTGCCTGTTGCTATCTGTCTGCGCCGAGTGTTTCAAGGAACCTCTTCTAAGCTTTTCGACCAAAATATGGGTTCTCGTTCTTGATTCTTTTCCTTTCTTTAATAAATTCCACGTAGGGGTTATTATATTTTTAAATAATGAACCCTGTTGTCCAATCGAGTGCCCCTTATATCCTGCCCCTTCTTTATATGCCATGGGTTGAGACATGGGTTGATGGGGCCCGTGTTGTGACAATAGAATATTGGACATCAAATCCCAATCCTTTACTCGACGCTATTCCTATTGAAGAAGAGGAGTGTGAGGAAGTTTTTGAGGGACCTGAGGAGTTTTTAGATCACCCCAATAAGATTACGATAGCCTGCCTCCTACTAATAGGAGTTACTTAGATTCTTTTCTTTTGCTTGGTGTAGTGCAAATAATGGAGCCAACGGAGGAAGTTCCGTCGACATCCGACCATTGCAAGCCCTGTCCTTTCCCCAACAAGAAGTTGGGAATAAGCAGCCACTGGTCGACGGGGAAGTGGCGAAAGGACCTCCGTAGAGGGTTGTCGTTTTTGTCGAGTCTCTATTTGGTTAAGTTGCCATATGTACTATATCTCCCACAGGCTACGGACTTGGTGGTGACGCCATCCCCCGGGTGCATTGGTGTGTATAAGACTTACTTCGAGCTGGGCTTGCATTTTCCTTTGCACCCTCTGTATCAGGAGATTTTGGAGGCATATAACATTTCCCTATGTCAGCTCATGCCCAATTCGATAGGATCGATTGTGGCTTTTTTGTGTAACTGTAGAATGCTGGGAGTGCAGCCCTCGTTGCACTATGTTCAAGCTGAACGAGGTGCCAGAGTGTTATGCTGGGCCTGGTTGGTACTCCTTCTAGGCTCGACATATCATAATGGTGAAAGATGGGGAAATGCAACAGAAATCCTACAAAGTCACGAGTGAGATGCCTACCAACCAGGCTCTGTTTTGAGATGAGTTTCTGTTTGTATTTTGAGGAGACAAACCATGGGAAGTGCTTCGAGTTTTATCTGACGAGCCTCTAACTTTGGCTTGAACCTTAACGTGCCTGAAATGGACGCTGAGGAGGCCATTGTAGCCATTCATGGTTAGGCCACGGGGTATCATATTGATGGCAAGCCGAAGTAAGAGACAGATCACTGGCTGCCCAATGATAAGGACCTGTCCAATGAGAATTTCTTGTCGTCCTTTGGGACATGTTCGGCGTACGACCAACGTAGGGGTCGATAACTCTTTTACTTGCTTTCTTCAAGTATTTTTCTTGTTCCTAATTCATCGTATTTATTTTGCAGTAATAGCCTTCAATAACCTCGATGAGGAGATGAAGAAGAGCACAACAAAGGGAAGAATGGCAGCCATGGCTAGGTTGTCTATTCAGAAGGGGGAATGGAAAGTTCCCAAACTACCCGCAGTAAGTTCGATTGACCATATCTCATCCTTTGCTGATTTTGATTCTATTCATGCTAAATTCTTCTAAGGCAAAACTAAGCAGGGAACTACATCTAGGAAACTGCCAGGTTGCTGTAAGCTGCTAAACACAGCTAGGATGAACAAAGAAAGCAAAACAAAGACAGAGACAAGACACCAGAGGTGGTGAGGCGGAAACCCGTGGAATAAGGGAAAAACCGCTGGTGGCTTTGAGTCCACCAATCCACTATGCTTTTGATTACAGCCCTAATGCCTTTGTAACTAAGTAATTCGTAATTTGTAAGCTTATAGAACAATGCTTGACCTTTTGTATGTAAATGCTACGAGCGTATGAACTTGTGTATCTATACAATCATTTCGAGTATATATAACTAAGAAGAATGTATCCGTTTGAACCTAGCAATGTCTTGAAACAGCTCTCAAATCCCCATTTATGTCTGCCATTAATGCCGCTGAGCATGATTCTTGCTCTTTATTGCCTTCCCGTATTTATGGCTTTTACTCTTCTGCGGATCTTCAGGCTTTGATATCTTGATTTATAACGTACTCCAAGCAGAGCTGTGTTCTCTTAGCTGGGCAGTATTTAGCTAATTCTTCTTAGCTGGTGAACTCCAAGCTGGATTTCCTTAGCTGGAGGTCTCAAGCTTGAGGTTCATAGCTGTAATGATTTTTAACCTGCACTAGTAGCTACATAAATTTCATGGCGTAACAATTGCCCCTAACTTGTAGCTTATGCTGCTGGCCTTGCGTAGTGAAGCTGCAAGTTAATAACATGTTAACATAACGTTTGTCATAAAAGGTAGGTTTTCCAAGAGGCGCAGATATTAAATAAAACACATTGTAGCTTTAATAAACTGAATTTAATCATTCACTTAAGTTCATTTAATTCGAGTAGTAAATAATAGTCGTTTGCATGTCAGAGTAGCTTTAAAAGTCAAGAGATTGCGTGAGGATCTTCATTTCCGTTTATTATCTTCTCTCTTTGGTAGGTTTACTCTCTCTCTCTCTTCCTTTCCTCTTTCGCCTCTTTGCATGCCTTTTAAACAATCCGCTAGAAATAAGGTTTTTATCCCTAAACCTACATCAATGGGGAAGTCTAAGGACGATGTGGCTTCTTCCATTACTTGGGAAGACATTGAGAATATTAGGGTTAAAGGTAGCTTTCCTGAGAGTACAGAGTTTGTGGTCCCTGAAGAATTCGATCTGCCGGAAAACACCCCAGACAATCTAGTTTGTTTCTACGAGTACCCCTTCCTTCTAGGTTATAGCTTCAATTTTACACCTCTAGTGCGTTCTTTCGTGGAAGTTTTAAACTTCTCCCCTGGTCAGTTAATGCCAGGTTTCTAGAAAATTTATTTTACCATAGAGTCTGCTACTAGGGATTGGAGCCCTACTTTTGCCCTAGAAGATCTACTTACCCTCTACAGCTTGAAAATCATCAACCCCAACAAGGTCACTTTAAAGCAAAAACCCAAGTATCCCAGCCCTGTAGAAGGGACTGGTGCCTCAGAGTCTTTTTGGAAGACTCGTTTCTTCTTCGTCGCCAAGGATTCTCTTGGCGAAGCTGGGGTGCTTCTCCCCTCTGGCTGGCCTGCTGGAGGTATTCTACTATTTTTCTCATTCTTTCTTTAGAATGCTCTATTAACTACGGTTTTAACCTTGCCTTTTCTCAGGTTCATCTGAAGCTGTGGAGACCTTAGAAGACCGGGACGAAAGAGCTAAGGTATTCCTCAGCATCTCTCTGGAAAAAAGAATTTACACTCCTCCCTTCAAAGAAATTCCTATTTCATCCTTGACTCCTGCCACCTCCGGAACCGATTCTATGACTTCAGGTAGGGTAATCTCTCAGTTCTACTTTATTTTTAGGGTTTTCTAGGTAAAAAAGTCATAACTACTTTTTTTACTGTCCTTCTTCAGTCAAAGGTAGCACTTTGTCTCAAGCCGATGCTGTGGCTCGATTGAAAAGAAAGAGGTCCGGAGTTCCTGCTGCTTCCTCTCAACCTAAGCCAGCTACTCCTGCTAAGGTTGCCACTTCTACACCTAGCATGCCTCCCCCTATACTAAAACTGGACTTAGATCCTCCTCCTCCTTGTACTTCAACGGTTAACCTGCCCATGCCGGCGAACTTCTTATCTGAGGATGGGTTAAACAACGGCATATGGCCACATGCTGAGAGGCTGTTCTTCCCTGCAGCAGCTAAGCGCCTTAGGTTTGAGGACCCTAAGGTGATCGTGAACCACGCGGTTCAATATTCTCTGCAGGTATAACTCCTTTTAGTTCTTTCGGTTTTAACACTCTTTGCTTTTTACCTCTCTTACACGTTGATGTTTATATACTAGGCCTTGCAAAACTGTCTAGCTGCACGCTCTAGCTTGAGAGCAGTGCTACAATGTCGTCTCAGCTTAAGGCTTCCCAAGCCGAGGTGGTCACCCTAAAGGAGGAGCTGGAGAAGGCCAAGAAGGGGCAGGCTATAGCTGAGGAGCAGCGTAAGGTAGAAACGCTGCTCTTGGAGAAAGAGAGGGATGCAAAGAAGCTCTTTGCAGCTTCAGCAGAAGCTGAGAATGCCGCTGCTAGGGAGGAAGCTAAGGCGGCTACCTACAAGCTGAAGGACGTGATGAAAGAGAGGGATGCTTTGGGTGCTCAGCTGGCACATCAGAAGGACATCCATTTGGATAAAATGGCGGAGGTCAAGATTGGCGAGCCTGCCAAGCTAGCATACCTAATGCTTTTCAAGAACCCAGGGAATAAAGAACTGCACAAATATATCGACGCTTTCCTAGCTACCATGGGGAGCATTGCAGATCTTGAAGCTCTAGCTTTGGGTTTAACTCTACCTGGGCAAGAAGTTTCTACAGCTGATTCGTCAGCTAAAGATCTAGCTGAATCTTCAGCTAAGGCTGCGACTGATATTGCTGATGAACCTTCTAGCAGTTCTGCCCCAGCAACTGAGGTGCCCAAGCTAACGCCCACAGCTGAGGAAACCCCAGCTGAAGATGCAGCTTAGTTTCCCTCTTTGAATTCATCGTTTTTTGGTATTGTCAAACAATTTTAATTTCTATGCTTTGGATAATTTTTACCGCCAGCCAAGGGGCTGGTGCGTCTTTTTGAACAATTTAACTTTGATATACATGCACATTCTTAGATCTTTGATGCAAACGAGCTAGCTGCTTTATGTTTTTACCTGGCGTTTTGTGATGCCAATGACTTGTGTGATGGGCCCTGTTACCTAAGCGTATTGCCCTTAGCTGATGCAACCTTGGTAGCTTAACTCTTTAGTAGCTGTTCTCCAAGGTGTCTAGGCGTTCTTGCGTCTTTAGATAGCTTAGGAGGCTGGGTAGTGCTCCGCTTGTAGCTAGTTTTGCGGTACCTGCATGTGTTGGCTAGGCCAAGATAGTCGTTGGCATAACCAACGACTCTCCGATGCCTAAGTCAGTAAAGGTTTTTAGAAAAAAGTCTTTGTAGGTAGAAAGTGTAAGGAGAGTGGCCTAACCTGGCGTCTCTTGGCTCTACTTAGCAGAGTTTCCCTACCTGGTGTAACTGCTTTGCGTTTGATGTCTTACGTACACAAGCTGTTTACCTAGCTTTTTAGAAATGGTACAGTTTAAGGTGCGAAGCATTCCAGCTTCTAGGCACAGCTTTTCCTTCCGTTGTAGCTAGGCGATATGCTCCTTTACCTACTACATGTTCAATTAGGTAGGGGCCTTCCTAGCTGGGACCCAGCTTTCCTGCATTTAACTCCTGAGTATTTTGGAAGACTTTCCTTAGCACCCAGTCTCCTTGCTTGAAAACTTTAGCTTTCACGTTTTGTTGAAGCTGCGGGCCACAATCTGTTGCTGGGTGGCCATTCTAACCAGTGCGCTGTCCCGTAGTTCCTCTATGGTGTCTAAATCTTAAGATAATTCAGATTCATTTAGCTCAGAGGTTAAGAGCCCATACCTGGTAGTAGGTACAACTACTTCTGCTGGTAATACAGCTTCACAGCCTTAGACTAATGAGAAAGGGGTCCGCCCTGTTGCTCCTCTAGGTGTTGTCCTGTTAGCCCAGAGGACTCTAGGCAGCTCTGCCACCCATTTACCTTTTTTGGCTTTTAACCTCCTTTTGATCCCATTGATGATTACCTTGTTGCTGGACTCAGCTTGTCCATTAGCTTGTGGGTACCTGGGTGTTGATGTTACCAGGTTGATGTTCCATTCGTGACAAAACTGTCGTGTTTTACCACTTATAAACTGTGACCCATTATCGCATACGATCTCACTAGGTACTCCAAACCTGCAAATGATGTTAGTATGTATAAAGGCAATCACTTCTTTATCCCTTACCTGTTGGAAGGCACCAGCTTTGATCCACTTAGAAAAGTAATCGGTCAAGGCCAACATATATACTTTTTGACCTGGCGCAGCTGGCAGCTTTCCTACTATGTCCATGCCCCACCTCATGAATGGCCAGGGTGTCAACGTGGGGTGTAATGGTTCAGAGGGCTTATGTACCATACCTGCATGCTTTTGACAACTTTCACATTTAGCTACGTACCTCTTGGCGTCCTTACGCATAGTTGGCAAATAATATCCATAGGATAAGATCTTGTTAGACAAGCTCCTTCCTGCTGTATGTGAGCCGCATTCTCCTTCATGAAATTCTTTAAGGGTAGCTTCCCACTACTCTTTCTCCAAGCATCTCTGCAAAATGTCCTGCTTAGCTGCATGTTTAAACAAGACTCCAGCTATTACCTGGTACCTGCTAGCTTTCATGCGTAACTTTCTTGATTCCAGCTTGTCATCTGGTAGTACATCCCTTTCTAGGTAATCCAATAGTGGCTTCGTCCAGCTATCAGTACCTGTCTTGTTACCAATGCTAAGTACACTGCTTGTCTCTTTGTTAATAGCTGGCGCAGCTAAATGAGCGATATGAATACTGCTGAAGCTGCATTTCCTAAGTGCGGAACCTAGGTTAGCTAGTGCATCAGCTTTCGTATTCTGGTCTCTTGGTACCTGTTGTATTGTAAACTCTTGAAAGGGCAATATCTTTGACTTGACCAGCTCCAAGTACAGGGACATCTTTGAATCCTTAGCTGCGTATTCTCCCTTTACCTGGCTAACAATAAGCAAAGAATCACTATATACCTGTAACCTGGTTGCCCCCAGATCACGATCCACAGTCATACCTGCAATCAAGGCTTCGTACTCGGCTTCATTGTTAGTAGCTTTAAAACCACAACATATAGATTGTACTATCATGTCCCCTTGTGGCGATTTTAGGACTATACCTAGTCCAGTTCCTCTAAAGTTGGAAGAGCCATCTACAAACAGTTTCCAACTACCTGTAGGTGTTACCTGATTAATATGTCGTACTTCCTCATCTGCTGAAGCAGCTAGGTTAGGACTGAAATCTGCCACAAAATCAGCTAGGGCTTGTGATTTTATAGCTGTTCGTGGTTAGTACCTGATGTCATAGGCACTGAGTGATACGGCCCATTTGCTCATCCTGCCAGTATACTCAGGTTTGCGTAATACAGCTTTTATAGGATAATTAGTCATAACACATATAGGATAAGCTTCGAAATAATGTCGGAGTTTCCTCGAAGCTGTATGTAAAGCTAACACTAATTTCTCTAAAGAGGTGTACCTGGTTTCTGCATCGAGTAAGGATTTACTGATATAATACACGGGTAGTTGCTGGTTGTCAGCTTCCCTAGCTAGTACTGCGCTAACTGCTGTGCTACTCACAGCTAAGTAAAGCTGTAAAGTTTCACCTGGTTTCGGTTTGGAAAGTACGGGTGGTGTAGCTAGGTATGCTTTAAGCTGTTGTAGAGCAGCTTCGTGTTCTGAAGTCCAATCCAAACCTTTATTTTTCTTAAGCACATGATAAAAAAGATGACACTTATCTGATGATCTGGAGATAAAGCGATTGAGCGCTGCTACTCTTCCTGTCAGCTTCTGAACCTCTTTCAGGTTTTTGGGCTAGCTTCAATTCCTCTTTGTGTTACTATGTAACCCAGGAACTTTCCTACTGGTACTCCGAATGAACACTTTGTTGGGTTCAGCTTCATGTTGTACTTTTTCAATACATCAAAGATGACCTGCAGATGAGATACATGGTCTCCAGCTTGTTTGGATTCGACCAGCATATCGTCGATATAGACCTCCATCGTGTCCCCAAGCTGCTTTTCGAACATCTTGTTGACTAAGCGCTGATAGGTAGCACCTGCATTTTTTATAGCAATATATACCTCTTTCGGTCATGAAAGCCGTTTTCTCCTGATCTTCTGGGTCCATCAAGATCTGGTTGTAACCTGAGTAAGCATCTAGGAACGTGAGCCTTTCATGTCCAGCTGTGGCGTCTACCAGGGCGTCAATGTGAGTTAGGGGGAATGGATCTTTGGGGCAAGCTTTGTTTAAATCTGTGAAATCAATGCAGACTCGCCATTTGCCATTCTTCTTTCCTACCACAACCACGTTAGCTAGCCAATCTGGATATTTTACTTCCCTGATCTTACCTGCTTGCAGTAATTTTTCCACTTCCTCGTTGATGATCAGGTTGCGTTTAGGTGCGAATTTCCTTCTTTTTTGCTTGATAGGTTTGTGGTGGGGGTCCATATTCAGCTTGTGGGTGCAAATAGAAGGGTCGATTCCAACCATGTCTTCATGCGTCCATGCGAAGCAAGTGATGTTTTCCTTGAGGAATTCGAGGATTCTGGCTTTTTCCTCTGGTGGTAGGGATGCTCCAACCTGTACCGTCTGTTCTGGCTTTGCAGGATCCAGCACCACTTCTTCTATATCCTGTTCTTCGGGTTTGCTGGGTGCAGGATGCTGCTGTAATTGCTAGATGTCCTCCTTCTTGGGTTTGAGAGAGATGATGTAACATTCCCTAGCTACCTTCCTGTCCCCCTTGATCTCTTGTACTCCCCACTGGGTAGGGAACTTGATGGTTTGATGATAGGTGGATGGCACAGCTTTCATCCTGTGAATCCAAGGTGTACCCATAATAACATTGTAAGCTGAAGGACAATCAACGACACTAAACCTGGTTTGCAGATTAACTCCTTTGGCGTAGGTTGGCAGTGTGATATCACCAATGGTGATGGCGGGTTCTCCGTTGAAACTGTACAGGACTTTTGATTTCCTGATGATATCTTCGTCACGTAGTCCCATGCTTTGTATGGCATTTTGAATATGATGTTAGCTGAGCTTCCATTATCTACCAACACTCTTTTGATCAAGCAGTTGCTGATTATGAGGGAAATAACTAGTCCATCGTGATGATCACCTTCCTCAGCTTCCTCTTCTTCTTCGAAGCTGATGGTCATGCTGCGTAGCTCTTGTTCCTCCCTGCTCCTGTGCTGTATAGGGGCGCATTTGGAACCTTCCCTAGCGAATCGTTAGCTGCAGAATAGGTTAGTCAACAAATTTATGAACCTCCTGAGATAAAGTTGACTACCTTGTCGTGTGTTAGGTCAGGTGGTGGCCCAGCTGGTTTGCTGTTGGAATCCTTGTTAGGTTCATCTTTCTGGCCCTTCTTCCCCATCAGATGTTCCAGGTAGCCTTTCTTCAGCAGCCAAGCTACTTCTTTCCTGAGAGCTTTGCAGTCTTCAGTTAGATGACCATGGTCTTCATGGTAGCTGCACCACTGGGAGGTGTTTTTTCGCCCATCAGGTTTGTCAGTTTTCCTGGGCCATCTAGCTGCTGAGCCTAGCTTCTCCAACGCGTTCACCACACCTCCTGCATCAAAATTAAAGCAATAGGAAGATAAAGGAGGGAAATCCGCATTGTTAGGCTTGCGGGGAGGTTCTCTAGCTACACTGCTAGCTTGATCACGCTTCTGGTATGGCTGATGACGCTAATCGTTTCTTTTGTTGTTGTTGTTGTTACCCTGAGTTTTCCTTTCGTAGCTAGATTCTCCTCCATACCTGGATGCATCATCTTCTTCTACGCGGATCTCAGCCATAACTCTAGCCCTGACTTCCTCAAAGGTACTACAAGGATACCTGGTTAGTTCATAATACAAGCGGGATTTAGGTATCAAATCTCTCCGGAATGCTTCGATAGCTGTGGGAAAGGTTCTTAACAGAAATCATTTCCCTGTTAAACCTGTCCAGATACTGGCATACAGCTTCACCTGTTTTATGTATAATGCGGTACAAGTCACCTGTATGTTTCTCCAGCACCCTACTGCTAGCAAACTGAGAAGTTAGGGATAGTACCAGCCCTGAGGGTTATGAGCCATTGTAAGGAAGGTCCACCTAAGGTAGCTCCAAAAGATTTGCACATTGTAGCTTCAAGGAGGCCTTCTAGGATAGGAAGGGTCCACATCTTCTGCTTGTATTGGCTCACGTGATCATACGGATTTGTGGTTCCATCGTACAGCTTGCCAAACGGGTCTAGATGCAGCTTCTTTGGTATCATGGCTCTAGCTATCTCATCCACGAATGGCGACTTGGTGTAGCCATCAGGGGTCTCCTCAGCTACGGGTGTGGGTGGCCCTGGCATCTTTGCTAGCATTCGCATCATTTTCCGATTCTGGGACTTGAGGAGAGCCAGCTTCGAAGCTGTGGGATCCAACTCCTCCTGGTTGGGATCTTCGTGTACGTCCTCAACGTCTTCGTCAGCACTAGCTTCTGAGTCATTCAACTCCAAAATTCGAGGTGTCATACCAGGAGGTCGTCGTGAAGACTTCTTGCCGTTGCTCTTAACTGATTCTAGTTCTGTTTGTAAATTTTCAATGATCTCGTTGGATTTTGTCTGAGCCTCTTGCAGAGATGCTAGAGCTGCTCTCATTTGCTCAGGAGTGAATTCGGCCATTTGAAGTTGGGCGTTTTTCTTTTTGAGAAGGGATTGATTATGAAAGATAAGATATGAAATCTAGCTGTAGGCCCCACGGTGGGCGCCAAACTGTTTATGCTAAATTCTGCTAAGGCAAAACTAAGCTGGGAACTACAGCTAGGAAACTGCCAAGTTGTTGTAAGCTGCTGAACACAGCTAGGATGAACAGAGAACGCAAAACAAAGACAGAGACAATACACAAGAGGTGGTGACGCGGAAACCCGTGGAATAAGGGAAAAATCGCGGGTGGCTTTGAGTCCACCAATCCAATATGCTTTAGATTACAGCCCTAATGCCTTTGTAACTAAGTAATTCGTAATTTGTAAGCTTATAGAACAATGCTTGAACTTTTGTATGTAAATGCTAAGAGCCTATGAACTTGTGTATCTATACAATCATTTCGAGTATATATAACTAAGAAGAATGTATACGTTTGAACCTAGCAACGTCTTGAAACAACTCTCAAATCTCCATTTATGTCTGCCATTAATGCCGCTGAGCATGATTCTTGCTCTTTATTGCCTTCCCGTATTTATGGCTTTTACTCTTTTGCGGATCTTCAGGCTTTGATATCTTGATTTATAACGTACTCCAAGCAGAGCTTTGTTCTCTTAGCTGGGCAGCTTTTAGCTGATTCTTCTTAGCTGGTGAACTCCAAGATGGATTTCCTTAGCTGGAGGTCTCAAGTTGGAGGTTTATAGCTGTAATGATTTTTAACCTGCACTAGTAGCTACATAAATTTCATGGCGTAACAGGTTGTCTATTCAGAAGGGGGAATGGAAAGTTCCCAAACTACCCGCAGTAAGTTCGATTGACCATATCTCATCCTTTGCTGATTTTGATTCTATTGTTTTTTTAACTTGTCGTTTTTTGCAGAATCCAAAACATACACCAAAGGCAAAATCAGCTCCTCCTAAGCCTTTGCCTACTCCGACGAAGGAGTTAGCCCCACTCGGGTCGAAGAGGAAGTCAATTGCCTCTCCTAACCTCGTCCCGCTATTCCCCGACTTGAGTTTTCATTTGGGTTCGAGCTCGAAGCCCCTCGATGAGTAGGATGTCGATGAACCCCTGGTGAAGCGAGCCAGGCCGTCCTGGTGGTTTGATGTTGATGGCCAATCTGATGCTGTCAGCATTGAGAAAGCAAGCAGAAACGCCGTTCGAGCTGGCTACCAGAGAGTTCGCAAGGCATTGCTTGTTCCCGGGGACAAAGAGGATGTCTTAAAAGGAGGGGTTCAGAAGTAAATCGAGGCACTTAATGAGTGCTGGTTGTAGGTTGGAAATTTGGCTTCGATGATGTCTTTATCTTTCTGCGACCTCGCTTCATCTTTTATAACATCTTTTCTTATTCGCAGATGTCTATCCAAATGTCCTGCCTTACTGAAAAGCAAGGTCAAAATTTAACCAAGCTGGTTGATGAACTTGCAAAGTGCAAGTAGGAGCTTTTGGAGGCTTTTCGAAAGGTTGGGATCCTTGAGGTTGAGCTCGAAAAGGCTAACAGGCTCAACGCTGAAAATCTTGAGGCCTTCAACAGCGAGCGTACCAGCCTTTTAAACAATAAAGAGGAGGTTTCCAACCAGCTCAAAGTAGTTGAGAGAAGGCTTGAGGAATCATGCTTGGTGGTTGCTCAACTCGAAGGCAAAATAAAAGCCCAAAAGAAGATGTTCGAGCGCACTCTGTCCGAGCGGGATGATCTGCAATCGAAGTATAACAAATCTGTCAAGGAGCTTAAGCATAGGAAAAGCAAGATCATCCATCGGTGGCAGAAGTCTGAGGTTGTCCTTGTATTTGCTGACAAGAAGGTCGTCGAGGGTTATCAGTCTGCTCACAATGATATTCATCGCTGCTTCGAGAAGACTTTGAAAGACATGGCCCCTGACTTGGATTTTAAACTAGTCTTGGCTAAGTTTGATGAGCATGAGCAGGCGACCCTCGACAAATATATGCGAAGGAAAAGGGGGCCGGGATCAGGGCGCTACTAACCCTTCGACCTCAGCTGCTAAGGTGGTCGAAGAGGTCGAGACAACTGAAGAACAAGTCCGTGAGAACCCTGTCCTGGAAAAGGAGGGGTCAGGTGAGGTCGAGGCTATGGAAACTGACGACCCGAGCTCTTCGTCTGGTTCCACGTCTGATGAGGTGCAAGTTGACATCGAGTCTTAGGGTCCTAGGCTTGAAGTTTTGACATCTTGTAACCTACTTTTAATTTTTCTTCCAATGTAATAAAAAACACTTGTAAATATATTATCAATGAAATGAATGAACATTTTTCTTCCAAGTCTTGTTGTCTATTTTGCTTTGATTCGATTTCTGTGAATTTGAGGGCCCTGTGAGGCTTTGATATAGACTGTCCTCCTAGGATTATTGCCTTGTTAGGCCTAATAATTCGAATGTCCTGCTAGGTCCATAAACTTCGAGTGACTTGTCAGGTCCAAAAAATTCAAGTGGCTTGGATAATTGACCTGTTAGGTTGTGATTTCGAATGACCTGTTAGGTTTTCTTGCATTTGAAGTTTTAAAGCCTGTCTATTAGGCTATTACATCGACTTACAAGGTCTGACCTGTTAGATCTGTGACCTCGATGTGCCTTTGGTAAGAATTTTATGTTCCAAGTCAAAATAATAAAATAATTAACAGAGAATTGTTCGAAGGACCGTTTAGGTCGAATTTTTATTTCATAACTGCCAACTATTACAAGCCTATTTAATCGACGAGGTTTTACAAGTTCATAAGCTATTAGTAAATTGACTTATATCACAACAATTTAACTCTTAACTAGACTGGCGAGGTTGAAGTATCCTGTCACCATATTAGCCCCTTAACTTGCTGCTATGCGCTCATCCATAGAAGCTTCTTAAATTGTCCATGTTCCATCGTTAAAATAGGGGATCACCATCCATATTCTCAAGTCTGTACGTACCAGGTCGAATTATCTCAGTTACTCAATAAGCTCCTTCCTATTTAGGGCTAAGTTTGTCGAGGTCTTGCTTTTTGCCAGTAGTTTCTATTTTTCTAAGGACAAGATCTCCTAATTCGAATGTTCTCTCTCGGACACCTCTGTTGAATAACCTGATCATCCACAGTTTCTGAGCCATTGATCTAAGTAGCATGTTTCCTCTGGTTTCAGGTAGTAGATCAAGCTTGACGCCCTTTTCTTCTTCATTTTTATCCATAGTCATAGAAAGTGATCCTCGGTGAGGCGATATCAACTTCGACAGGCATGACAACTTCACTTTCATATACCAAGTTGAAGGGTGTGTTCCCAGTTGCTTCTTTCACCGTTGTTCGAGTTGAAGATAGTACGCCTGGTAAATCTTTAACCCATGAGCCTTTTTCCCCCATCCAACATCTTCTTCAACCCTTTTAGAATGACCTTGTTAGCTGACTCGGCTTGTTCGTTTGTATGCGGTTGACTGACCGCGGAGAAATTTGTTTTAATTCCAAACCGGGCGCAATAGGACTTGGCGGGTCCTCTGTTAAATTGTCATCCGTTGTCTGAGATGAGCACTTGAGGTACTCCAAAGCGAGTGATGATGTTCTTCTAGATGAAATTCTGCACTTGGTTATCAGAGATGGTGGCTAAAGGTTCTGCTTCGACCCACGTGGTAAAATAATCAATTGCAACTAACAATAGCTTCCTTCCGCCAGATGCAGTTGGAAATGGTCCTAAAATATCCATACCCCACTAATCGAAGGGCAGCACAGCTTGTATGGTTGTGAGATGGCTTGTAGACTGTTGGTGCAAGTGAGCGTATACCTGGCAGTTGTGGCACTTTCTAACCAAGCAATTAGCATCTTACATCAGTGCGGGCAAATCATACCCTGCTTGAAGAGCTTTGCCAGCGATGGTTCGAGCTCCTTGATGGCTGCCGCATGTCCCCTCATGTATTTCTCAAAGTACTTATCGCCCTCTTCAAGCGTCACGCGACTTAACAGCGGGTGTGTGAATGACATTTTTTTAGCAAGTTATCGTGCAGGAGGAACCAGTTTGAACGACATTGGAGCCTTTGTGCCTCTTTCTCATCTTCTGACAATTTTCCTTCTTCGAGATATTCTCGGACGCTTTTCATCAACTCATTCGACCAATCTATGTGGCAGATGAAGAATTGATTATTGATGCTTGGCTTATAAAGAACTTCCCATGAGGTTGTTCGAGGTTCTAGGCCGGAGGTGGAACTAGCCATTCGAGATCGCGTGTCTGCCTGCTGATTCTCGAACCTTAGAATATGCTAGATTCTAAACTTAGTGAATTTTTTCTGTTGCTCTTTCACTTTTCCGAGGTACATTCTCATTCTATCTTCTTTTGCCTCAAATTCCCCTTTAACTTGACCGACGACCAGCTATGGGTCGGTTTTAACAGTGATTTCATTAGCCCGATTCGAGAGGCTTAATTTTAGACCTAGCAACAGAGCTTCGTATTCTGCTTCGTTATTCGACGCAACAAAATTAAACTTTATAGCATATTCCATTTTATATTATTATCGAGGGGGTTTATTATCAAGAGTCAGGCTACACTCCCTGCTTTCAACGAGGAGCCGTCTACGAACAGTTGCCACGTCCCGGTTAGGGTGGTGATCGAAGTCTTCGTTGGGCATTCAGCAATGAAATCTGCTAAGGCTTGAGATTT
Source organism: Patellifolia procumbens (assembly GCA_947645195.1). Lineage (NCBI taxonomy): Eukaryota > Viridiplantae > Streptophyta > Magnoliopsida > Caryophyllales > Amaranthaceae > Patellifolia > Patellifolia procumbens. The sequence continues at coordinate 206,545 of CANSGD010000708.1, read as the reverse complement.
TCTTGCTCTTCGAGGCTCGAATTCCAAGCCAAAATCAGACAACTGGTTAGCCCATTCCACGAATCGGTTAGAGCCATTTCGATTTTCGATCAGCTTTTTGAGTGGTTGGCTAGTTAGCACTTTGATCGAATAAGCTTGGAAGTAAGGTTTCAGTTTTCGACTAGCCATAACCAGTGCAAATATCATTTTCTCTAAGGGAGGGTACCTTCTTTCAGCCCCTCAAAAATCGTGGCTGATGAAATATACTAGATGCTGCTGCTTCTCTCGTTCAGCAAGTAAAACCGCACTTAGTGCACACTCTGATGTAGTGAGGTACATGAACAACGTTTCTCCCGGCAAGGGTTAAACGAGTTTTGGTAGAGTGGATAAGTATATCTTCAGCTGTAAGAAGGCTTGCTCGGCTCGTTCATCCCATTCGAAGCATGGTTTCTTTAGGGTGTTGAAGAAATACAAACTTTTGTATGCCGATCGTGACAAGAATCGCCCCAAAGCAGTCATGCACCCGGTCAGGCTTTGGACCTCTTTGACAGTTTGAGGGGACTTCATTTTCATTATTTCTTCGACCTTGTTGGGGTTGGGTTCAATTCCTCTTTCATCTATAAGGAACCCGAGGCACTTCCCTACTCGAACGCCAAAAACGCTTTTATTTGGGTTTAGCTTCATTTTGAATTTTCGGAGAGTTGCCAGAATTTCCGCCAAGTCCTGAACAGGTTCTTAGACCAGCTTGCTCTTGACGATTATATCGTCCACATATACCTTAACATTGCGTCCCAGTTGCATCTTGAACGTTTTGTTGACCAACCTCTGATATGTAACCCCTGCGTTCTTAAGTCCGAACGGCATGACGATAAAACAATAAATGCCAGAGCTCGTGATGAACGCTGTGTGCACCTGATCTTCCTCGGCTAGGGGAATCTGGTGATATCCAACGTTCGAATCCATAAAGCTAAAAGAACGTGCCCCGCGGTTGAATTGACTAGTTTGTGGATCTTTGGAAGTGGGAAGTCGTCTTTTGGGCAAGCTTTGTTTGAGTATGTGAAATCGATGCATATTCTTCACGACCCATTGGGCTTTCGAACCAGCACGACGTTCGAAAGCCACTCGGTGTATTGACATTCGGTAATCAATTTGGCACTTACCAACTTCTTTACCTCTTATGTTGTCGCCTTGTTTCTTTTGACACCCTAGTGCCTTAGCTTCTGCTTGATGGGCTTATAGTCCGGCTTAATGTTCAGCTGATGTTTGGTGAACGAAGGATCTATGCCAGGTATTTTATCGGTGGAAAATGGGAATACATCTTGATAATCTCGGAGGAGTGCAATCAACTCAGTTCGAACTACCTGGTTAAGGTCTTTTCCTACTCGAACAGTCCGGCTAGGATCGGGTCCGAGTGGCACTTCTCCATCTTCATCGACCGGCTGGGGCCGATTATAATTGATTGGGTTCTCATTGTAAAACAGACCCATAGGAGGGGATGATTCTTTTGACTTTCCAGTTTCTTCTTGCCTGAACCTTGTTTGACATGCTTGCTTCTTCTCAAACTATTCACGTAGCATTCTCGAGCTAATTTCTGGTCCCTGTGTAGCCTGCCCACTGTTCCATCATCTGTCTCGAATTGAAAATGGAGCTACTAGGTCGAAATTGCAGCTTTTATTTTGTTCAATGTTGGTGGACCAATGATGTTGTATGGCAAATCAATGTCGACCACCAAGAAGTTCACTGGGAGGCATCACCCTTTCCCCTTGTCACCGAAGCGACTAGCAAGCTTGATGACTCTGAGGGGGTGGATATATTGGCCCCCAAAAGCCGATCAAGGGTTGGTAGATGGACTAGATGTCTTTCTTCTCATACTTCAACTTCTGCAGACAATCCTAGGTGATGATATCAGCCGAACTACCACTATCGATCGTAACTCGACCGACCCTATTGTTTGCTACTTTTAGCTCGATGACCAAGGGATCGTCGTGTGGTGTTTGTATCTCTTTCGAGCTTTCTCCAAACACCATGGTCGAGGTGTCTGGCTTTTTCAACATTTCACCGTTTTTCAGGTGGTATAGGTGATTTTTCCTCGAATGACCGGTTAGGCCCCCTAAGGCGAAACCCCCAGCTATGACCCAGACATAGCCCTCGGTTTTATCGCTCTTTGACTGCTTTTCTTTTCCCTTATCTCTTCTTCGATCTCCTTGGGGTTCTTTCAGATATATGTTGAATTTTCCTTCGTCAGCTAGATTATCGAGGGCTTTCTTGAGCTCTCTAGAGTCTTTGGTCGTGTGACCTCATTATCTGTGGTATTCACACCGCAACTTCTTATCCCTCCGATAGTTCGACGTCTTGATAGGAGCAGGTTGAGGTGGAACAGACTTCTCTTTCAAATCCAAGTATATCTCCCTTCAATTGACACTGAAGCGTGGATCATGGCCTCAATCTGAAGGTTGATGTCTCTTTAGTCTCTCCGACATGTTATCTTTTTGGCTCGAGGGCTCGCTCTTTCATTTGCTTCCTCCTTCTTCTTGTACATTCTTGCATATATCCGATGCTTGAATGTACTCCTGTGCTAGCCTATCGCCTCAGCTAGGGTTAGGGTCTCCCTCATTGCAATTTAAATGGATTAGGGTGGAACCCTTTCATCATTGCAGTAACGACCACTCCATCCTGGAGGTCGGAGATTTTGAGGGATTCTCCATTAAATCTCTTGATGTAACAAATTAAACTTTCTCCCTTTTGCTGGGAGACCGACATTAGGTGCATGTTGGTCTTCTTATGACGTTTGGCCGCAATGAAATGTTGCGAGAATAGGGCCTCTAGGGCCGAAAAGCTCGTGATGATTCCAAAAGGAAGGCTGGGGGCTAGACCTTTGAGTGTGGTTGGGAAGTACCTACACCAAGTGGCCTCGCAAAAGGTTCGTATGCTCATTTGTGCTTTATATGCCGCAAGGTGGTCGGCTAGGTCGGTAGTGCCTGAATAATGTTCAATCATGGGTATCTTAACTTTGCCCAGGTTGGGGATATCCATAATATGTCAACTGAAGGGGGACTTATGCGGAACTGCTGAGCCAACTTGAAAGCCAAATTCAGCAACTTCTTCTAGTTCTTCGACGTTGTGTTCGACCTCAGTCCTCAGTGAGTGACTGTTAGTCTGTGGGTGTGGCCCCTGGATACTTTGAGTCCCCTACTTGGGAGTGCTCTCTCCTTTTTTCGATTATCAGAGCGTCAAAGTTCTTACTCCTCATTTGCTTTTGATGTATGATATGTCGAGCATCATCATGACTTGGTGATATGACAGAGTTCCCTTTCTACGTGGCACGTTCTCTTTTCGATGGACCAGCGGCATGCTCGGTTAGGGTATGCTCTTTGTTTGCTGGCCTTCGATGAGCCCGAGGATGATCCAGGACTATCCCTTGCTCAGGGGGAGTAGTCTATTGAGTCTTGATCCCCGAGACGAGCTGTTGCATGACAGTGGTCATGTGTCTCTCCATTCGGAGCTCGAGTTCCCGCAAGTCGATGTAAGTAACTGGTGGTGGAGGCCCTTCAAAGGCTGCATTAGTCTGGCTGCCACCTTGAGGGAGGTCGTCCTCTACGATCGCACCTCCTTAATTCAACAGAGTAGTGTGCGCATTCTTAGAAATGGTCTTTCGGGCAGTAGTACCTCGAGTACCTTCTCCTCGTGTCACGGTATTCGAAAATGCAGTTGTATAGTCGTCCCCACAAACGGCGCCAACTATTTCGGGTACAGGAAACACAATAGATATTTGTTGTTCAGGGGAGTCCAAATCTAGCTAGGGTAGTAACCAATAACAGTCCGAAGTCTAGTACATTCGAGTACCTACAAAACCGAGCACGTTGAACTACCCCGGGGGTGTTCCCGGGATCGTCTCTCCGATGCTTAAGTGAGAGCTGATCTTAAAAAGTCAGAGAATAGTACAAGTAAATGCTTTGGTATGCGTGTAAAAACGTACCTGAATTATCAGATGAAAGTACTATTTATAGGTTGTACTGATGTAACATCACCTGGTGAAGGTGATGATGTCATGAAGGCCTTTTGTCAGCTGGCTTGACGGAAAGCCTGTACTTCCCCGCCTATGAAGCCCTAGGGGTAAAATGGTAATTTACATTTCAGGGGTATTTTGGTCATTTCAATGGTAGAGTGGGCCATGACCGGAAGGGTCCAAACTGATAGTTTTCAAAATAGACCTAAACTTATATTTTCTATTTTATAGTGTGTACTCAGCTCTGTTGATTGTTTTGTCTTTTCTGTGGCCTGTCACTTGGTTGGTGGCAGAGTCGAATTTTGATGCAGGTTGGTACGAGGATAAATGATGAAAGGGATTACTATCGTAATAGACTTTTCATAATGTAAATTCAGTAATGTCTTCTATAGATATTTACATAGCTAAGGAAGTAATAGACCAAGAAACCTTCTTAAAAGCTACTTAAATAGCGATCTCTCGTAGAAATTTCCATGCATGAAAGCCAACATCTCAAGCTAACACCTCAAGCAAGAACCTTCTATAAATACATAGAAACCGACCTTGCCCATAACCAATTTCCCTCCGCCCTCGATACCGCCAGCACATACTATAAAAGCCTTTTTTGGGTTTTCGCCTCTTTTCTCTTATATCTTCCTCTTGGACACCCATTTCTCTTCACATATAACTCTTGTAGACATCCATATCTAGTAGTTCAAGCTTTTGTTTCAGCTTTCAGGCCTTGGAATCATACAGAAACCTTGTTGAGATGTCATATAAGTTGCCGAGAAGCTGTAGGAGTAAATAATCATTTGGATTAAGAAGTTACGTTGTGTTAAGCATCCTAAGTGAAGGTACACACTTAGTTGGATTTTAACCTAGAAATTTCCATACTTATAGTTAGGTGATTTTTTCTGTCTAGTGTAAACCATGTTTATGAAATGAAACTACTTGTGATGTGTATCTTATTATGTGTATTTTGAGTATGTAACATGGATATAGCATGTTAAGGTTCACTTGAGTTGTTTTATTTGACCTTAGCTTTGCTTATACACTAATTCATCACGCTTATGCTTCTAAAGGAAACATGTTAAGTATATGGAGTTGTGTAGCAATGAAAAGTAGGTAATCGCTTGATAAAATGTATGTCTAAGTGTTTTTAAGTCTTTAAGACGTAATTGGTAAAGCTCAATTAAAGTTATTACGCTAAAGACTAGTTTCAAGTATGAAAACCCTAATTTTCCCAACTATCAATGTAAGGGTAAATGGAAAGTGTTCTAAGTTATGAGGATGGAAATATGAATCATTAAATATCTTGAATAATAAATATTAAAATGAGGCGTGAACATGCACCCGGGTTAGGGCAGGTAGTCCCTAACTATTCCCAACCACGATGGGTAGTTCCTAATGTTTAGGACATGTCCGATTTAAGTCTTGCAAGCAGAACAGTAAAAGGTGGAGTGACAACTCTCAATAGTTTGGAGACAGACAGTATTGAGTGGTACCCCTCTACATTCGTGTTCATGCCAATCGATTCGACCTCATAAAATCTCTAAGTAATTGAATTGTATGTGACTACTAGCTGTGATGGCTATGTATTTTCTGATAGTTTTCAAAATACACTTAAACTTGTATTTTCTATTCTAGAGTGTGTACTCAACTTTGCTGATTGTTTTGTCATTTAATGTGGCTTGTCACTTGGCGGGTGGCAGAGTCGAATTTTGATGCAGGTTGGTACGATGATATACGATGAAAGGGTTTACTTTCATAATAGAATTTCGTAATAAAAATTAAATAATGACTTCTATAGACACTTACATAGCTAAGGAAGTAATAGACTATGGAACTTTAGTCATATTTTGGTGTATGTAATCTAGGAGTTGTTATAAGAACAATTCTCTTTCTTATATATTAATAATGTCATGGTAATAGTGCAAATCTTATTTTGATGACGCTTTCCTCATGATTAAACTATGCGAATTGGGATTAGCAGGGGTCTGAGATGCAGACCCAGACACAACTGCCCCTCTGTTTACATTGCTTCTGTCATTGCTTCTGTTAGCGATGAAGCTAGATAATAATAACTTACCTTCTCATTAATTATAATGGGCCAAATGAGTTGTGATTTAATCAATTATTTAGGGTTAACTTGATGTATGTTAGTAAAACACTTTAACATGATATGTTAGTTAATATTATTAAACCTTTTAATTTCAAACTTCAGTTATTTGAATCTCGATGTTAGTTATTTAATAATTTAATATCTTTTATTAACTAGTTAACTTCTAAATTATATGACAATACTTAACTGAATTATATTCAACTATTTTAATTCTGTGATTAAATAAATGATTATATAATATTGATTTTTGAACTATAATTAGTTAAGTGTTACTAATTGTATAATGAGTTTAAAAATTATTAGTAATTTATATTAGTATAGTTAAAGATAATATAAAATTTATTTGAATATTTGACTATTGGTTATGTTTTTAATAACGGACTATTGATATTAATATTAATTAATGCAAATTAATATATTCAATAAATAATTACTTTTATGAATAAACATAAAGTGAAGAATTTAATTATTGTTCTTATAACACTTACTAACCAAGTGTTCTTAAAATGATTTCCTTCTCAATAAAATTCTACTATTTATTGGAAGGTATTTAGCAATCTCAAAACTTTTAAATTATAATGACAACATAAGGAAAGTATGATTTATAAGTAAAATAATTTCTAGAAGGATTCACATGATAGAAATGAGTCACCGTTGTAGAACAAAATATTAGTAAGTCTTTTAACTCGTTGCTAGATGAAAAAGGAAAGGATATTATAAGCCTCCCCCTCCTATAAGGGATATTAAGTCCGAAACGAGGCAACATGTACTTCGAACACCCGCATTCCCCTTGTAATGTTCTATACAATGTTTTTGAATGATTTTGTGACATTGATGATAAGATATGAAATGCTTTTTATAACGTTTTAATTTAAAGATGTTATGAAAGAGAATGTGATGATGCTTTTGAAAGTCACTTAAAAAGTATGAAACATGATAAATCAAAGAGAAAAATGTTTCTTGGTAGTATTCTTTTTTTTGGTCGTGCACGTACCATTCTGGCGGCAATGTCCTCGGTGGCCATCGTGCTCTGTATGGCATTACACCACCTTCTGATGTGAGAGAAATGTGCTCGGTGGCCTTAAGTTTGCTATAATATGTAGGGATATGTTCCTTTCCGTTATACTCGCCAAGGTATTAGAATGAATGATATATGTAGATACACATGATAAGAAAGATAATCGCAAATACTACTTTGAATGACTTGATTTCAATGCAAGTTATATGTTTTAGAAGGATTTTACATTATTTTCTTCTCTTTGTTTGCAAATAAAATGAATTGAAATGAATTTACGATGTTAGAGTTGTATGTTACAGAGACTCTATGACGTTGTATTTTTCTCTTTTTAGGTACTCATTGGGATGGCGGCACCGCGTAGAAGTGATGAATATTTAGTCTTTTAATTATGCAACTATAATGGTTATTTTATCTAATTGTGTAATGGCCAAACTACTATATTTCTGTCAAAGACTTTTATGAATTAAGTATGTTGCTTTTCAAATTAGTAAAGATTATATTTTATGTTGTCGTGTATTTTCCAACTAGATAGTACTGCGGTACTGACTATCTAGGGCTCCCGCTGCTAATATCATATTAATTATGATTAAAAGTTGGGGTATTACAGATTGTATCAGAGCCAATAGTTCTAAAATGCCAAGTAAAACCTTACAGGTTTTACATTAAGGAAACGTTAGATTTTAGTGGGTAATAAAATATAAACTATTTCTAAGAATTAATTAGGAATTAAACGAGTCAATTAAAACACAAGTTTTTAAAACATGAAACTAAATAGGAATAAGAATGAGAAACCAAGTTAAAATAAATCATAAAATAAAACAGATATGAGTGTGAACGTTAGGATCGGGAAAGGGAAGCATCTTATTTTCGAGTTTTTTATTTGATAATTATGTAATGATCATGGAGTGTTTAATGTGTTAGAAGATGGCTTCAAGTCTAAACGAGCTCGTCAACGGAGGAAATGGAAATTCAGCATCCGAAGTCACTCTTGAAGAAATGAGAGCAAGGGTGGATGCTCTGCAAAACGTCCCGTATTCGAAAATGAAACTCCCACCTGAAATGAGAATGGTGGCTAGACGGACTAACTCAAACTAATGGTTGAGCTACTACAAGGGCACCGTCAAAAGGCTAAATTATAGCAAGAAAAGTGTTCAGATATGTTTAAAAGATTCTCCGTCCACAAGCCCCCTACTTATAACTAAAAACGAGGCGCCACTGAGTTTGAGGAATGGTTGAACAGTATGGAGAAACTATTTGATGTCATTTAGTGTCCTAAGAAGTGAAAAGTCAATTTCACTGTCTTCCATCTAAAAGGGCAAGCTGACTTGTGGTGAAAAATGGCCAAGGATACAAAGTAAGAACCTGATTTTAGATGGAAAAAATCTGAAAGAGGCAATGAAGAACCAACTCTACCCTCAATCTCAAAAACTTCATATGGAAAAGGAGCATGACAATACTGGATTATGCTGTGAGATTCAATGAACTAACCGTTTTGCCCCTGACTTGGTAACTATTAATCGATAGAGTATAAACCACTTTGAAGGAGGACAGAACCTTGATATTCAAGAAAATCTTTCAACAAATGTGAGTAAGACATACCAAGAGGTATATGACAGAGCTATAAATGTTGAGAGAAAGATGAAGATGTGAAAAGAGGCGTATGAAAATGGGAAAAGAAAATCACAAGGAGGACAACCGTGTAATACTACTTACAAGAGACAGAACACAGGATATGTCAGTGGAAGTTTTAATCAAAGACCAATTCCCAATTGAGATAAGTGTGGTAAATAAGGTCACCTCGAAAAAGATTATCGAAAAGAAACTGGTCAATGCTATTGGTGTGGATAACGTGACCACATGGTCCGAGACTGCCCCATGCCTGAAAAGAGAATCCAAAACTACAACTATAGCCGTACAAAGGATCAGAATAGTGGTATTAACTCTAGTTACAAGAGTAATGCCAACAACGGGTCGAGAAACCCTCCCTGAGGACCACTACATGCTGGAAGGGTGTTCAAGATGTAGATAGAAGCAAATGCTGACGACATTGTCATCACTAGTACCTTCTCTGTCAACTCTCTATCTTCTTATGTTATTTTCGATTCCGAAGCTTCCCATTCATTTATTTCTACGTCATTTTGCTTCAAAGTTAAATTTGAAATCATGTTCTAAACTCCTTGATATGAGTGTGGCCCTCTCAAATGATGAATCTATCATGTGTCATGAACTGTATAAGAATTTCTCTATTCTTATAGGAGGCTATGAATAACTTGTGGACCTAGTCTAATTTGAATTGACTGACTTTGATGTCATTTTGGGAATGGATTGGTTATCCAAGTACAAAGCTGATACCAACTGCCGTAACTAAGGACTAACCCTCAGAAGTTAAGATGGTCCAAGTCTCTTATTAAAGAAGAAAGTCAATCCGAAGACCATTTAAACCTTACAAGCATTCAACCTTCTCTCTCAGACATTCCTATAGTACATGAGTACCCCGTTGTATTATAAAAAACATATACCTGGCAAGCCTCTCCAAAGCGAATTAGACTTCGCCATCGACCTTATTCCGGGGTTAGCTCTTGTCTCAAAGGCTCCCTATTGAATGGCGCTGATAGGCTAAAGTCGTATCACCTAATCAAAGATAAACCTACCGTCCTCTAACTATGGTAGTCAATGGAAGCAGGGTCGAATCCACAGAGAGACAGAGTTTCTAAATTAATATTCAATCAAATCAGCTACTTCAGATGAAATCAGATAAGAATTAACTGAACTAATGATTAAACTACAGAAGACGGAATAAATCGAGGAATTAACTATGGATTAAAAACCTATGGTATTAGGTCGGTCCACCATGCTTATACCAATCAAATAGGGTCAACTACTATCAAAACCTAAGTCAAGCGTCGGGGGATTAGAGCATGTGTTGAGCTATGGTTAAGACTCAACGCTCATAGTTCAACATACGCCGCATGTTCACTAACGTAATCAGAACTACTGACGTGTCCTAGGCCTCTAGTCGTAAGACGGATCTGTGCAAACAACTATTAACCACAAGCAATCAATGAAATTGTACACTGACATTAATTACTCAATAAGTACAAATCACATCACAATCACCCTAATCAAGCCCTAGAAATTGATAGAAATCTAAATCACAATCATGGTATAAACATGGCTTTCCTATCTAACACCCTAGAAAGAAAACTACTCACTCATAATCGAATTAACAACGACAAAACTAATATGAAACCCTAATAATTGCATCATGAATAATTGAATAAATAAACTAAGCAATTGAGAATAATAAAAGAGATTAGGGCAAAGAAGAATACCAATTGACAGAAAGCGGGAACTTTTTTTGAAATCCGAACAGGTTCAATCACCTTTAAACTAATCTAAAGTGTTTAAACTAAGCTACGAACAATGAAGAATAAACTAGAGTCTAAAGCAGTAAAAGGATGAATAAAAGATGTCTCTAAAATAATGAGGAATATGTATTTATAATACCCCCAAAGTCTAACTAAAACGGAATAAAAAAAGATAAAAATCGCATCACATTGCACGGGACCCGATCGGGTCAAAGGCCACCCGATCGGGCCTACATTAAAGAAATACCAAAACAACTCTTCTCTTGTTTCACGCAGCCCCAGCAGCAAATTGGGAATTTGGGCCCCACCCGATCACTGGCCCGATCGGGTGCAAAGCAAAATGGCCATCTCTCACGTAACAGCAGTAGCAGCATCTAGACATTGGTGGGCCACCCAACCTTGTCCCCTTGTCCCCTCATGACACGCAGCACAAGGAAGAAGTGAGTGGGCCTTGCTTCCTTTATCCCTTTATCATGCGCACAGCAACATTATAGTAGTGGGCCCAGCCTTATTTCCCTTCTACGTGACAGCAGCAGCGAATAAGCGTGGAAAATTGGCCCACCCGATTGGGTCGGGCAAGGGTTGCCCGATCGGGTCAGGGCACATGTGTTCTCGCCCGATCTGATCGGGCACGTCTTGCCCGATCGGGTCCGCAACTTTTGTACCCGATTAATATATCTTCGCCCGATCGGGTAATTTTTGCCCGATCAGAGTACGGAAATCTCCTTTTTGACTCTTTGGCTCTTAATTCTTCACGTTTAGAGGTCTTGGGACCTCTTAAACTACCCATAAAGCAAATGAGCCTTCCTACGTGCCCCGTAACATCTCGTAAAGCCGTGGTTGCTTCTAAATGGCTCGGGATTAAGGAGAAAACTCCCTAAAACCTGCAATTCAACACTAAAACACAAAACCACAACTATATACGATAGTTAGCACAAAATAGCTCCCAAGAGCTCCAATGACGCACAAATTAGCTTGTAAATAAGGGAGAAAAGTCTATATAAATACGCGATATCAAACTCCCCCAAAGCTAAACCTTTGCTTGTCCTCAAGCAAACAGAACGTGAACATGGAATAGATTGCCTCACCCCATAGATAAAAACAAATCAAAGCTCAAAACATTTTAAAGACTAAGAATCGTTCAAGTAGGCATAATTCAAGTATGTCTAATCAAATCCATCCAACCACCAATCATCCAAGCAATTTATCAAATTTAAGCATCCACAAAGCATACAAGTCCTGAAAAGGCTCTCACAAGGGTGTCACTCCTCTCCATTTTGTGGCAGGCAAAGGATATGCCCGAACACTCACCAACCCGACCATAAAAACCCTTCCCACTCACACTCTCATGTGTTTAAGAAGGTTCAATGACACTCATCCTAGTCAAGTCGACTCAATCAGCAGAAATACTCTTTAACTTTGACAAACTGACTCGAAATCAATCAAATGAACACTGGAGACACGAACTCAAGAGGACTTTAGAGGGTTGTAATGGGGCTTAGGTAAGAGGTAGGGGATACTTTTGGGTAATGTGGTGGAAAAACCAAGAAAGGGGGAGCATAAATCATTCAAATAAGGCCTTCATATAACCACGAAAAATAACCCAACTCTCATAAACCAATGAGAAACTAATAACAAACCCAATTTTCAAGCAATGAAGCGAATATTTCCTTAAGAACGTACGTGAATGAAAGAACTTTGAATTTTATTTCATTTTTCTTTCATTTTTCTGAACTTCATTCACGCAACTCTGAATTTGCTTTTTCTTTTCTTTTTCTCACTCTCTAGCCACAACAAATACACTTTTAAATTCCTCAACACCCAAACTAAACCAAGAAACAGATCTCAAACTCAACCCATACAAAAGCTCCCCCAAGCTAGGCTTGGAATAATATCGAAACAAAGGCCATGGGCTCAAAATAGGGGTTTACGTAACATGAAACAAGTCATTAGGCTCAGCGGGGCTAAGGAGGATAAAAATATATCAAAAATTCACTCTGAAGCTCAAGAATAAGACAAAAGAACGCCTCTATCACAGCGAATGCTGCAAGTCATCGAATATCAGACAAGTGCAAATTCAAAGTCAAGATCAATCCACTAAAGAGGAACTAACACACAAAAATAGACTGGATAATAGTATGAATCCAATAGGCTACAAAGAGGCCTCACAGTCTAGCCAATTCAGGTATGCAGCACAAAGTGGTCTAGTATAATCCAAAAATGCTCGAAATCAAAGCAGTCAAACATCAAATCATAGCCTCAAGATCACAAATGCCCAGCTATCCAGAAAACAAAGTCAAATCACTTTCAAATAGAGCACAACAAGGGGCACAAGGAGGCAACTAAACCAGTCATGGGAACCATATTTTTTTGATTTTTTCAGTATTTTTCGAAAGCAGTAAATCTATCCTAGAAAGCAGTAAAAGAGATAGAGAATAGAAACAGAACTCCTCCCCCAAGCTGAACTTGGCAGTGTCCTCAATGCCAAAAGGTGATAAGGACTATGGTAAGAGGAAAAACAATTTTAGTGCCCTCACTCTCGCTCACAAAAAGAAGAAAAATAAAAAGAAAAGGAAAAGGGGAAGAAAAATACGAGTTGCCTCTCGCACAGCGCTGGTTTATAAAGGTCCCGCACGACCATAATCCCCCCTCTCTCAAATAGGAGGGGCTTGGCAATGAGTGCCACCCTCATCAAACATCTTTCTCCTACAAATGTTCTTGATAATGCCTCCAGACGGCGAGGCAACCTTAGGTGTAATTGGAACCTTCTCCACACCTACTTCATCCAAAACCTCATCCCTGCAACAAGATTGTTCAAGCATAGGTGCCTTAACAGCATTGGTTAGTTGAAACATTACTTTATCATCACCAACACTAAGAGTTAAAGACCCAGACTTGACATCAATTACAGCTCCAGCAGTACACAAAAATGGCCTACCTAAGATAATAGGAATCTGGGCATCCTCATCCATATATAACACCACAAAATCAACAGGGATATAGAATTTCCCAACCCTAACAGGAACGTCCTCTAAAACACCTAGAGGGTATTTTATAGAACGATCCGCCATCTGTAAAGTGATTTGTGTGCATTTAAGTGCTCCCATGTTCAGTTTCTCAAAAACAGATAATGGCATAACAGAAACAGAAGCACCTAAATCACATAAAGCCTTGTCAATAAAAATATGTCCAAGATGGCAGGGTATAGAAAAACTACCAGGATCTTTTAACTTTGGTGGGGTTTTATTTTGGATAAAAGCACTACCCTCTTCAGTAAGAGTGACACGTTCTATCCCACCAAAGTCTCTTTTCTTAGTGATCATGTCTTTCAGAAATTTGGCATAAACAGGCACTTGGGTAATTAAATCTGTGAATGGAATCGTTACCTCAAGGTTCTTGACCATGGCCAAGAACTTACCAAACTGCTGATCAACCTTGGACTGTTGCATCCTGTGAGAAAAAGGTAGCCTTGGTGTAAAAGGCGTTTCAGAAACCTTCTCCTTTTTCTTCCCTGTCTGTTCAGCTTCTGCAGACAAATCGAGTTCAGACGTCGAATTCTTCCTTTTTCCTTCCTCTACCACCCTCTTCTTCCATGCAGTTGGGGTAACCTCATCAACGGGCACTAAAGGGGCATCATATGCAATGCCACTACGAAGAGTGATGGCATTCACATGTTCTCTCTGAATGGGTTGCCCTGGCAATTCCCCCTGCCGCCTCTGAGCATTAGAGCTTGTTAATTGTGCAACTTGAGCCTCGAGAAGATTGACGTGCTTCTCTTGGGCTCTTTGTGCTTCCTCATTAGATCTTTGCATGGCTAGCATCTGTCGCTCTTGGGCTCTTTGTGCCTCCTCATTTGCCTTTTGCATGCTTAACATCAGTTTCATCACTTCAGATATGGGAGGCTCTTGTGGGTTGTTGTTTTGTGGAGGTGGGGTGGGAAAATTTTGTGGAGTTTGGAAATTATTATGGTTGTGGAAGTTTTGTGGTGGTGGTTTTTGGAAATTTTGTGGGGTTTGATGGTATGAGGGTTTAGGATAGTTTTGTGGAGGTGGAGGTTGATAGTTTTGTGGGTTTTGGTAGTTATGTGAAGGGGGGGAAGGTTTGTGGTCTTTGTTGAAAGGCATTCGCCTGCTCCATCTGAAGTTGACTGAATTGATAGTCATGCCCAAAGTGACCCTGAACACCACATACCTCGTAGTAAGATGAGGTAATGGGTGCTACTGCAGACATAGCATTGATACTCAAAGGGGGTGCTGCTGAGGAAGAGGAACTGAAGGTGTTAATCTGCTGACTCAGCTTCGCCATCTGCGAAGTCAATAATGCAATGTAATCTACCTCCAGTACCTTCCTCGTGAGGCTTTGGGAAGTGGAATGATCATTGGCTGCGAGGTTTGATAGAAACTCGTAGCCTACATCCACTTCCTTATCCAGAAAAACTCCTCCTGCAGACGAATCAACAATACTCTTCGTCTAAGGCTGCAGACCATTGTAAAATGTCTGTGTCAAGAACCATTTGTCCATGTTGTGGTGTGGACACTCTCTCTGTAAATCCCTAAACATAGCCCACGCTTCCCGTAATGTTTCATCAGGCTCTTGGGAAAACGTGGCTAGCTTGTTTCTGATTTCTGCTGTTTTTGTAGGTAGATAATACTCTGTTAGAAACGCAGCAGAAATCTCACTCCATTCAGTTTCCTTCACGTCGTTCAACAACTTCTGGGCTCTATCTCTCAATGAAAACTCGAACAACATGACTTTGAGCTGATCTGGAGTGACCCCGGCATGTTTAACGGTTCGACAAAGCTGTTGAAACCGTTGCAGATGATTTGCCGGGTCTTCAGTAGGATGCCCACCATACTGATTTTGCTGGACCATGCTGATGAGTCCAGGCTTAGTTTCGAAATTTGCCGCGGCAATGGTGGGCATAGTATGTCCATTGGAGAGACCATCTGGGTTGGGCACCCCATATGACTTCAGTGACTTTGACATGACTGAACTCAAGGTGTCTGTTCCAGAGGTGTTCAGCTGAACAGGCTGCTTTTCTTTCTGATTTTTCTTTCGGATCCGCCTGATTGTCCTAGTAAGATCGGGATCCGCTGGAATGGGGGAACCGTTTCTTTGAGACCTGGGCATACAAAAGAAACAAGAAGAAGCAGTAAAACGTACCTCAACTGGAACAATGAAGTTCCAACGAGGCACAAAGAAGTAGACCAAATAATCAAATAAAAACTTAGAAAACTAGCCGTCTCCCCGGCAACGGCGCCAAAATTTGATAGGCTAAAGTCGTATCACCTAATCAAAGATAAACCTACAGTCCTCTAACTATGGTAGTCAATGGAAGCAGGGTCGAATCCACAGGGAGACAGAGTTTCTAAATTAATATTCAATCAAATCAGCTACTTCAGATGAAATCAAATAAGAATTAACTGAATTAATGATTAAACTACAGAAGACGGAATAAATCGAGGAATTAACTATGGACTAAAAACCTAGGGTATTAGGTCGGTCCACCATTCTTATACCAATCAAATAGGGTCAACTACTATCAAAACCTAAGTCAAGAGTTGGGGGATTAGAGCATCTGTTGAGCTATGGTTAAGACTCAACGCTCATAGTTCAACATACGCCGCATGTTCACTAACGTAATCAGAACTACTGACGTGTCATAGGCCTCTAGTCGTAAGACGGATCTGTGCAAACAACTATTAACCACAAGCAATCAATGAAATTGTACACTGACATTAATTACTCAATAACTACAAATCACATCACAATCACCCTAATCAAGCCCTAGAAATTGATAGAAATCTAAATCACAATCATGGTATAAACATGGCTTTCCTATCTAACACCCTAGAAAGATAACTACTCAATCATAATCGAATTAACAACGACAAAACTAATATGAAACCCTAATAATTGCATCATGAATAATTGAATAAATAAACTAAGCAATTGAGAATAATAAAAGAGATTAGGGCAAAGAAGAATACCAATTGACAGAAAGCGGGAACTTTTTTTGAAATCCGAACAGGTTCAATCACCTTTAAACTAATCTAAAGTGTTTAAACTAAGCTACGAACAATGAAGAATAAACTAGAGTCTAAAGCAGTAAAAGGATGAATAAAAGATGTCTCTAAAATAATGAGTAAAAGGTATTTATAATACCCCCAAAGTCTAACTAAAAACGGAATAAAAAAAGATAAAAATCGCGTCACATTGCACGGGACCCGATCGGGCCAAAGGCCACCCGATCGGGCCTACACTAAACAAATACCAAAACAACTCTTCTCTTATTTCACGCAACCCCAGCAGCAAATTGGGAATTTGGGCCACACCCGATCACTGGCCCGATCGGGTGGTTGATCGGGTGCAAAGCAAAATGGCCATCTCTCACGTAACAGCAGTGCAGCATCTAGACATTGGTGGGCCACCCAACCTTGTCCCCTTGTCCCCTCATGACACGCAGCACAAGGAAGAAGTGAGTGGGCCTTGCTTCCTTTATCCCTTTATCATGCGCACAACAACATTATAGTAGTGGGCCCAGCCTTATTTCCCTTCTACGTGATAGCAGCAGCGAATAAGCGTGGAAAATTGGCCCACCCGATCGGGTCGGGGAGGGGTTGCCCGATCGGGTCTGGACACATGTGTTCTCGCCCGATCTGATCGGGCACGTCTTACCCGATCGGGTCCGTAACTTTTGTACCCGATCAATATATCTTCGCCCGATCGGGTCATTTTGCCCGATCAGAGTACGAAAATCTACTTTTTGACTCTTTGGCTCTTAATTCTTCACGTTTAGAGGTCTTGGGACCTCTTAAACTACCCATAAAGCTCGTGAGCCTTCCTACGTGCCCCGTAACATCTCGTAAAGCCGTGGTTGCTTCTAAATGGCTCGGGAATAAGGAGAAAACTCCCTAAAACCTGCAATTCAACACTAAAACACAAAACCACAACTATATACGATAGTTAGCACAAAATAGCTCCCAAGAGCTCCAATGACGCACAAATTAGCTTGTAAATAAGGGAGAAAAGTCTATATAAATACGCGATATCAGGCGCCAGCTGAATTACAAGAGTTTAAAAAGTAACTAAATGAAGTGCTTGAAAAAGGATATATTGGGACTAGTGTCTCACCTTGGGGTGCACTAGTCTTATTTTTTATGAAAAAAGGATGGAAGTATAATATTTTGCGTTGATTACCGGGAGCTGAACAAGATCACCATCAAAAATAATTATCCACTACCTCGCATCGATGACTTATTTGACCAGCGTCGAGGTGCAACCACCTTTTATAAAATCTATTTGAGATCTGGGTACCATCAACTTCGCATCAAACACAAAGAAATTTAAAAAGTCGCCTTGAGAACCTGATATGGTCATTATGAATTTGCAATAATGCCATTCGGATTAACCAATGCCCCTGATGTCTTTATGTGTCTGATGAACCGAATTTTCGAACCCTATCTCTACAAGTTTGTTATGGTATTCATCGATGATCTTTTAGTATTTTTAAAAAGCCCGAGCGAACACGAAGAACATCTAAGGAAGGTGTGAGATGTATTAAGGGAGAACCAACTATATGCAAAGTTGAAGACATGTAAGTTTTGGCTAAAAGAAGTTTCTTTTCTAGGTCATAATATCTCGAAGAATGGAGTCTTTGTTGATTCTCAAAAGATAAAAGCTATAATGGAGTGGTCTAGACCCACCAACGTTAGTGAAGGTAGGAGTTTATGGTCTTAGTAAGTTACTATCAAAGATTCATCCCAGACTTCGCCAAGATAGCCCTCCCGATAACTCGACTTGTGATGGACTAATAAATGTGAGTCAGCTTTTCAAAAGGTAAAGGAAAGACTCGCCACTGCCCATGTGCCCACCCTACCATCCGAGTCTGACCGATGTTTTATGTATAACGATGCCTCCAATAATGGATTGTAATGTGTGTTAACGCAAAACGAGAAAGTAATAGCTTATGCCTCCCGTCAACTCAAACCACCTGAACAAAATTATCCAACCCATGACCTTGAGTTAGCGGCCGTTGTGTTTGCCCTCAAAATTTGGCGACATTATCTTTATCGTGTCCTGTGCAAGATTTTCTACAACCATAAACGTCTCAAATATCACACAAAAAGAACTGAATATGCGGCAACGTAGGTGCTTAGAACTTCTAAAAGACTATGACCTTGATATCCAATACCACCACGGAAAATCCAATGTAGTAGCCAATGCCTTAAGCCAAGAACCTCATCTAAACACAACCCTCACCCTACCAAAAGCTATGAGGGGTACTTTGAGGAGAATTGAAGTAGACGTCATTCAAAGAAAAGAAGGTGTGAATTTGAATGCCCTCGAGTTAAGGTCGACACTGTTAGATAAAATAAAGGAGGCACAAGTTGCAAACTTGGAATTAGAAAAGACAAAGAATGACGTAAAGAAAGTGAAGTCACCAGGGTTTGTGGTTCAAGATGACGGAACATTAAAATTGTAAGGGATGATAAGTGTTCCTAATAACAAGGTGCTAAAACGAAAGATTCTAGAAAAAGCTCACAACAGTCCCTTCTCTGTACATCCCGGAGGAAATATATTGTATAAAGATTTGATGCAAACATTGTGGTGCAGTAATATGAAGCAAGAAGTTGTTGAATTTGTAACAAGGTGTCTAACTTTTCAAAAGATCAAGATTAAACACCAGAGACCAGCGGGATTACTACAATTTCTCGATATCCCAACTTGGAAGTGGAATTCGATATCTATGGATTTTATCATGAGATTACCCCATCAACTCGAGGCATGAACTCTATTTGGGTGAAAGTTGTCAGATTAACAAAGCTGGCACATTTTCTATCCATTAGAAATAATTAGAGTTTGGATAAGCTAGCCGAGTTATGTGTAAGTACAATTGTCAAGCTACATGGGGTACCGAGCTCAATCGTATCTGACCGAGACTCGAGATTCTAAGCAACATTCTGGAAGAAATTACAAAATTCTCTTAGCACGAGACTAGATTTCAGTCATATGGACAAACTGAGAGGACGATTCAGACTCTCGAGGATAGGTGAAGGGCATGCATATTAGATTTTCAAGGAAGTTGGGAAAAATACTTGTTATTGGTGAAACTTTCTTACAATAACAACTATCAAGCTAATATTAAGATGGCACCATATGAACCCCACTTTGTTGGAGCGATATAGACGAGGTTCGAATAATTGGACCTAACTTGATACAACTAAAAAAGTTATGATTGATCCAAGCTAGAATCAAAACGAATCAAAATAGAATGAAAATTTATGCGGATCACCGAAGAAGGCCCTTGAAATTTATGGTACGATACCACGTGTTCTTAAAGGTTTCTCCTACAAAAGGTGTTATGAGATTTGTCCAATGTAGTATGTTAACTCCGAGATACATTGGCCCGTATGAGATCCTTGAAAAGGTCAATGAGGTAGCTTATCGATTGGCACTACCGACAAATAAAAAATAAAGTGTATAATGTTTTCCACGTGTCTATGTTATGAAGATCTATATCTGACCCAAGCCATGTGATTTAACACGAGCCCTTGCAACTACGAAATGATTTGACATACCAAAAGAAACCAATCAAAATCCTTAATAGTAGGGACACGCAACTGAGGAATATGACAATCCTTATGGTAAAGATTTTCTGGGCTAACCATACGTCGTCTGAAGCAACATGGGAAGTCGAAGATCAAATGAAAACTTATTACCCCTATACGTTTACATGTAGACTATATGTTATAGTTTTTTGGTTCGAATAATATTTGAATAAATAATATGTGATGTGTTGTTATACTAACTATTTTAATGATGACAAATAAAAGTATGTAGGAACACAAGGGAACGCAAGGGAACGAGATCTGTTATATGTTCGAAAATATTTGAAATAGTTTGAAATGACAAGAAAGTGAACCGAATTCGGCTAATGTGTACTGGGTTGTTCAAAATCAGCGACCCGAATTCGGCTAATGTGTACTGGGTTGTTCAAAATCAGCGCATTTTGGAGCGATGTAGTCGATATGTACAGGATTCGCTTAAATCGGACCGGTACAAGTCGCCATAGCTCGAATATTCAACCGCATTTTGATTCTCCATGGCCGGTTCTCTTTCCTGAAAGTCGTTTGGAAGGTTCGAAGGTTGAAGACATTGCTTGTGCGTGATATTGAGTGTGGTAAATAGCTGGAACACGTGGGCCTTTATAAAAAGAAGATAGACGGGAGAGGGGGACAATTGGGTAGGCACTAGGCAGTAATTCTTATTTGCACAACTAAAAGAAGAGAAAGGGGAGCGGGGGGGACAACTGGGGTAGGCAATAACTCTTTTATTTGAACAGTGGGGTAAGTGGGGATTATCTTAATAGATAATGGGGGCATAGGATGTAATAAAATAATATGCTTTATTTTTTTGTGAGATATAAAGAGATGCTGGGGAAGAAGTACTCCTATTATTATTTAACTTACGTTAGTATATAACAATTAAAGGTTCCTTGTATTTATGAGTTTACTTTTTTATGAGAGTATTTAAGTTTCTAGTTATTACATTATTAATATGCAAGTATACCTTTTATTCATAATAGTGGGGTATAGTATTACAAACACCCAAAAATTATATAAAATTGAATTGTTGCCGCGACAACTGTGACGCGGTCTGTGACCAACGTATCCGTTCCGTTTCAATAAAACTGCGAGCGAAACCGTTTTCGCGACCGAAATCGTATTTTCGAACCATGCCTAGGCATCGGGTTGAAGAGAGACACAAAGATCGTGGCGAAAGGCAGGCTTGACTCTTAATCGTAAAGATTAGAGCTCTTGGTTTTAAATGTTTGGTTTTTGGTATTGATTAATTGGTTGATATTATCTCTTTATTTATTTTAACGTTTCGAGGACGAAATATTTTGTGAGGGTGGTATATTGTAATACCCCTATTAGAGAAGAGTATTTTATTATTTGCTAAGTATGATAACTAGCTTGATTATATATTAACTAGCCTTCTATGCACGCAATGCGTGCCTCATGCGAAATAGTAAAATATAAGGATTTGGTAGAAATTATATTTCTCCAGTGAAGTGTATACATATTTTTCATACTTTTAAAAATAATCAATAAGTATTAATTATTTTTTAGAGGGTGTAATTGTAATTTCAAAAGAGCTTAAGTAATGAAATAATATAAATACATTAAAAAAGAGTAATAAATAATAAAATATAGATTAGCAATAGTGATTTAAAATAAAACGCCAAAAAGATAAAATATCTTAACAAAGATTAATGGAAAATGTCATTTAGAGTTTCATCACCCATGAGTAAAAAAAAATACACCATCCCCCCTCTCTACCACTTTCTCACTCATCCTTAAATACTTTATTATGCTTCATGATCAATTTGATTAAATACACTCAATTCTTGAGCAATCGATTACTCATGTATTTGAAAATAAAAAAATTCAAAATTATATAATAATTATAGCAAAGTGGGTGTCTGTTTATAAATCACAAGAAAATATAACCATTGATATTTTTTAAAATTATTTTTACTTTGTAGATTTTCAGATATTTTAGTTTGAAATTTTAAACATTTATTGCTAAAATTCTGATGTTTAAGATTGGAAATAAAACTTATCCTTAATTATTGGATTTGAGAACTTACTTGATTAATTTAATTTAGTTTATCTTTTCTTATTTTCGGTGTCCACCCCCTCCTCTTCCCTTATTGTATAGAGATACATTCCAAGTTTATTTAAAAGACAATTCAATTTAACTATACTCTTACTGCAAGGATAATTATATTTAATTAGTGTTATGGGTTGTAATGGAATATATTTGAGAAATATCGAGTTTAATTTTTTTAACGAGTATAAGTTATTATTTTATATGAAGTTGCATTAGAATTTAAATTAAATTTTTTAAAGTTATATAGATATGCTTAGATATATGTGTAAGGAAAGTATTTTAAGATAGTTAGACCACATATAATAGATTGGGGAGATTAGTGTGAAATAGCAAAGAAAAAGGAACAAAAAAAGAAAAGAAAGAGAACAAAAGAAAGCACGGGATTACGTTCCTTGTTTTCTTCAATAGAGGGAAAGGCAGCGAGAGAAGGTGGAAAGAGAGAAGAGGGATTTTGAAGGAGTGACAAAGAGCACGGAGGCACGGCTTCAACTCTAGCGAGATTTAGGGGTGTTTGTGGCAAAGCAACAACAATGAGGTGGAAAGAGTGAGTTGTGCGCACGAAGAAAAAATAGCAAAGGTCGGTTCCGCTTCATTTTGGGGTGTTTAGGGTTCGTTTAAGGGGTGATTTTCAAGCCATATTTCATCCCTAATCTTCCTTGTTTGTGGGTCAGTTGAAATCATAGTTTAATTTCAATTTTTCTTCAAGATTATAAAGTTAGGGTTTTTGATATAAATTGTATTAAGGGTTTTTGATTTGAAGGTTTTGAGTATGAATTGATTGAGTAGAAGGTTTAATTAGATGTTTCGTAGTTAGTTTATATTACGAGTTTGATGATTAAACTTGTTGTTGTTCAAAGAAAAAAAATAGTGAGGTAATTCGTAAGAATTACAGACCAGTTTCGTAAATTGCAATTTTGGATAGATTTTAGGCATTTATAGCAAAAATACTATTTCACAAAAGTTTTTCGTATCAAAATTTTACTGTAAATATGCTCAAGAAACGCGTGATTTGGACTTCATAGGAGGAAGTTATGCTCAGTTTAAGTTTCTGCCAAAACTTCATATTTTATAGGGAAAATTAACAGTAATAATCCCAACTATTACTCGTCTTCCGTAATTAATCTCACCTTTGTTAATTCTAAAAATAATCCCAACTATTGTTCACTCTTCTCACAATAGTCTCACTTGACCTGCAACCTATTAAACTAATCCAAAGGGCCACGTGTCACAAGTGTATTGGCCAAAAATATAAATATAAGATAAAATAAAAATAAAAAAACACTCCCACCCCTTTTCCCCTGCTCTAACCACTGACCACCACTCCTCCTCCCCCTCCTCAGCCTTCCCCTCCACCCTAAGCATCACCTCCACCTATTTGCACCATCTCCATCCATTCTCGCCCCATATCCACCACCACTATCACCTTCGACATTTTATGTGCCAATTTCAGGGGGCGACGGCTCGAATTCGGCAATTGGTGCTCAATGTGGGACGTTGGTGGCTCAAATTCGGCGGTTGATGGCTCGTTGTCGGCGGTTAGTGGCTCGATTTTCACCGGTGATGGCTCGATTTTCGATGGGGTGGCTCGATTTTGGTTGGGGTGGTGGTGGTTGCTCGGTTTTTCGCTAGGGTGATGGTGGTGGCTCATTTTCCGCTGGGTGGTGGTGGTGGCTCGTTTTTCTCTATGGGAGGTGGTCGTGGCTCGATCGTTCATTAGGGTGGTGGTGGTGGCTCATTTTTTGCCAAGGTGGTGATGGTTTATGATTGTGGTGGTGGTGGTGATTTATGATTAGGCTGGTGGTGGTGTTCTCTATCGTCATTTCAGGCTTGGTGGATTCTGTGGCTGGCAGAGGGCTAGCTAGGGTGGGAGTGGTGGAAAGGGTGTTTGCAGGGAAGGGGATGAGTGAGGAATGGCTGAGGTGGGAAGAACTGGGTTGTTGGGGTGGGGGTTTTATTTATATTTTTTTCTTTTTTGTTATTAAACCAATAAATTTGTGCCACGTGTCATTTTTCCCTCTCTATCAGGTTATCATTTCACAAAGGACTAATATGGGAAGATACCCTAAATACTTGAGATTATTTTGGGACTTATTAAAGGTGGGATTAATTACGGAAGACGAGCAATAGTTGGGATTATTCCTATTAATTTTCCCTATTTTTATAGTCGGTTTTAAAACTCTACTCTTTCAAATAATTGATTTGTAATGAATTTTTGAGTATCAAAGTATATATTATGAATGTTAGATATTTTTATATGAAGTAAGGTAATTAGAATCAGTTTGGGGAAAGGGTTCTAGTTAGAAGTTTAAATGGAAGTTCAAGTTAGAATAATGAAAGTCATTTATATGGTTTATGATTCTTTGTTTATATGATTTATATGGGATTAGATGAAGTTGGTTGTTTCTAAAACTAGAGTTAATTAAATCTCATTACTAGTTAGCTAAGTCTATTATTTTTTTTGGAAAGAAGGTGCAAGTTTTATTAAGAAACAAAACCATTACAACTTTCCAAAGGATAGCAATGTGCTACCCCTTAGCAAAGCAACTAAGAATCTAGTAAAGCTTTAACTAGAGTACTACTAGGAGTACAAATAGAATAAAGCCTAACACAAACAACAAATTTGATAACTGATACAATTTGGGTAATTGTTCTAGACTTATTAGTAAAGATTCTAGCATTTCTCTCCATCCAAAGTAAATAGATAGTGCAGTAGAGAGCACATCTCCTCCATTTACTGAATCAAGCCTTGCCTTTACAGTGTTGCTTGAACCACCTTAGCTCATGTTTGATAGCCTAAGTTCTAGGTGGTAATCTGATCCACTGAAGAATACTATGCCAAACAGATTGAGAAAAACAACATTTAAAGAAGAGGTGAGTAGAACTCTCTGCATCAGCAAAGCAAAGAGAGCAATGATTAGCCAAAGAGAGTCCTCTACTTTGGATATTATCAACTGTAGGGAGGGAATTCTGAATAACAAAGCTACTAATAACAGCATGCTTGGGCACACAGCAGCTATCCCTAAGAGTTTTGTGCCAAAAAACTACTGAGGATGGTTTCCTGAAAACATCATAGAGCTTGGAAGTTGTGAGAGTGCAGGAGGAGATAAGAAGCTGAGCTTGTGTGATACCACCCTGCTTGGAGATGAATTCATCTCTTAGTTTAAGCAAACTGTTCCAATGAGATGAGTGCCTGGCCTATGCAGTAGCTTGCTAAATGCTATGATTGATTAATATATAACTCTTGATCCATTTTGCCCACATACAAGAGCTAGATTGAGTTAAAGTGATGAACCATTTGAAATACAAAGCTTTATTCCAACTAAGGACCTCTTTGATGTTGAGACCACCTTCAAGCTTAGGAGAACAGATTCTAGGCCAACTAATGTAAGAAATTTTCTTTTGATCATAGTCAATATTCCAGAAGAAATCTTTGCATAGCTTGTTTATCTTCTTTGCAACACCAATAGGCAATATGAGTGCTGAACCCCAAAAAGTGATAAGGCCAATTACCATAGAATTGATGATTTGAGATTTACCAGCATAGGAGAAGAAAGATCTTTTCCATCTTTGCAATACACCTCTAATCTTATCAAGGAGAGGGTCAAATATACCCATGGTGAGCTTTGCAAAATTGAGAGGGATCCCCAGATACCTAAAAGGGAACTGACCAAGAGTGAAACCAGTGCTATGAACAATATGATCAATGGAATCTGGAGTGACACCACCAATATAGAGGCTAGTTTTCATAGGATTAGCAGCAAGGCCAGAACAACCCTCAAACTGCTTTAGAGCATCAAGAACACAATTGATGGAGTTTAGATCACCTCTACAAAATATCAAGAGATCATCAGCAAAAAGAAGACGAGTAAGCTTGAGTCTGTGACACTTGGGATGAAAAGAAAAGGTGTTGAGCTCCCCAAGCTTCCTGAGTTTTCTAGAGACCACCTCCACCATACAGAGCACAAATAGGTATGGGGAAAGAGGATCACCTTGCCTCAAACCTCTTTTCCCTGAAAAATACCCAACACTAAAACCATTAATGTTTAGAGAGTACTTTGAAGTGGTGAGGCATAACATAATCCACCCAATGAACTTTTTAGGGAAACCAAACACCCTAAGACAATCAGAAAGGAATTGCCAAGAAACTGAGTCAAAAGCTTTGTGAATATCAACCTTGATAGTTGCTCTAGGGGAAATAGATTTTCTCTCATAGTTTCTAATTAGCTCTTGGGATAGCAAAATGTTATAAAAAATGCTTCTTCCAGTAATGAATGCTGATTGTTCCTCTCCTCTCCAACTATCTTTGGAAGAATTTTCTTCATTCTAGCAACTAGCATTTTACTAACAGTTTTGTAAAATGTAGTGCAACAAGCAATAGGTCTGAAGTCTTTAACAAGATCAGGACAACTTTTTTTAGGGATCAAGGAGATAAGAGTAGCATTAGCTTGATTGAGCATATTGCCTTTAAGAAAAACATCCAATACTGCATCACTGAAATGAGCTCCAATAATACTCCAGGCCTTCTTGAAAAAACCAGAATTATAACCATCAGGACCAGGGCTCTTATTCTCATTAATAGCAAATAGAGCATTTTTAACATCATCTTTTGTAAAAGGCATAATAAGATCTTGCTTATCAGAATCATCAAGAGTAGGGCCAAGAAAAGCATCAGGATAGATAGGAGAGATATCATCTTGGGAGGTACCAAGAAGAGAAACATAATAGGAGAGAAAGGCATGATCAACTGAGGCTTTGTCTTTGCAACATTGACCTTGAGAGTCATTGACCTGGCCAATATAAGAGTAACTTCTTTGTTCAGCAAACTTTGCATAGAAATGCTTAGTACTAGTGTCATTGAGCTGGATATCAGCAATTTTGAGCCTTTGACTAATAGTACTTAATTCAGCTTCTTCCAACTTGAAAAGTTGACTTTTGGTCTTCTTCATTGCTTGCAAGAGAGCACAGTTTGTAGGATCTTGAGAGAGAGCATCCTGAGCAAGAGCTAGCTCATGTCTGCAGTTGGAGACTCTGATAGAAATGCTTGAGAAGCTATTTGAATGTAATAGTTTCAAGTCATGCTTAATAAGTTTAAGCTTTTGAAAGAGAGTGAAGATAGGGGAGCCAACAAAATGAGAGGAACAATGCTTGTGAACAATGTCTAACATTTGAGGAAGAGAACCCCAGCAGTTTAGGTATCTAAATCTTCTAGGTGGAGTTGGAACATTTGATTTAATACTCACCAAAGCTGGAGAGTGATCTGAGACTCCAGGATTAGGAAAAGTGGTGGTAGCATGAATATGAGAGGAGAACCAAACAGAATTTACGAAAACTCTGTCTAGCTTAGCCCAAACTGCATCATCACCCTCTTGGAGGTTAGTCCAAGTGAAAAAAATTCCCATGACTATGAAGATCAGCAAGACTAGCAGAAGCAACACAATTAGAGAATTCATCAACATCCTGCTGAGAAACAAGATTCTGACTGAGTGTTTCTGCACTTGATAGAACAACATTGAAGTCACCTAAGAGAAGCCAAGGATCTGTGGTTTTAGGAGATGTAAACATGATGAAATCCCAAAGAGAGGCCCTAGCAGTACCAGAGTTTGAAGCATAGTGATATCACGTATTTTTATAGACTTTTCTCCCTTATTTACAAGCTAATTTGTGCGTCATTGGAGCTCTTGGGAGCTATTTTATGCTAACTATCGTATATAGTTGTGGTTTTGTGTTTTAGTGTTGAATTGCAGGTTTTAGGGAGTTTAATCCTTATTTCCGAGCTAAATGGAAGCAACCACGGCTTTACGAGTTGTTACGACGCACGTAGGATGGTTCACGAGCTTTATGGGTAGTTTAGGAGGTCCCAAGACCTCTAAACGTGAACAATTGAGAGCCAAAGAGTCAAAAAGGAGATTTTCGTACTCTAATCGGGAAAAAATGGCCAGATCGGGCGAAGATATTTTGATCGGGTACAAAAGTTGCGCACCTGATCGGGACAGCATTGCCTGACCAGATCGAGCGAGAAAACATGTGCCCAGACCCGATCGGGCAACCCCTGCCCGACCCGATTGGGTCGGATGCTCCTGGGTCCCAAAATGTTGCTGCGGACTAGGACAATGTGCTGGGCCTTGTTCGTTGAGGACCCGATCACAGACCCGATCGGGTGCTGGATCGGGTTGGCCAAAATCTCACACCATGCTGCGTTGTTGCTGTGTTGAGGCGAGAAACAAAAGGCGAAAATATTTTACTATGGGCCCGATCGAGTGGCCTTTGGCCCGATCGAGTGGCCTTTGGCCCGATCGGGTCCTGTGCATTATTTCCCGGATTTCGTCTTTAATTTCCGTGTTTAGTTAGACTTGAGGGGGTATTATAAATACCTTTTCCTCATTATTTTAGAGACATCTTGGAATCCTTTTACATATTTATTCTAGTTTATTTCTCATAGTTCTTAGCTTAGTTTTACTTAGTTTAAACACTTTAGATTAGATTAAAGGTGATTGAACCTATTCGATTTCAATAAAAGTTCCTGCTTTCTGTCAATTGGTATTCTTCTCTACTCTAATCTCTTTTATTATTCTTAATTGCTTAGTTTAATTTTTTATTCATTCATAATGCAATTATTAGGGTTTCAAATTAGTTTTGTTATTGCCAATTCAATTATGAGTAAGTAGTTCTCTTTCTAGGATGTTAGATAGGGAAGCCATGTTTATATCATGATTGTTATTTAGATTTCTATCAATTTCTAGGGATTGATTAGAGTGATTGTGGTGTAGTTTGTTCTTAATTACTGATTAATGTTAGTGGCCAATTTCAATGATTACTTGTGGTTAATAGTTATTTGCACAGATCCGTCTTACGATTAGAGGCCTAGGACACATCAGTAGTTCTGATTACGTTAGTGAACATGCGGCGTATGTTGAACTATGAGCGTTGAGTCTTAACCATAGCTCAACACATGCTTTAATCACTCGACTCTTGACTTAGGTTTTGATAGTAGTTGACCTTATTTGATTGGTATAAGCATGGTGGACCAACCTAATACCCTAGGTTTTTATTCCATAGTTAAACCCTCAATTTAATTTGTTATCCTTAGCTTAATTATTAGTTCAGTTAATCTTCCTTGATTTCGTCTGAAGTAGCTAATTGATTGAATATTAATTTAGAAACTCTATCTCCTTGGGGATTCGACCCTGCTTCCATTGACTACCATAGTTAGAGGACTGTAGGTTTATCTTTGATTAGGTGATACGACTAAATCCTATCAAATTTTGGCGCCGTTGCCGGGGAGACGGCTAGTTTTATAAGTTTTTATTTGATTATTTGGTCTACCTCTGTGTGCCTGGTTGGAACTTCATTGTTCCAATTGACGTACGTTTTACTGCTTCTTTTTGTTTCTTTTGTATGCCCAGGTCTCAAAGAAACGGTTCCCCCGTCCCAGCGGATCCCGATCTTACTAGGACAATCAGGCGGATTCGAAAGAAAATTCAGAGAGAAAAGCAGTCTGTTCAGCTGAACACCTCTGGATCAGACACCTCGAGTTCATTCATGTCTAAATCACTGAAATCGTATGGGGTGCCCAACCCAGATGGTCTTTCTAGTGGACCACCAATGCCCACCATCGCCGCTAACAATTTTTAGATTAGGCCTGGACTCATCAGCATGGTTCAGCAAAATCAGTTTGGTGGGCATCCTACTTAAGATCCGGCCAATCATTTGCAGATATTTCAACAACTCTGCCGAACTGTAAAGCATCAAGGGGTCACACCTGAGCAATTGAAGGTCATGCTTTTCGAGTTTTCACTCCGAGACAGAGCTCAGAAGTGGTTCAATGACATCAAAGTGTCTGTATGGTCGGAGATTTCTGCTGCATTCCTGAGAGAGTATTATCCACCCACAAAGACAGCATAAATCAGAAATAAACTAGCCACGTTTTCCCAAGAGCCTGATGAAACATTACGGGAAGCGTGCGCTAGGTTTAAAGACTTACAGAGAGAGTGTCCACATCACAACATGGACAAATGGTTCTTGACGCAGACATTTTACAATGGTCTGCAGCCTCAGACGAAGAGTATAGTTGACTCGTCTGCAGGAGGAGTTTTTCTTGATAAGGAAGTGGATGTAGGCTATGATTTTCTATCAAACCTTGCAGCCAATGATCATTCCACTTCCCGCAGCCTCACGAGGAAAGTACTGGAGGTAGATACCATTGCATTATTGACTTCGCAGATAGCAAAGCTGAGTCAGCAGATTAACACCTTCAATTCCTCTTCCTCAGCAGCACTTCCTTTGAGTATCAATGCTATGTCTGCCGTAGCACCCATTACCTCATCTTACTGCGAGGTATGTGGTGTTCAGGGTCACTTTGGGCATGACTGTCAGTTCAGTCAACTTCAGATGGAGCAGGCAAATGCATTTCAATAAAGACCACAAACCTTTCCCCCTCCACATAACTACCAAAACCCACTAAACCATCATCCTCCACCTCCACAAAACCATCCCAAACCCTCTTACTATCAAACCCCACAAAACTTTCAGAGACCCCCATCACAAAACTTCCACAACCACAATAATTTCCAAACTCCACAAAATTTCCACACCCCACCTCCACAAAACAACAACCCACAAGAGCCTAGCAATTCTGAAATGATGAAACTAATATTGTCTATGCAAAAGACAAATGAGGAAGCACAGAGGGCCCAAGAGAAGCACATCAAACTTCTCGAGGCTCAAGTTGCATAATTAGCAAGCACTAATGCTCAGAGGCGTCAGGGGGAATTGCCAGGGCAACCCATTCAGAGAGAACATGTGAATGCCATCACTCTTCGTAGTGGCATTGCATATGATGCCCCTCCGTTGCCCGTTGATGAGGTTACCCCAACTTCGGGGAAGAAGAGGGTGGTAGAGGAAGGAAAAAGGAAGAATTCGACATCTGAAGTCGACTTGTCTGCAGAAGCTGAACAGACAGGGAAGAAAAAGGAGAAGGTTTCTGAAACGTCTTTTACACCAAAGCTACCTTTTCCTTACAGGATGCAACAGTCCAAGGTCGATCAACAGTTTGGTAAGTTCTTGGCTATGGTCAAGAACCTTGAGGTAACGATTCCATTCACAGATTTAATTACCCAAGTGCTTGTTTATGCCAAATTTCTGAAAGACATGATAACAAAAAAAAGAGACTTTGGTGGGGTAGAACGTGTCGCTCTTAATGAAGAGTGCAGTGCTTTTATTCAAAATAAAACCCCACCAAAGTTAAAAGATCCTGGTAGTTTTTCTATACCCTGCCATCTTGGACCTATTTCTATTGATAAGGCTTTGTGTGATTTAGGTGCTTCTGTTTTTATTATGCCATTGTCTGTTTATAAGAAACTGAACATGGGAGCACTTATATGCACACAAATCACTCTACAGATGGCGGATCGTTCTATAAAATACCCTCTAGGTGTTTTAGAGGACGTTCCTATTAGGGTTGGGAAATTCTATATTCCTGTTGATTTTGTGGTGTTATATATGGATGAGGATGCCCAGATTCCTATTATATTGGGTAGGCCGTTTTTGTGTACTGTTGGTGCTGTCATTGATGTCAAGTCTTGGGTCTTTAACTCTGAGTGTTGGTGATGATAAACTGATTTTTAAACTAACCAATGCTGTTAAGGCACCTATGCTTGAACAATCTTGTTGCAGGGATGAGGTTTTGGATGAAGCAGGTGTGGAGAAGGTTCCAACTACACCTAAGGTTGCCTCACCGTCTGGAGGCATTATCCAGAACATTTGGAGGCGAAAGATATTTGATGAGGGTGGCACTCATTGCCAATCCCCTCCTATTTGAGAGATGGAGGATTATGGTCGTGCGGGACCTTTATAAACCAGCGCTGTGCGAGAGGCAACTTGTATTTTTCTTTCCCCTTTTCCTTTTCTTTTTATTTTTCTTCTTTTTTGTGAGCGAGAGTGAGGGTACTAACATTGTTTTTCCTCTTAGCATAGTCCTTGTCACCTTTTGGCATTGAGGACATTGCCAAGTTCAGCTTGGGGGAGGAGTTCTGTTTGTATTCCCTATCTCTTTTACTGCTATCTACGATAGATTTACTGCTTTCGAAAAAATTCTGAAAAAAATAAAAAAAAATATGGTTCCCATGACTGGTTTAGTTGCCTCCCTGTGCCCCTTGTTGTGCTCTTATTGAAAATGATTTGACTCTGTTTTCTGGATAGTTGGGATTTTTGATCTTGAGGCTATGATTTCGAGCAAATTTGGTTATATTACACTACTTTGTATTGCATGCCTGAATTGGTTAGACTGTGAGGCCTCTTTGTAGCCTATTGGATTCATATTATCATCCAGTCTGTTTTTGTGTGTTAGTTCCTCTTTAGTTGATTGATCTTGACTTTGACTTCGTACTTGTCTGATGTTCGATGACTTGTAGCATTTGCTGTGATAGAGGCGTCCTTTTGTCTTATTCTTGAGCTTCAGAGTGAATTTTTGATATACTTTTATCCTCCTTAGCCCCGCTGAGCCTAATGACTTGTTTCATGTTACTTAAACCCTTATTATGAGCCCATGGCCTTCATTTCATATTATTTCCAAGCCTAGCTTGGGGGAGCTTTTGTATGGGTTGAGTTTGAGATTAGTTTCTTGGTTTGGTTTGGTTGTTGAGGAATTAAAAGTGTATTTGTTGTGGTTTGAGAGTGAGAAAAAAGAAAAGAAAAAGCAAAATTAGAGTTGCGTGAATGAAGTTCAGAAAAATGAAAGAAAAATGAAACAAAAGTTCAAAAGAATTCGAAGTTCTTTCATTCACATACGTTCTTAAAGAAATATTCGCTTCATTGCTTGAAAATTGGGTTTGTTATGAGTTTTTCATTGATTTATGAGAGTTGGGTTATTTTATGGGGTTTTATGGTGTTGTTGGGAGTTGTGTAGGCCATCTTTGGCCTTGTTTGAATGATTCATGCTCCCCCTTTCTTGGTTTTTCCACCATATTACCCAAAAGTATCCCCTACCTCTTACCTAAGCCCCATTACAACCATCTAAAGTCCTCTTGAGCTCGTGTCTGCAGTGTTCATTTGATTGATTTCGAGTCAGTTTGTCAATGTTAAAGAGTATTTCTGCTAATTGTTTCGACTTGACTAGAATGAGCGTCATTTAACCTTCTTAAACACATGAGAGTGTGAGTGGGAAGGGTATTTATGGTCGGGTTGGTGAGTGTTCGGGCATATTCTTTGCCTGCCACAAAATAGAGAGGAGTGACAAACTTGTGAGAGCCTTTTCAGGACTTGTATGCCTTGTGGATGCTTGAATTTGATAAATTGCTTGGATGATTGGTGGTTGGATGGATTTGATTAGCCAAACTTGAATTTTGCCTGCTTGAACGATTCTTAGTCTTGAAAATGTTTTGAGCTTTGATTTGTTTTTATCTATGGGGTGAGGCAATCTATACCATGTTCATGTTCTGTTTGCTTGAGGACAAGCAAAGGTTTAGCTTGGGGGAGTTTGATATCACGTATTTTTATAGACTTTTCTCCCTTATTTACAAGCTAATTTGTGCGTCATTGGAGCTCTTGGGAGATATTTTATGCTAACTATCGTATATAGTTGCGGTTTTGTGTTTTAGTGTTGAATTGCAGGTTTTAGGGAGTTTTCTCCTTATTTCCGAGCTATATGGAAGCAACCACGGCTTTATGAGTTGTTACGAGGCACGTAGGATGGCTCACGAGCTTTATGGGTAGTTTAGGAGGTCCCAAGACCTCTAAACGTGAAGAATTGAGAGCCAAAGAGTCATAAAGGTGATTTCCGTACTCTGATCGGGCAAGAATGGCCCGATCGGGCGAAGATATTTTGATCGGGTACAAAAGTTGCGGACCCGATCGAGCAAGCATTGCCCGACCAGATCGGGCGAGAAGACATGTGCCCAGACCCGATCGGGCAACCCCTGCCCGACCCGATTGGGTCGGATGCTCCTGGTTCCCAAAATGTTGTTGCGGACTAGGAGAACGTGTTGGGCCTTGTTTGCTGAGGACCCGATCACAGACCCGATGGGGTGCTGGATCGGGTTGGCCAAAATCTCACACCATGCTGCGTTGTTGCTGTGTTGAGGCGAGAAACAAAAGGCGAAAATATTTTACTATGGGCCCGATCGGGTCCTGTGCATTATTTCGCGGATTTCGTCTTTAATTTCCGTGTTTAGTTAGACTTGAGGGGGTATTATAAGTTCCTTTTCCTCATTATTTTAGAGACATCTTGGAATCCTTTTACATCTTTATCCTAGTTTATTTCTCATAGTTTTTAGCTTAGTTTTACTTAGTTTAAACACTTTAGATTAGATTAAAGGTGATTGAACCTATTCGATTTCAATAAAAGTTTCTGCTTTCTGTCAATTGGTATTCTTCTCTACTCTAATCTCTTTTATTATTCTTATATGCTTAGTTTAATTTTTTATTCATTCATGATGCAATTATTAGGGTTTCAAATTAGTTTTGTTATTGTCAATTCAATTATGAGTGAGTAGTTCTCTTTCTAGGGTGTTAGATAGGGAAGCCATGTTTATACCATGATTGTTATTTAGATTTCTATCAATTTCTAGGGCTTGATTAGAGTGATTGTGGTGTGGTTTGTTCTTAATTAGTGATTAATGTTAGTGTCCAATTTCATTGATAACTTGTGGTTAATAGTTGTTTGCACAGATCCGTCTTACGATTAGAGGCCTAGGACACATCAGTAGTTCTGATTACGTTAGTGAACATGCGGCGTATGTTGAACTATGAGCGTTGAGTCTTAAACATAGCTCAACACATGCTTTAATCACTGACTCTTGACTTAGGTTTTGATAGTAGTTGACCTTATTTGATTGGTATAAGCATGGTGAACCAACCTAATACCCTAGGTTTTTATTCCATAGTTAAACCCTCAGTTTAATTTGTTTTCCTTAGCTTAATTATTAGTTCAGTTAATCTTCCCTGATTTCGTCTGAAGTAGCTAATTGATTGAATATTTTTCTAGAAACTTTGTCTCCCTGCGGGTTCGACCCTGCTTCCATTGACTACCATAGTTAGAAGACTGTAGGTTTATCTTTGATTATGTGATACGACTAAATCCTATCACATAGAGCATAGTCACAACATATGTAACATAAGTTTTTAAACAGGTAACACAATTATGAATAAACTAATCACCAACAGCAAGAATATCCACTGAGACAATATTAGGATTCCATAGAATCCAAATCCTACCATTATAATGATGGGAATAGTTGTGAAAGAAAGAGAATCTTTTAAATTTCTTCTTCAGAATTGCAATTCCCTTATGTTCTTTCACTCTAGTTTCCAAAATGCCACCATAATCAATCTTATTGCTCAACAAGAAATTAAGAATTTCCTGTTGCTTGAGGGCTTTATTACACCCTCTAATATTCCATGAAGAGAAAATCATTTAATATCAGGGGGAACATCCTCATCTAAGACCCCTTTCTTTTCACAGTCATGTCAAGAGTATCATCAAAAAGAGTAACAAACCTGTTGTCAATAAGCTGCAAAGACCTAACCACAGGATTATGAAAGGTTTGGGGATCATGCTTAGTAGAGGCAGACTCAAGAGATTTCCCTTTCCTGCTAGAAACCACTATAAATCCATCAGGAGTTACAAGTGTTTCATCAACAGAAGCTTCAGGAGCAACTGGAACAGCAACCACTTTAGGAAAATAAACTTGTGTGACTTTTGGAGCAATATCACCAGTGTTAGCAACTGTATCTTTCTTCATATGCTTACATCTGCTTTGAGTATGCCCTAATTTCTTGTAGCAATCATAGAAATAAGGAACCCATTCATATCTAATATCCTGCTCTTTTAATCCAAAAGGAGTAGAAAGAGTTAAAGAGTTTAGGAGTGGCTTAGAAACATCAATTTCCACAAGCAGCCTGGCAAAAGAGATTTTTGATTTTAATGTGGTGCAAAGGTCAGCTGATAAAGGAGTACCTATTTTACTTCCTATTTTGCTTAAAGCCTCAGCAGATCAAAAATGAGGATCTAGGTTTCGAAGGTTCATCCAAACTGGGACAGTTGAGATATGATCAAGTTCATGTGAGATAGTAGGAGACCAATGCTTGAGAAGGAAAGAATAATCATGATAGTACCAAGGCCCCCCATGTAGAACTGCATCCCTATCATCAGCATTCTTAAATTTCAAATAGAACCAGCCCTTATTAAAGTATAAAATCTGAGGCTCAGTAACAAAATTCCAATATTGCTTAGCATAGTCTATAAGAGTTTTAAAAGAAGCTTTAAAACCAATAATTCGACCTACAAGAGTATTGTCTCAATATTTAATCTCTTCTATAATATCATCAAGATTAATGATCACATCTGCAGCATCAGAAGGCATAAAAGAGAGAGCCATACCCTTATTATAAGAGGTAACATTGTCCAATGTACTATTTTTGGAAATTAGTTTATCAGCATAACTAATAACCATAGGAGTTACTGTTTCATTGATTTCAGCACCAACAGGGGAAATATTATTAGCAATAATATCAGATTCCTTACCAGAGGCTTGAAGGTTTAACTCCTGAGTTATAGCAGCAACTGAAGATACAGAATCACTAATGAAAGCAGTGGGAGCTGGAATCTCAATATGCTCTTGTGCAATATCAGTATTGGTGAAGGATTGATGACTGTTTACAGCCATTTGTATTAGATCACTGAAAGTAATAGGGGGGGAACGTGTTTGAGTAATAGTTTCTAAAATAGCAGGTTGCTGGGTTTGATTTTTTTCTGCAACTGAGGCTGTTTTGAGTTCTTGGAGGTATCATTGTGAAGAGGACGACGAGAGGAATGGGAATGTGTGTTTTGTTTAGCCTTTGCACTAGTTTTTGCCATCTCTCGAGCTGAACTTCATAATGCCATGGGAGGCCATGAAGAAAGCTTGGAGCAAACGCAACTCCTAGAGAGCTTTCTTCTCGATTTTTTTGATTTGTCGCATTATTCCATGTCTAAAACAACCCATAAGACTGATGCTACTTTTTTCAAGGGTCTGTTGTTGTATAGCTAAGTCTATTATTATTTATTGAATACATATATATTATTATGTAGCTTTCGATTTCACTAAAGAGTCGTTTTGGAGGTGGTTATTTTGTTGTGATTCGTAAAAGGTAAGATTTCATATTCAGACCTTTTATAGTTACGAGAAGAGTTTCATAAAGGTTTTAAACACATTGTGGTTGAGTATGTTTTAGAAGATAAAAGTTTAGTTTTGTAAGGATCTTTCATAGTTTACAAGAAGAGTTTTTAAAAGGGTTTTTATCTACTCTTTTTGAGATTGGTTTGAGTGGAAGGATGTTTCTCCAAAGATAGAAAGTTTGGTTTCCGAACCACAGTATAGAAAGTTATAGAAAACTTGCAAGATTCCAGAAAGGTTTATAAATAGTTTTATGTTTGCAAAATTGTTGGATTTTCTATGTGGTATCTCCAAGAATAGTTTTGTATTTTTCAAAGTTGTGGGGATTGCTTAAGTGGTATCTCATGGAATTGGAGCTTTGTTAGGTTTGTCTCGACTTTACAAATATAGAATAGTTGGGGGCTACGTTGATTAGTACCTCGAACTTAGATCTTCTGCTGCAGTTTGGTCGTATGTAGGGTATGCACACTAGGGGTCTTTGTCTATAATTATCGACAGGGCCTAGCTAGCCCAAAGGCAAGGAAAGTTTGTTCCATTCCCTAGGTTTATGAATCTTTCTTCGTGAAAGAAAAAAAGAAAGAAAGAATTTGTTTAGAAAAGGAAAAAGGAAAGATTTGAAAAAAAGAAAAAAGAAAGGATTTGATTTAAACAAGGAAATAGAAAGGATTCGATTTAGAAACAGAAAAGAAAATATTTGTTTTACAAAAGAAATGAAGAAAAGGTTTTTATAAAGTTTATTATTTTATTTGAATGTTTTGAAAGAAACAGATTTGTAGGTTATGTTTAATATATCCTACCTGCATATATATTTGACTTTACTAATATGAAATATTGCTCAGGCAATATGGCTGATACTATGTGCCAGTAGATGCAGGTACATGAAGGTAGTATTATTTAAGAAGGTTCGATGTTTTATTCATATTAATTGTATCGCAGCGAGGACGATCGGGTTGGTAACATCATAGTTAATAGTTAATTTGTAATAATCAAATGGGTTTGAGTTCCTAAATTTTAAACTTGTTTTGGTCGCTGGATTTTGAGGATACAGGTTTATGAATCGGACACGAGTCCTAAATTAAGTTTTAGGCAATCTGTATTACTAATGAAACATTGGCGAATTTTTCTATAGAATTTTAATAATAAATCGAGTTCTCTAAATGTTTTAGGAATTTCACTTTACATAGTTTATTAAAGTGAGAAAGCTTTAATAAATCGAGGTTTTTGAGCTCCACACTCCTGGTGAGTGTGATGGTAATAGCCTGGATTAGGTTTTTCGCTGCATTTAATTCTTAATTAGGTTGGTTGTAGATCCGTGTTGTTATAAAGTGGTATCAGAGTAGGATTATTTTTAGTTACGCAACGATCTCCATATCCAAGCGAAGGAGCTAAATCAGTTGAGTAAAAGTTAGGAGTAAAATAAACCAAGCAATCGAGTGTTCGCGCTTGCCTTTGTGTTGTGTGTGAATGTTATGTGAGTCATTTGGTGTCGATTGTTCAATGTGAATTTTATGCTGATGTGTACTCGGATATGTTTTTATATATATATATATATTATATATATGTATGTATGTATATATATATATATATATGTATGTATGTATGTATATATATATAGATGTTGAACCATATGCGTAGGTAATTATATGATAGAGTGCACACGAGAAGCGTGTTTTTGGGTCTATAACCCCACAATTATTGTTTTCTTAGTTATGTGATATGATTAGACAACTTGGAGGATGGAAACTAGTCTATGGGAAACAATTGTGAAGTTATTGGTCCTAATGAGAGTCAAGTAAGATTAAGTTTTGAGGACAAAACTCAATTTGAGGAGGGGATTGTTTAATAACTTTCATGATAGTTGTTATAGTTAATATGAATTCTATATTTCATTATATTATTATTAATAGTTAATTTTCTGAAAATTTTGTTATATTTTCTGAAAGATTTTAAATAGTTTGAAATGACGAGAAAGTGGAATATTAAAGAGTTTGGTTTGGTATGGAAATGAGTTGATGTGTTTTGAAACGAGATCTCTCGAAATGGAATGATTTGAGTTCAATGCCAACCAATTTGCCCCTTTGTAGTTGTTGTTTCTTGATGAACCTAGGCACATGGTGCGAAAATACGACCGAGACGTCACGTACCGGTCGAGATGTCACGTACCGGCCGACACATCACCGATTTTCAAATCAGCGAACCGTATTCGTCAGATGTGTACCGGGCTATTCAAAATTAGCGCATTTTGGAGCGATGCGGCCGATACGTACCGAATTCGCTTAAATCGGACCGGTACAAGTCGGCATAGCTCTGATATTCAACCGCATTTTGACTCTCCATGGCCGGTTCTCTTGGCGAAAGTCGTTTGGAAGGTTTGAAGGTTGAAGTAGGTTGTGCTTGTGCGTGATATTGAGAGTGGTAAATAACCGGAACACGTGGGCTTTTTAAAAAAGAAGAGAGAATGGAGTGAGGGCAGCTGGGTCGGCACTAGGCAGTTTTTCTTATTTGAACAACTAAAAGAAGAGAAAGGGGATCGAGTAGGGGACAGTTGGGATAGGCAATAACTCTTTTATTTGAATAGTGGGGGTAAGTGGGGATTATTTTAATAGATAGTGGGGGCATAGGATTTAATAAAATAATATGTTTTATTTTTTGTGAGATATAAAGAGATGCTGGAGAAGAAGTACTCCTATTATTATTTAACTAATGTTAGTATATAACAATTAAATGTTCCTTGTATTTATGAGTTTACTTTTTCATGAGAGTATTTAACTTTCTAGCTATTACATTATTAATATACAAGTATACCTTTTATTCATAATAGTGGGGTAAAAGTATTACAAACACCCAAAAATTATCTAAAATTGAATTCTTGCCGCGACAACCGTGACCCGGTCCACGACCAACGTATCTGTTCCATTTCAGCAAAACTGCGACCGAAACCGTTTCGGGACGGAAACCGTATTTTCGAGCCATGGCTAGGCATCGGGTTGAAGCGAGACACAAAGATGGTGGCGGAATGCAGGCTTGACTCTTTGTAATTTTTAGAGCTCTTGGTTTTAAATGTTTTGTTTTTGATATTGATAAATTGGTTGATATTATCTCTTTATTTATTTTTGAGTTTCGATGACGAAATTTTTTGTGAGGGTGGTATATTGTGATACCCCTATTAGTGAAGAGTATTTTATTATTTTCTAAGTATGATTACTAGCTTGATTATATATTAATACGTTCCAAGTTTATTTAAAAGAATATTTGATGTTATTATACTCTTACTAGAAAGCTAATTATATCTAATTAGTGCTATGTGTTGTAATGGAATAAAATTGAGAAAAATCGAGATTACTCTTTTAACGAGTATAAGTTATATTTTATATGAAGTTGCATTAGTATTTAAATTATATTTTTAAAGTTTTATAGATATGCTTAGATATATGTGTAAGGAAAGGATTTTAAGATAGTTAGACCACATAGGGTAGACTGGGGAGATTAGAGTGAAATATAAAAGAAAAGAATAAAAAGAAATGAAAAGAAAGAGAACAAAAGAAAGCAAGGGATTACGTTCCTTGTTTTCTTCAACAGAGGGAAAAGCAGTGAGGGGAGGAAATGGAGAAGTGGGATTTCAAAGGAGAGGTAAAGAGCACGGAGGGGCGACTTCAACTCCGGCGAGATTTAGGGGTGTTCGTGGCGACGCAACAAGGAGGAGGAAAGAGTGAGTTGTGCGCATGAAGAGAAAAGAACAAAGGTCGGTTCCGGTTCATTTTGGGGTGTTTAGGGTTTATTTTAGGGGTGATTTCCAAGCCATCTTTCATCCCTAATGTTCCTTGTTTGTGGGTAAGTTGAATTCATAGTTTAATTTCATTTTTTCTTCAAGATTATAAAGTTAGGGTTTTTGATTGAAATTGAATTGGGGTTTTTTGATTTGAAGGTTTTGAGTATGAATTGATTGAGTAGAAGGTGTAATTAGATGTTTGTTAGTTAGTTTATATTACTAGTTTGATGATTAAACTTGTTGTTGTTCAAAGAAAAAATAGTGAGGTAATTCGTAAGAATTATAGACCAGTTTCGTAAATTGCGTTTTTGGACAGTTGTTTGGGCATTTTAAGCAAAAATACTATTTCACTAAAGTTGTTCGTATCAAAATTGTACTCAAAATAGGCTTAAGAAACACGTGATTTGGACCATGGGAGGATGTTATGCTCAGTTTAAGTTTCTGCAAAAACTTCATATTTTATATAGTCGATTTTAAACTCTACCTTATCAACGTATATATTATGAATGTTAGATGTTTTTATATAAAGTAAGGTGATTAGAATTAGTTTGGTAAAGGGTTCTAGTTAGAAGTTTAAATGGAAGTTCAAGTTAGAATAATGAAAGTCATTTATATGGTTTATGATTCTGTGTTTATATGATTTATATGGGATTAGAAGTTGGTTGTTTTTAAAACTAGAGTTAATTTAAGCTCATTACTAGTTAGCCAAGTCTGTTATTATTATTTATTGAATGTTTATATGTTATTTTGTGTGTTTCGAGTTCACTAACGAGTCTTCTTGGAGGTGGTTGTTTTGCTGTG
Organism: Patellifolia procumbens; assembly: GCA_947645195.1. Lineage (NCBI taxonomy): Eukaryota > Viridiplantae > Streptophyta > Magnoliopsida > Caryophyllales > Amaranthaceae > Patellifolia > Patellifolia procumbens. The sequence goes on along the minus strand of CANSGD010000708.1, from coordinate 164,675 downwards.
ATTCGTAAACGGTAAGATTGCATATTTAGACCTTTTATAGTATATGTGAAAAGTTCAAAGAGGTAAGATTTCATATTCAACGATTTTATAGTTTAAGTCAAAATTTTAAAGAGGTAAGATTCTTGCTTAAATGTTTTATAAGTTTACAAGCAAAGTTTAAAAGGTAAGATTTCTTATCAAAACTTTTATAGTTATGAGAAGAGTTTCATAAAGGGTTTAAACTCATTTTGATTGAGTATGTTTTAAAAGATAGAAGTTTAGTTTTGAAAGGATCTTTCATAGTTTACAAGAAGAGTTTTTAAAAGGGTTTTTATCTAATATTTGTTGAGATTGGTTTGAGTGGGAGGATGTTTCTCCAGAGATAAAAAGTTTGGTTTCCGAACCACAGTGCAGAAAGTTATAGAAAAGTTGCAAGATTGCAAGATTCCAGAAAGGTTTATAGATAGTTTTATGTTTAAAAAGTTATTGGATTGCCTCTGTGGTATCTCCAAGAATAGTTTTGTATTTTTCAAAGTTGTGGGGATTTCCTAAGTGGTATCTCACGGAATAGGAACTTCGTCGGGTTTGTCTCGACTTTACAAATATAGAGTATTTGGGGGTACATTGATTAGTACCTCGGACTTAGATCTTCAACAGCGGTTTGGTCGTATGTAGGTTGTGCACACTATGAGTCTTTGTCTATAGTTATCCAGAGGGCCTATCTAGCCTAAATCCATTCCCTAGGTTTTTGAATTTTTCTTCATAAAAGAAAAAAAGAAAGAAAGGATTTCTTTAGAAACGGAAAAAGGAAAGACTTGAAAAAAAGAAAAAGAAAGGATTTGATTTAAAGAAGGAAATAGAAAGGATTTGATTTAAAGAAGGAAATAGAAAGGACTTAATTATCACCACCGAATCTCTCCACCACCGCCACCGGCAGCGACCTCAACACGTCGCACACCACCAGCGAATTCAACACGCCACCCACCACCAGCAGCGCGACCCCTCGACTCACCACCCGCCGTCGCTCCTCCAGCCTTATACTTTACCACCCGCATCACCGCGAAAACGAGCCACCATCACATAAATCAAGAAGAAATCAACTCAACACCACCGAAATCTGGCCACCACCATGGGATTCAGCCATAAACTTCAGCAAATCAACCCACAAACCCCTAAATCGAGCCGAAATTGAGCCAGAAACACCCTCAAGTATCATCGCCAGATCGAAATTAAGCCGAAATCGACGTCAAAATCGAGCCATCGCCAGAACTACGCGACTTTGTGTTGGTTCTGCGTTTGATGGTGCTTTTGTCGTCAGTTTTAGGCTCAAATGAGATGGTGTTGATGGCTCTAGGCTGGTAATCGTTGTTTAGGGGCAAAATGGGGTGCGATTTGGTCGCGAATTGGCCGGTTGGCAGTGGTGGAGCGATGGTGAATGGTGGAGGTTTGAAGGTGAGTGGTTTTCATGGTGGAGGCTCGAAGGTGAGTGGCGTTTATGGTAGTTCAATGTGGGATAAAGGAATTGTTGGTGGTGGTGAGTTTTGGCGTGGTCTGGCGATGTTGGTAGTGGCCGACGACGCCAGTTGGTGTTTCACGGTGGTGACTGGTGAGCAGTGGTGGTATGCGGTGGTTGTGGAGGAACATGGCTGAATGTGGTGGAAGGTGTGCTTGTTTGGTTAATTTATAATGAAAAATTATAAAAGTATAATTTAGGGTTAAGTAATTCGTTACGGAGAGAGTACAAAAGAAATAAAACAAAGGTTTTCTAAAGTTTATTATTTTATTTGAATGTTTTGAAAGAAACTGATTTGTAGGATATGTGTAATATATCCTACCTACATATTTATTTGACTTTACAAATATCAAATCTTGCTCAGCCAGTCTGGCTGATACTATGTGTCGGTATATACAGGTCCATGAAGGTAGTATTATTGAAGAAGGTTCGATGTGTTATTCATATTAATTGTATCGTGGCGAGGACAATCGGGTTTGTAACATTATAGTTAATAGTTAATTTGTAATTAAATTTAAATGGGTTTGAGTTCGTTTTGGTTGCTGGATTTTGAGGATACATGTTTTGGTTGTATCGTGAAGAAAAGGTTTTATAAAGTTTAGACCTGTTTTGGTTGCTGGATTTTGAGGATACATGTTTATAAATCGAACACGAGTCCTAAATTAAGTTTTAGGCAGTCTGTATTACAAACGGGAATCTAGCGAGTTTTATATAGAATTTTAATAATTAATTGGGTTCTCTAAATGTTTTAGGAATTTCACTTTGCTTAGTTTATTAAAGTGACAAAGTTTTCATAAATTGAGGTTTTTGAGCTCCACGCTCGTGGTGAGTGTGATGGTAGTAGCCCGGATTAGGTTTTCTGCCGCATTTAATTCTTAATTAGGTTGTTCGTGGATCCGCGTTGTAATAGATTTGTAGTATATTAAGAGTGGTATTACCTCATATAATATCTCAAAATCAAGGTTCTTTTGTTAAGGGTAGAAGTATTATTAATAATGTGCTTGTGTGTCAAGACATGGTTAAATTGTATTAAAAAAGGCCAAAAGAAGAGGGTGTATGATAAAAATTAATCTTATGAAAGCTTATGACACTATTAGTTGGGAATTTCTTGAAGAAATGCTAATTCACTTGAATTATCCTTCCCATTTCATTAAAGTGGTTATGTCTTGTGTGACAACCCTAACATTCTCTTTGATGATAAATGGTAAACCCCCCCCCCCAAATGGTTTCTTTGCTGGGAAAGAGGAATTAGACAAGGAGATACAATTTCTCCTCTATTATTTGTTATATGCATGGTATACTTGTCTAGAATTTTCATGCATATTGGAAATATGGATATGTTTAAATTCCATCCAAGATATGAACTTCTGAAATTGAACCATCTTTGTTTTGTTGTTGACCTTCTAATATTCTTCAAAGGATATGTGCCATCTGCATACCTTATGCTACAGGGTATTGCTTTTTTTTTTCCTGAAACTTCTGGGCTTTGTGCAAACAAAGGGAAATCTGAAATTTATAGTGTGGGGATAGAATATAGTGAAGTTCAGAGATTTGCTGACTTGTCTAGTTTTAGTATAGGTGAACTCCCTTTTAGGTACCTTGGAGTAATAATATGTTCATGGAAGCCCAAAGCTACTGATTATAACATGCTGGTAGAGAAAATGACCTTGAAAATTACTCAGTGGTCCACCCGGAACCTTTCCTATGCAGCTAGAATTCAGCTCGTAAACTCTGTACTTATGAGCATTCATAGTTATTGGGCCCAGATTTTCATAATTCCATGAAGCATTTTGAAGCATATTGTGAGAGTGTGTAGGAATTTCCTAAGGACCAGCAAAGCCTCTAGTGAGAACACAGGTAAAGTAAGCTGGGATGAGGTGTGTGTCCCAAAGAAAAATGGAGGTTTGGGCATTAGAGATGTGTAGAACTAGAATATGGCTATTGTTGGTAAATTTGTATGGCACATTGGTGGCATGAAAGATACACTATGGGTGAAATGGATACATTCAGTAAAACCAAGTGGTGCAAGTTGGGTTCTGAAAGATATCTGTAAAACCAGAGATTAGTGAAGAATGATTGACATGGAAAATTGGAGTTCTCAACAAGAATATTCTATTAGCAAAGTGTATAAACAAATTCAAAAAACAGATGATGTTCTGCATTGGTGTAGTGGGGTTTGGAATAGATATTAAATCCAAAAACACAGAATTATAACTTGGTTAACAGTTAAAGGGAGATTTCAAACAAAAGACAGGCTACATAGATTTGGTATTGCTAAGGATGATCTTTGTAGTTTCTGTAGGAAACAACGAGAGACTCGCCAACACCTATTATTCTCCTGTGAGTATAGTAGGGCCGCTCTTCAACAGAGTCCAGAGATGCTTGGGGGTGAAAAACATATCTCAGACCATCCATCAGTTTAATTTTTGGATCAAATGCAGATATAAGGGGAATCAGGTGAGAAAGAAAATGGGTACATCTTATATAGCAGGACTAGTCTACAACTTATGGATTTATAGAGACATACCTTTTTGGTACAAAAAAGTTTTTTGTACTAGTGTGATGGTAGCACAAATTAAAAGTCTAGTTAAGGGTAGAATGCAGGGTATTGTAAATGAAAAAGTAAGCAGTATAGATAGGGAGTGGATACAAAGTATTTTTGTATAGAGGGTATGTGTGACTACTTCTTGAGCTTTAGAGTCCTTCCTAGAAGGTTTGTAAAGTCTCTTAAAGGGTGTTTAGGTAAATGGTGTTGGTTTTTCGGCTGTTAAATATATTTTTGCTTACCAAAAAAAATAAAAAATAATGATCAAGTTATTAATTAAAGAGATTATATTATACACTCGAAAATAACATGTATCTTATTTTCTTGTTTTGTCTAATAAACGTGTGATAGTTTGAATAAAATAAATCCCATGTTATTAGATAGGACTATCTTGTGGTTGTTTGTTGTAGGTTGAACAAGTCTTGCTCATGCCTAACAAACAGCTACAACCTACGCATGACAAGCTCTAACCGCCTAAGTAAGTTGCTAGATTCTAGGGAGACCGGGAACAACAAGGTAAATGCGAGAGGCGTGTAGTTTGAACGTGCGCAAAACATGGGGAATGGCAACCAACATGGGAGATTGGAGCCTACAATCTAGCAACACATAACCACCTCGAAGAGCAAGAAAGGAGTCGTTTGAACCTCCTATAATAGCATGAAGGTTGCGTAGAAACATTAACGACTTTCCAGCATATTTAAGTTCACGACCAAGCAAGTATTATTATGTGATATTTAAACTTAGTGAGCTTTAGGCATAAGATGTTGCACACTCCCAATGTAGTTGCTGCTAATATCAAAATTACTCATATGCTTATCATATTGGATTAAGGGACCTTTTATGGATCAAACATTTGCTCCTTTGTACTCAATTTTATCTGGTCAGTTGTTACAAACTCCCTAGGCTACTCTATTAACACTAATTCTTGAGACCTTGAGAAAATTTATGCAAACAAACACTATAAGAACAACAAAGTTGCAGAAGATTCATAAAATCATCCAGTTTCCAAGTTAGCTTAGTACAAACTACAAATCGTATCATGTACACAGATGACACACGTGTTCTAGTGGGTGGGTGCTGCCATTAATTTGTTGTTGAAATGGACTGGATGTATTCACGTAAGGTGCGTCACTGCAACTGCTATTAGATTAAATTCATTTCATATCTAGACAAATGCTAGAGGTAATTGAGTTGGTGGTAGGATGCTAACGTCACGAGTTTCTCTGTTTGTCGTGAGTTCGAATCCTTGGGTTTAAGCGATTTGACAACCACTAAATCTTATTGACTTATGTTTTTAGGGTTAGAGTTTATCTTTAGTTTTAAGAAAACGCAAAAATAATAGAGTTAAAAGACAAGAGGAGGAAGGAAAGGTTAGCTTTGCTTATTTATTTGATTTGCAACTATGTCAATCGTTTCCTTACTCCTTGCTTTTATCTATTATTTCTATATTCACAACAAGTGTATAAGCACTCCAAGCCCTGCCACGATTAGTTTTGCTCTTGATTTTCCACTTTTGGTTTTGTTTTAAATGCAATTGTCACTCTATATGGTTTCTTAAGAGACTAATAAACTGAAGAGGATCCTGATGGTTTTATTTCGGGTGTAATCGAGCAGAAATATATGCATATCATAAATTTCAATTTGGTTCCTTTTTAAGCTCTCTAAGGCCTTACTTTTAGCTTAAATTTCTGTTTGTTTTTTATCAATTAAGTTATCCTACTTTTTGCATAGTTTATTACTAGAGTGAAAGAGGAGAGTGATTCGTAAGTTCATTATGATATTTATTTTCTTTATATCTTTTTGAGATTTTAGTATTACTAGTAAGATGTCTATAATAATTTAGTTTCTTGTCTTTGAAGATATGATGAGGTTTGGATACAAGGTCAGGAAAACATACATGTGGAGTAGAAGACTGTGTTTACGTTGCCAATAGTTTTATAAATTAGCTATTATTTTATTTAGAAAAATGATGGAACTATTAATTTCATTATGTGTAAACATTGGATCTTGCGATCGTATTTGAATTTAAAAGTTCTATTTATGTAAGTACTACTAATATTAAGTTATAATATATTCTATCTGGGATTTAAGTTTTGAGCCTTCATCTTTGTTTAAGCGACATGTTTATTTTATTTGATAGTGATAGTACAGCATAAACTGAATTTAGTCTAATGAGTTATATTAGAACGATAATTTCAATTAGCATGTCATACGCGTAAATATAGCTAGAAGAAATTAATAAACAACAACAACAACAACTAAGCCTTATTCCCAAAGTGATTTGGGGTCGGCTAACATGAATCGTCAACTGAAACGCGTTGCCAAAGGAGATGGCATCGACAAGAGTGATAAAAAGTTTTTAAAAGGGTTTCAGTTTTAAGAATTTTTTTAAAAAAATTTGAAAACAAGGTTTACACCAAAAAGTTTTAAAAGAGGTTTTCAAAAGGTTTTAATACCAACACAATTTGAGAAAAACAAATAAATGCAGTAATCACACCCCTTCCTCCACATGGATCCTGCCCCTCCACCCACTTCTATGCAACGCCATGCTCTCCACAATCCCAAGTAGCCTCTTATCACTTTCAATTATCTTCATCCAAGTCATTTTAGGTCTTCCCCTACCCCTTACAATTTGGTTACTCCTCCACTATCCGATTCTTCCCACCGGTGCATCACCTGATCTCCTTTTCACATGACCAAGCCATCTTTAACCGATTCTCCCTCATCTTTTCTTCAATGGATGCAACTCCAACTTTTTCCCGTATCACCTCATTTCTTAATCGGTCCTTCCTTGAGTGGCCACACATCCACCGCAACATACGCATCTCCGTCACGTTCATCTTATGAAATTATTAAACTCGCCAAAATTTGGCACGGTTATACTCGTGGCTAAGTAAGTTTTCTAGCCACAATTGTTCTTTTCTTGCCATATTATGCCCATGGATAAATGAATTTGTCTGTCATGATGCACTACAACGTTCCACAGACGGTCCAAAATTTACCACAAATTTTCTCGTGGAAAAGTATGACAATAGTCACGAGTTTTCTCATCGCAAAAAAAAATAGTTTATGCCACGACCTTGTATTTCCCGTGGCTACTTTCTAGCCACATTCACTTGTGCCACAAGAGCCTCAGATTAAAATTTCCTATGCTACATAGTACAACCATGGAAATTTGAAACTTCTACCACGATTCTACTTGGGATCGACTTACTAGGCGAGGAAGACAAATCTAAGAAACCCAATTTGCCTCTATGCATACCCTAACCGACTTCATGATTTCTTGTTGAAAGCCCCCCGTACCTATGAATGCTATACACTTGAGTTATTGTCCACCATGGAAGATCATGAGGGAGATAACGATGAGGACCCCTATATCAACTTCAACCTTAATGACCGAGGGTATAAGATGACTTATTAACAAGTTGAGGGGGCACTTGGTTGGGATTTTGAAACCGATGATACATTCTTAGAGACTCAGGCCAATAATCCCGCTGTGTTTTTGTACAAAATAACATCAGGTCGTCCTTGGCACAGTACATACAAGAATAATGCTTTTTCTCACCAATTGTATAGCTTTATCCACTCAAACTAAGGTTAAGGGAAAGTTGAGCATGGGTGGTATGGTGACATTTTAGCCTCATTTTTGGGAGTGCGGGTACCAACAAATGCGAAGGGAAATCCTACCCTAATCTCCTTAGGTACAGGACGCTCCCACGTCTATTACGAGCATCAGTTGTATAATGCTCACATGTTATGGGTTAGGATGGCAGCTGAGGTAACCCGATATTTGTGGTTTTTGGAGCTCATGATGTTAAATTTATGGCCTTGCCGCAAGACCGCACGATCATAGATGAGGAGACTACCTTTGATCAGCTTTACATACCCCTAGATGAGGAGTACCTAGCAGGGGTAGAGGAGGAGTTAAGAGGAGAGGCCGAGGCTCCGCCTCAACAGCAGCAGCAGCAGGCTTTCGTGCCACTCAGTTTCAGGGTTATATTAATGAGCAATTTGACACTTTTGGAGGTGAGTTGAGGAAGATACGGGAGTAGGATTATGGGTTGGAGGATTCGTTATATTCCATTGGTTCTATGGTGTCGGCCATGAACTCATTCTTCGTGTCCCGTTATCCACCCTATGGGACGGAGAACGAGGAAGTTTGGTATACCGACGCTACTCCTAGCATTGACATGGCACGTGAAGCGCGACAGAGAGATAGGCTAGGAGGGCCGCACACCATCATCATGAAGGCCCTTCTGGCTCCTAGAGATTTCTTTTCCCTTCCCTCTTATTCTTTTTGTCCTTTCCACATTGAGGACAATGTGTCGTTTAACCGTGGGGGTAGGGAATGTTTAGAAAATGTGGTTGTTTATATTCATTTTTCATTCCATTTTTATGTATTTTTCTATTTTTTCTTTGTAATTTCGATGTATATTTGAAAATTTTGAAAAAATGAAATCAAAAAAAATAAAATGAAAAAAGAAAAAAAGAAAGAAAGTGAAAATTCCGCTAGGTTGAAAACCCCCAAGGGCGGGCAACTCGGGCAACATTGGGGGTCCTGATAGGTCGAAAACCCAAAAGGGCGGCATATGTAAAAGAAGAACTAAAGGAGCGGGTGAGCAGGTAAGGAAAAAGAAAAGAGAGATGAAAAACCAAAAAAGATGAAGCTAGGATGGAAACCCGAAAGGGCTCCTAGGCAAAATGAGAGAGAAAAGAAAAGAGAGAAAGAAAAAATATTATAAATGTGAATTCTTCTCATTTGTCGGTGCTGTCGTCATAAGTGGGGCAACATTGGAGTTTTTCTTTTTGGGTTAGTCTAGGCTTATGTCTTGTGTCTTTGAGGGCGAGGGCATGTCTCTTTTTGGCTCCTTTTTGGTGTCATTTTAGCATGTTTTGGTTGAGCTTGAAATCAAGTGTGGGGGAGTCGTTGATTCCTTAGCGTGTTGTCTTTCAAAGCATTTCGGATTGGTAGATTTATGGTGGTGATTGTCGAAGCTCATTTCCTGAAACCTTTCAGAAATTTGAGTTTTATTTGTAGAGTATTCTTTTAGGGCATTGAGTGGGATTTACTTCTTTTTGCATAATCCTAAGTTCGGATGGTTGGAGTTTAGTAGTTAGACAGTTTTAGGATGGAGCGATAAGGGGATAGGTGGCTTGGTGCATTTTGTAACTTGGCGGTCATCATTCTCTTTTGTTGTTAGTTACTCGAGGTCGAGTAAGGTTTAAGCGTGGGGAAATTTGATGCGTCAAAGTTATTCGCTAATCTTAGGCGGATTTTGAGGTTTTTTTTGTGTCAGTTAGGGTTTAGAGTTCGTGTTTTGGTTTGATTTGGTGTTAATATGGTTTAGAGAGTCGTGTCGCAGGTTTGGGTGTATTTTGATTGTGCAGCGTTCTATGATCTTCTGAAGCATCAAGGCCTCTATGTTCTTAGCGTGAAGTCATCCAAGCTCTAGCGGCAAGTCATTCTTCAAGTCTTCTGATCCCGAGCTCCGAAGAATCCAACTTCAAGCGTCTGATCCAGATTTGTATTGCTTGTATATGGTTTATGGTTATTACTCGTGTTACTAACCAACAAACCTTGCAGTCTGATCCAGATTTGGAATTAACTCTTTTCGGGTTGAAAGGCAATTGTGTGAAAACTATAGAGAGCTTCCTTTTGCTATTGAATTAGAAGAAGATATGCCTCCGAGAGTTGAGCAACGCACACTGAAGGAGCTCACAACTCCGAACCTTGATTAGCAACCTCTATGCATAACATTCCACAAGAAGAAGAAGGGGAAACTTTTGAGCTGAAATCCGGGTTGATACACTTACTTCCAACATTCTATGGGCTAAATAATGAGTATCCGTACAAACATCTTTCGGAGTTCCATGTGGCTTGTAGTAGCATGAAGCCTCATGGAGTGTCGAAAGAGAAGGTGAAACTCAAAGCCTTCCCGTTATCATCAAAAGGAGCGGCAAATGATTGGTTATACTACCTTCCACTAGGTAGCAAATCCACATGAGCTGATTTGAAGAAAGCTTTTCTCGAGCAATATTTCCCGACTTCAATGTCTTCTGTGTTCAAGAAGGAGATTAGAAATATTGACCAAACGAATGATGAAACCTTTTATGAATATTGGACGAGATTTAGGAAGTTATGTACGAGTTGTCTATACCATGGTTATTTAGATGAAGAACTAGTGCTTTACTTCTACAATGGGCTTTATGATGAAGATGCTAGAATAGTAAATGCAGAGAGTGGTGGTTCCATTGTTCATAAAACCGCACAAGCCGTGAAAGACTTGATAAATGAGCTGGTTGAAGGCTTGAGAAAATTCACTAGAAGATCAAGGCTCGTCGCTTGGTTGCCGAGGGTTCTGGTTCTAGTTATTCTAAGTTGGAGGATCAAGTACATGCTTTGACATCCATGATGCGAGAGTTCTTTGTCAAAGAGAAGACCAACCATGTGAAGCCTTGTGGTATTTGTTCATCGAACCATCCAACTGATTCTTGTCCTGATTTACGGGAAGAATCCAATGAGGAGGTAAAGGCGGGCGGTTTTCAAGTCCAAGGTTTCCAAAAGCAATATGATCCATATTTCAACACCTATAATCCGGAACGGCGATATCATCCTAATTTCAGGTACGGGGATACATCGAGGAACCAACCGCCACATCATCAGTTTAACAGTCCACCACCACCTCACCCGAGACCACTGGAGCAAGGAGCTCCATATTTCCGGCCCCAAGGCGAACCAACAAGGCCCAAGTTCCAGCATGTCTACAGAGGGAAATTATTAATGCTTTAACTAAAAATATAACTAACATGCAGGGAAACATAGTTCAGTTTCAAGAAGAAGCCCGTTCAAGCATCAAGAACTTAGAGAAGCAACTCAGCCAACTCTCAGGAGCAGTGAGCAGATTAGAGGCTCGTGATTTGGGAAATCTACCATCTCAAACGGAGCTTAATCCAAGACAAAAAGTGAGTGCCATCACTTTGCGGAGTGGAAAGGAATTAAAGGGCAATGAGAAACCGAATGTGAGCGGGAAAGAAATAGAGGAAGAGGTCGTTGTTCATGAGCCGTTGCCTGAGGCCGAGCCATTGCCATCCACATCAAGTGAGCAAGCAAAGAAACAACCACTTGCACCCTATGAGCCGGTTCAACCATTTCTGGAGGCACTAAAAGACACTTTAGACAAGGAAGGTGATAAAGACATTTACGAAGTCTTTCGTAAATGCGAGGTAAATATACCCCTTTTAGATGCTTTAAAACAAATTCCTATGTATGAAAAATTCCTTAAGAAGATGTATACCTCAAAAATAAAGAAAAAGCTAAAGGAAACGCAAAAGGTTAAGGTTAGTGAGCATGTGTCCAATTTTCCAAAAGAAACTACCTCCAAAATGCAGTGATCCGGGAATGTTCACTATACCTTGAGTGATAGGCGACACTACGTTTGAAAGAGCCATTCTAGACTTAGGTGCGTCAATTAATGTGATTCCTTATTCTTTGTATGAGTCTTTAAAGCTTGGCACTTTGCATGAAACGAGTGTTGTGATCCAATTAGCTGACCGTTCTATGGCTTATCTAAAGGTAAAAGTGCAAGACGTGTTAGTTAAGGTTCGTAAGCTGAGTTTTCTTGCCGATTTTTTTGTCCTAGATATGGAGCATCATGAGTATGCAACCCCTATCTTGTTAGGTTGGCCTTTTTTAAAAACTTCTAAGACTAAAATTGATGTGCATAATGGAAGTTTAACAATGGAATTTAATACAAACAAAGTAGAATTCGATGACAATGGATAGCTGCTTGAGCCGTCTGATGAAAGTTTCAGGTATGAAGGGGCCGAGGATGTTCCTCACGGCCAATGGAGTATTGTTGAGTTGGTGTTTGCATTATCGAGTCGACGACATTAAATAAATGAACTTTGATGTATATTAGTTGTATAAAGTTAGTTTCTCTTTTTTGTTTTGTTGGATTTTATGCTTCTTGGTTGAGCTTTTTGCAGGAAATCTATGGATTTTATTTCTTGAATTTTATTGCGTCCTAACATTGGTAATCTTATTGTTTCTTGGTTCTTAATGCTTCTATAACGTTGATCTTGATTGCTATTGATTGAAAGGATTGAAAATTACGGTGAACGTGTTTGTTCATTTAAAGTAAAGTATATTTGGGGTTTTAAACTCTGCAATAAGTAATCAAAAGTTTGTTAAGCTTGAGAATTCAATGATCGGAACCTTGGTTAGAAGTGGATGTTAATCGAGTCTAAGACTTGTTTCTAGTGTCTTAACCTAACTTTAATTTGTCTAGTCATTGTATTTTGTTGTCCATTATCGTCAAACCCCCATTGGTTACGTGATTCCTAGAAGAACTTTAGGGGTTTGATTACGCTGATTATAGACTCGTACATTGCTTCTTGTGGATACGATCCTTACTTCCACTATACATTAGAAAGAAGGTTAATTATATTTGGTTAGGGGTATACGACAACCTCCCACCAAATTTTGCCGCAGTTGCCGGGGAGCAAGGCATACTTGTTATTTTTTAGCGTGTTGGATTTTCTATTGTATTGCTTGTTACATGGTTATGGTAATTACTCGTGCTACTAACCAACAACCCTTGCAGTCTGATCCATATTTGGCATTAACTCATTTCAGGTTGAGAAGGAAATTGCGTGAAAACTTTAGGGAGCTTCATTTTGCTATTGAATTAGAAGAAGAGATGCCTCCGAGAGTTGAGCAATGCACATTGAAGGAGCTTACAACTCCGAACCTTGATTAGCAACCTCTATGCATAACATTCCACAAGAAGAAGAAAGGGAAACTTTTGAGCTGAAATCCGGGCTGATACACTTACTTCCAACATTCTTTGGGCTAAATAATGAGGATCCGAACAAACATCTTTCGGAGTTCCATGTGTCTTGTAGTAGCATGAAGCCTAGTGGAGTATCGAAAGAGAAGGTGAAACTCAAAGCCTTCCCGTTCTAATTAAAACGAGCAGCACATGATTGGTTATACTACCTTCCACTGGGTAGCAAATCCACATGGGCTGATTTGAAGAAAGCTTTTCTCGTGCAATATTTCCCGACTTCAATGTCTTCTGTGTTGAAGAAGGAGATGAGAAATATTAACCAAAAGAATGATGAAATCTTTGATGAGTATTGGACGAGATTTAGGAAGTTATGTACTTATTGTCTATACCATGGTTATTCAGATGAAGATCTAGTGCTTTACTTCTACAATGGGCTTTGTGATGAAGATGCTAGAATGGTGAATGTAGAGAGTGGTGATTCCATTGTTAATAAAACGGCACAAGCCGCGAAAGACTTGATAAATGAGCTGGCTGAAGGCTCCAGTCGAGACAATTCACTAGAAGATCAAGGCTCGCCGCGTGGTTGCCGAGGGTTCTGGTTCTAGTTCTTCTAAGTTGGCGGATCAAGTACAGGCTTTGACATCCATGATGCGGGAGTTCTTAGCCAAAGAGAAGACCCACCATGTGAAGGCTTGTGGTATTTGTTCATCGAACCATCCAACTGATTCTTGTCCTGATTTACGGGAAGAATCCAATGAGGAGGTAAAGGCGGGCGGTTTTCAAGTCCAAGGTTTCCAAAAGCGCTATGATCCATATTCCAACACCTACATTCCGGGATGGTGACATCATCCTAATTTCAGGTACGGGGATACATCAAGGAACCAACCGCCACATCATCAGTTCAACCGTCCACCACCACCTCACCCGAGATTACTGGAGCAAGGAGCTACATATTTCCGGCCCCAAGGCCAACCACAAGGACCAAGTTCCAGCATGTCTACAGAGGAAATGATTAATGCTTTAACTAAAAATATGACTAACATGCAGGGAAACGTGGTTCATTTTCAAGAAGAAACCCGTTTAGAGGCTTGTATTTTCTATTGTATTGCTTGTTATATGGTTTATGGTAATTACTCGTGCTACTAACCAACAACCCTTGCACTCTGATCCAGATTTGGATTGAACACTTTTCAAGTTGAGAAGGAAATTGCGTGAAAAACTTTAGGGAGCTTCCTTTTGCTATTGAATTAGAAGAAGAGATGCCTCCGAGAGTTGAGCAAAGCACATTGAAGGAGCTCACAACTCCAAACCTTTATTAGCAACCTCTATGCATAAAATTCCACAAGAAGAAGAAAGGGAAACTTTTGAGCTAAAATCCGAGTTGATACTCTTACTTTCAACATTCAATGGGCTAAATAATGAGGATCTGAACAAACATCTTTCGGAATTCCATGTGGCTTGTAGTAGCATGAAGCCTAGTGGAGTGTCGAAAGAGAAGGTGAAACTCAAAGCCTTCTCGTTCTAATTAAAACGAGCGGCAAATGATTGGTTATACTACCTTCCATTGGGTAGCAAATCCACATGGGCTGATTTGTAGAAAGCTTTTCTCGAGCAATATTTCCCTACTTCAATGTCTGCTGTGTTGAAGAAGGAGATTAGAAATAGTAGTACCAAAAGAATGATGAAATCTTTTATGAGTATTGGACGAGATTCAGGAAGTTAATCTACAGTATCAAGTTCCAGCATGTATACAGAGGAAATGATTAATGCTTTAACTAAAAATATGACTAACATGCAGGGAAACATGGTTTAGTTTCAAGAAGCAACCCGTTCAAGCATCAAGAGCTTAGAGAATCGACTAAGCCATGTCTCAGGAGCAGTGAGCAGATTAGAGGCTCTTGATTCAGGAAATCTATCGTCTCAAACAGAGCTTAATCCAAGACAAAATGTGAGTGCCATCACTTTGCAGAGTGGAAAGGAATTAGAGGGCAATGAGAAACCGAATGTGAGCGAGAAAGAAATAAGAGGTTGTTGTTCATGAACCGGTGCCTGAGGCCGAGCCATTGCCATCCACATCAAGTGAGCCAGCAAAGAAACAACCACTTCCACCCTACGAACCGGTTCAACCATTTCCGGAGGCGCTAAAAGACAATTTAGACAAGGAAGGTGATAAAGAAATTTACGAATTCTTTCGTACATGTGAGGTAAATATACCCCTTTTAGATTCTTTAAAACAAATTCCTAGGGATGCAAAATTCCTTAAGTAGACGTATACCTCTAAAATAAAGAAAAAGCTAAAGGAAATGCAAAAGGTTAAGGTTAGTGAGCATGTGTCCGCGATTTTCCAAAATAAACTACCTCCAAAATGCAGTGATCCGTGCATGTTCACTATACCTTGTGTGGTAGGCGAGACTACGTTTGAAAGAGCCATTCTAGACTTAGGTGCGTCAATTAATGTGATTCCTTATTCTTTGTATGAGTCTCTAATTCTTGGCACTTTGCATGAAACGAGTGTTGTGATCCAATTCGCTGACCGTTCTACGGCTTATCCAAAGGTAAAAGTGGAAGACGTGTTAGTTAAGGTTGGTAAGCTGAGTTTTCTTGTCGATTTTTATGTCCTAGATATGGAGCATGATGAGTATGCAACCCCTATCTTGTTATATCGGCCATTTTAAAAAACTGCTAGGACTAAAAATCGATGTGCATAATGGAAGTTTAGCAATGATATTTAATACAAACAAAGTAGAATTCGATGTCAATGATAGCGGCTTGAGCCATCTGATGAATGTTTCAGGTATCAAGGGGCCGAGGATGTTCCTTACGGCCACCCGGAGTATTGTTGAGTTGGTGTTTGCATTATCGAATCGACGACGTTAATTAAATGAACTTTGATGTATATTAGTTGTATAAAGTTAGTTTCTCTTTTTTTGTTTTGTTGGATTTTATGGTTATTGGTTGTGCTTTTTGCAGGAAATCTATGGATTTTATTACTTGAATTTAATTGCGTCCTAACATAGGTAATCTTATTGTTTCTTAGTTCTTAATGCTTCTATTACGTTGAACTTGATTGTTATTGATTGAGTTAGGTAATAGAAAGGATTGCAAATTACGGTGAACGTGTTTGTTCAATTAAAGTAAATTATATTTGGGGTTTTAAACTCTGTAATAAGTAATCAAGAGTTTGTTAAGCTTGAGAATTAAATGATTGGAACTTTGGTTAGAAGTGGATGTTAATCGAGTCTAAGACTTGTTTCTAGTGTCTTAACCCAACTTTAATTTGTCTAGTCATTGTATTTTGTCGTCCATTATCATCAAACCCCCCATTGAATACGATCCTTACTTCAATTATACATTCACTTATTAGGGTAAGAAGGTTAATTATATTTGGTTAGGGTATACGAAAACCTCCCACCACAAAGCCTCCCCTCCCCCCTTGCCTCATCCTAGCCACCTATAACAACCCCACTCCCCTTCTCCACCCCCGTAAAAACCCCTCTTACCTCGATAGTTTTCCGGTGGAGTAAAGTGTTTTCGGGGCAAGAGGGGTTTGTTTCGGGGGTCGGGAAAGGGTGTGGGGTTGTTTTAGAGGAAGAGGTTTTTTAGGTGGCTGGGGTTGGGAAGGTGGGGTTTTTTAGTGGTGGGGGAGGGGTGGCAGAGGTAGGGGAAGTGGGGAAGGGGTGGCAGAGGTGGGGGAGGTGCGGGGGAAGGGAGGTAGGGGAGGGGGTTGTTGGCAGGTGAGATAGGGTGGGGGTTGTTTTTTCTTTAAGTTCATTTTTTCAAAAAAAGTAAACGATTAATTTTATGCTCAAACAAGTTAATCCTCATGGTGACCTAATATGAGCAGATGCACCCCAAAGGTAGGATTATTTGGATTAGCTAAAGCTGGTACCTGTTGTAAGGAAAAAGCAACCCCTCACCTCCATTGCATGCGGGCGAATCCAAAGGTGACACGTGGCCCTATTAGGGACTGACATGTGTCAACATTAAACGGATCACAAGTGTCCTCCTCTGAGAGGGACACATGGCAAGCCCTTGGTGCTTCACACAAATGGCAAAAAGACTTAAATGAGGTAAGCCCAAAAGGCTAAAAAATTACCTTAACTACACTACGTGTTAATCGATGAGAGGGAAGCCAATCAGAAGACCCTATTTTAGGACAAAAATATGAGGCCCAAGTCCTCCTAACTAGCATAAATACCCTTACGTCACATCAGAAAAGGTAACATTTCACATATCCCCATAAATGATGTATTATCATATGAGAGCATCTCTCTCTAGGTTTTATCTTTCTAAAATATTAACTTAAGTATCGGAGGGGGGATCAACTCAAACCCTCAAGGGTTAATTTCCTTCGTGCAGGTTCGGAGTGAGGATCGGATCATAACCTACACAAGTCTCATCAACTAGCAGGCAACAACATTTAACGTCGTTTGTGGGGAGACTTAGAGTAATTATTGATTGCCAATCCTCTAACATTGCACGAAATAAGTGTATGCCAGCTTTAGTAGAAGATATTGGCAGAGATTAACGTCCACCTCGTGGGCGTGATCATTATGAGCCTGAAATGAGAGCAGGAGATCGTTGGATGGCGAATGACTTCCCCTACATCAAACAATTCTGGAAGCAAATCGTGATTATCCTGGAAAACTCTTCTTAACGTTTCCAAACTAGGATGGCCGAAGTCATCTAGGAACAAATCTAGATTAACACTCTCTTCTTCAATCTTGGAGGGCAGCAGACAAAAGCAGTGTCCAAAGCTTATCGCTTAGGACGATCGCCCACGGCAAATGCTGGACCGAGCCGACGGCCTCTTCCGGAATACTCCCAGCAAGTTTCAAAAGGAAGGCGGACGACATGGAGTGAGCAAACGAGGAGGTTAAATTGGTATTTGGTAATTGAGGACCCTATTAGGCAAGGAGCTACGCTATAAAGAGAAACCGTGAGGACTGACGCCCGTCAATACATGGAGGCAAAGAGAGCAGCAACACATCAATACTCAACTACTGGCTTAACTCCTTATCCGAGGGACCCTCTTCTAGTCACCTACTCACATAGAGATGGGTAAGGGACATTTGTTCAGGTTCCTAGGCTGTACCAAGCGCCAAGTGTTCAAGAGCCATTGGCTGGAATATACTGAGAACGGGAACAAAGATTCTCTACAGAGACTAGGGGAGAAAATCAGCTAGTAGGACAGCATAGCAAGGGGCATTACATGTCAATAGGCCAACACCATTTCGGCCAGAATCATAAAGGCACCCCCTAACCCAAAGGTCAAGTTGCCAACATCGAGCCTTTTTATGGGACAACTGAACCGAACAATCATTTATCGGCCTACAAACACCAAATGTATGTCTAAGAGGTGGATGATGCTACGTGGTGCAAGAATTTCCCGGTTACTCTCAAGGGAGTCGCCCAAAAGTGGTTTAACAACCTTCCCCTTGATTCTGTTAACAACTTCACTAAGCTCAATTACTTGTTTAATCTTCACTTCGTGGCAAACCCGCAAGAGCAAAAGACAAGCATTCACCTAGGGAAGATAATTCGAGCACCCAAGGGATCTTTACGAAGTTTTATAAAAATATTTAACCTTGAAGCACTCCAAATTCAAGACCTAAACGTCGGGGTGGCCTTCAATGCATTCATCCGAGGCCTAAGGCCATGAAGCTTTAACGAGGTTGAAGCCTTTATATTGGCTTAGGCCTTGAACGAGGTCGAAGCCTTTATACATGCCACTAAGGTGTGCACTGAGTAAAAGCATCCATATCCAAAGAAAACAAAAGAAGTAGTCCAAGCAAAGAAGAGAAATCCTAACAAGGCAGAGACTTGGGTTGAGTCCTCGGCAAATACCACTTCTAGAGGAAGCAGAAGGGGAAGGGAAGAAACTAGAGATCTGATTGAGCTCAAAGATCCCTACTCTGTCCTGATGAAAATCGATGGAATACCATCATGACCTCAAGGCCCCAGCGGAGATGGAAACCCCTTATAAGAGCAGGAATAGAAGCAAGTAATGCCACTTCCATAAGGATTGTGGGCATGAGACAAATGAATGCAAGCATTTAAAAATAGCTTTGGAGGAGTTAGCTTGGCAAGGAAAGATGAATTCTTACTGAGGCCACGCTAGACGAAAGTTCCACAAAAGAGAAGGCAAGCAGCCTAAAAAGAAGGATGACGAAGGCATTGATGATGATGTGGTAATGATCATATTCTGAGGCTTGGCGGCTGGGGGACCAACGAATCAAGGACACAAGAATTATGTCTGCGAGCTCGGCAAGGTCCTTACAGCCAGCCGAAAGATCTAAGCAAGAGCTTTTTCCCAAGGTACTCATCAGTGAAGAAGATAGAAGCAAAATAAGAACACTCCATCACGATCCATTAGTGGTGGAAATGAAAGTTGCCAATCTGAGAGTTCGTCGGGTCCTTATTGGTATAGGAAGCTTTATGGATATCATCTCAATTGATTGCTTATTGCGATTGAAGTTTAACGAGCATCAACTGACACCCGTCCAACATCCTATCATTGGATTCGGAGGGAGTGTGATACTTATCACAAGAATGGGCTCAGTGACTTTGCCCGTCCAGATTGGAGATAAAGAATGGTCTAGGATAATCTTCGTCAAATCCTTGGACGACCAACTTTGAATCATGTAAAGGCAATAATAGTAACTTATCTTTTGCTCATGAAGTTTGAAAGTGATGATGGGCATATTGGATGTGTGTATGGAGATTAACAGACGGCCAAAGAATGCTACTCGACAACCTTAAGAGCTTCATCTTGGAAGATAGATAAGTTCTAAACCCCCGCCTCTCTCTTAGGGAATGAGTTTGGGTATTCTCAGACGACCCTCAACTAATTGAGGAGGACGTCAAGGTCCCTAACTCAAAGAAACAGAAGATTGTTGATGTAAAGGAGGAGCCAATCTCATGTTCGTCCGAAGTTGTCAGGACTACTATAGGAACATGTACATAATGTCGAGAACCTGGGGAGGTTCTAGAAAATTTCAAGCTTGATGAAGAGCGCCCTGATTGTTTAGTTCAGATAGGCTCGTACTTAGACAAAGAGCAAAAAGGACATCTTGTCCTATTACTTAGGGAATATCAGGACGTATTTGCATTTAGTGTTGATGATATTCAAGGAATAAACCCATTATAGCAGTCCATAGGTTAAATGTAGATCTTAAGTGCAAGCCTATACGGCAAAAGAAAAGGTACTTAGGGGAAGCTTGGAGCAATGTTGTAGACCAAGAACTACAAAAGCTCCTAGACGCTAAGTTTATCGGAGAAACTTGTTATCCTAATTGGGTTGCAAATGTCGTCATGGTAGCAAAGCCCAACGGAACATGGAGAATGTGCATAGATTACACTTATCTAAACAAAGCTTCCCCTACGGATAGATTTCCTTCTCCAAAGTTGGATCGGCTTGTTGACTCCACTACAGGTTATGCTCTGTTAAGTTTCATGGACCCATACTCCGGATTGCATCAAATGTCCATGCATGAAGAAGATCAGGATAAAACGTCCTTCATTACGGAAAAGGGGCTTTATGGTTGGCTGAAGATGGCATTTGGATTGGGGAATGCTCTGGCTACTTTCCAATGGTTGGTCAACACAGTATTTAAGAAGCAGTTAGGAAGGAATATGGAGGTGTTTATTGATGACATGATAGTCAAGGGCAAGTTAGAGCATGATCATCTTGACGATCTATGAGAGAACTTTGAGACTCTAAGGACCTATAATTTGCAGCTAAAACCCAAGAAGTGTGTGTTTAGGGTAACAACTGGCAAGTTCCTAGGGTTCATGGTCAACCAATGAGGAATTGAGGCAAATCCGGACAAGATTCAGGCGATGCTCAATATGAAGTCATCTGGCAAGATTAGAAAAGTCCAGCGTTTGACTAGGTGCTTGGCAGCACTTGGTGGATTTTTGTCCAAGTCAGGTGATAAGTGCCATCATTTCTTCACCACTATGAGAAAGAAAGCTTGTTTTGAATGGACGCCTGAGGCAGAAGAGGCTGCTGGTCAGGTTAGAGATTATCTATAGCAGTTGCCTAGATTAATAAGCCCACTAGCGAGGAAAGGCTATACATGTACCTGGCTGTTTCCCCCATGCTGTTAGTGTCGTCTTAACAGCAGAGCATGACAGTGTACAAGTACCAGCCTACTTTGTGAGTCACATCCGAGGGATGCTGACCTTCGTTATCCATCTATAGAGAAGTTTGCCTTGGCATTAGAAATGGCTAACCGAAATTTACGACCTTAGTTCTTGGCACATTCTATTTTGGTGTAAACCGACCATCCCCTAAAGCATGTGCTCCAAAAGTTGGATTCCTCTAGACAGATGCTAAAGTGGGTTCTCGAGTTGAACATGTTTGACATTGCTTTTGAGCCAAGGAAACCAATTAAAGCCAGGATTTATTAGAGTTAAGCTGACTCGGCCAAAAGGCTTTAATAACAAGAAAGTTGATCTTGCTAAGGGCAAGAAACACTAGACCTTGATGGTGGACGGATCGTCCACATCCAATGGCTCTAGGGCAGGAACAATATTTGAATCTCTAGAAGGAGACTGGTTCGAATATGCACTGAGGTTTCAGTCCCCTACCTCCAAAAATGAGGTCGGGTATAAGGCACTATTAGCCGGCATTAAAATGTGTAAAGCAGCAGGGGCCATGAAACTAAAGAAAAATCACATTCACTCCTAGAGGTAAGCCAAGTTAAGGGAGAATACAACTATAAAGAGGCGGCTATGAGCAAGTATGTTCAGCTCATCAAAGAAGAAGTTGAAACATTACAGAGGTTCGACCTGGAAGAAATCCCAAGCTCTTCAAACAATCAGCCATATGCACTTTCCAAACTAGCTAGCTCAATGGCTTGTGATGCCCTAATTACTGTGTTTGGGGAGGTGCTGGGTCAAAAGAGTATCGACAAGGAAGAGGCGATGTTCCTCGAAAGAATCACGTCCTGGATGGACCCCATAGTGAAGTTTAAGACCAATGCCGAGCTTCCAAAAGATCCCATAGAAGCTACGTATTTCAGGGCTAGGAATAAGTGGTTTAAGTTATAGAATGGAGGACTATACAAGGTGAGCTTTAATAAGCCATGAATGAAGTGTTTGAGTAAACAAGATGGTCTTGGAATCCTCAAAGAGCTACATGAAGGAGCATGTGCCTCCCACATTAGGGGTTATGCCTTAGGAGAAAACGTTCTGAAAACGGGTTACTTTTGGCCGACCTAGAAGAAAGACGCTTTGGATTATGTTAAAAAATGTGACAGTTGCCAAAAACATGCTAATCTCCATCAAAGACTATCTTATTTACTCACCCCTATTGTTTTCCCTTTGCCATTTTCAAAATTGGGCATGGACATCCTTGGTCCATTTCCTATTGTAGTAGGACAAAAGAAGTTTATTATAGTAGTTGTGGACTACTTCAGCAAATGGGTAGAGGCGGAGACCATCAGAGTTATTACTACAAAGATGTCCAAAATTGCATTTGGAAAAATGTAATCACTCAGTTCGGCATGCACAGTCCATAGTTTTTGACAACGGACCACAGTTTGAGATGCATATGCTAAAAGACTGGCTAGCTGAGAGATACCTCAGGGGACACTTTGCAGCTGTAGCCCACCCACAGGAAAATGGCCAGGAAGAATACTTCAACAAGATTGTAACAAATGGCATAAAGAATAAACTTGAAAACACCAAGGGATTTTGCGTAGAGGAGCTACATCTAGTATTGTTGTCGGTAAGAACAATGGCTGAAAACTCAACGAGAGAGACACATTTCATTCTTGTCTATGGTAGTGAGGTTATATTACCCATAGAGGAAGAAGGACCTTCCCTTAGAGGCATGTTATATGACGAAGATGTCAATTGGGTAGTTATGAGAACAACTCTTGACCAACTACCACATGTGAGGGGCAATGCTCTTTTAAGGATGCAACTTTATAAGCTCCGCAGGACAAGGGAGTTCAACAAAAGAGTGGTCCGACGTCCAATGAAGCTAGGAGATTTGGTACCGAGGAAACTGAATGTTGTTGGCAAAGCCAAAGAACAGGGAAAGGTCACCCCAAACTCGGAAGGGCTGTACATGATCGTCAAGGAAGTAAGAAATGGGACTTATCGGTTACAGGACATGAAAGGTTGGCCCATCCTGCACACTTGGAATTCTGACAATCTTTGATGATACCATATTTGAGTAGCGTACAAATGATAATAACAAGTGTTTTGGCACATTAGAGATTAGATTTTTATCACTGTAACTTGACAACAGGCCAAGCAAAATAAACATAATACAAATTCTACTTCTCTTATATCTACTGTAATTCCTATAATTTCTTATGAGTTTTACTAAATTTTCATTTGAGGGAAATAATGGATGCAACCTATTAGCCTAAGGAAGGAAAATACGACACTAAGATGACTATGAACTTTAAAATGAAACACTTAGATAAAATCACGATCAAAGGGGACGATCGTTAATGGACATGGTTAAATGTTGCTGAAACCTATTAAGGCACTTCACCTAAGACAAAAAACCTGCACGTAATCATCTAAGAATAAAACAAATAGGCAGCCTTCCAAAGAGAAGAGGGTCTTAGAAGTTTCAAAAGGTGAAAAGTACCAGACGGGTATGGCTCCAAGAAGGAGGTCGTCTGGGAACTCATAACATGGAATACTTCAAAAATGAAGTTAACTCTTCCACACAATAATACGTTTGAAAAGCTAGCATCATCGATGAATATCAAAACAGACGAGGGTGGTTCCTTTTTATAGGATGCCCAAAGACTATTTTTGAGATACCAAAGCCTCTTAAGACATAAACTCTGAAGAGTTAACGTTAACTAAAGTTGATACTGACAAATTTTTTGGAGAACGTCTGGGAAGGAACATTCTAGATGTCCAAGTTGATATGACCAAATGTTGATAGACT
The DNA here is from genome assembly GCA_947645195.1 of Patellifolia procumbens. Classification (NCBI taxonomy): domain Eukaryota; kingdom Viridiplantae; phylum Streptophyta; class Magnoliopsida; order Caryophyllales; family Amaranthaceae; genus Patellifolia; species Patellifolia procumbens. Next base: position 140,925 of record CANSGD010000708.1, on the reverse strand, counting down.
TAAGTTATCTGAGGATCGTCTGGGAAAGAACAACTCCAGACGCCCAAGATAAAGTCCTATGTATTTCTGGACGAATAAGTCAGTGCAAAGATCCAAATCAACTATTAGCTAAGTTATTAATGATCGCCTGAAGTCTATGTATGGTTAAACGATTGAGTATATACAGTCAAGAAAAATTATTCAAGAGGATCGATTTACGGAAGTAACGACGAGGCTATTTGACACTTGGCAAAATATATACAAACTAAAACGTCAGGCAAATACAAGATCATGGAGAAAAGAGATGCACTTCATTGATAATCATAAGATTTTACAAAAGATGGCCGAAGCACATAGCAGGAATAGACGTTTTACAAGATAGGCTTTGAAGCCATGAAATTCATAACATAAGTTTTACAAAAGATGGCTTCTTGGCCGAGGAAAAAGTTATTGGGTTAGCTGGTTGCCCATCCTTGCCAAGCACCAAGGATGGACATTCATATGATAAGAATGACTCGTGCAAAGAAGAAACCACCATGGGCAGAAAGTAACATCATCTTAGCCTCGTCTACAAGTTGGACAGGTGAAGAGAGCTAAGTATCTACCTATGGAGACTTGCAAAATGAGCATCCAAACCAGCAGAGGTAACAAGCAACTGGCAATGTATCTTTGGGCCACAATTACATGTTGACCTCATAAAGGGCAAAATATCTCAAGTTTCCTTATTATTGTCGAACATCCACGTCTTGAGGCTCCTCTGTATCCAACGATTCGGGCTCGTCAGGAACCTCTTCCCCGTCATACAATCCACAAAATTGGGGTACTCCTCCCCCTCCAGCTTGGCAATGTAGGCGCCTCGAAGTACTCTAGACGACTGGTGTGACGAGGGACCTCGATCTTCAACATCTGTCATCAGCTTCAAGGCTTTCTTCCCCCAGCCGATGGCTCCATCAATGGAATCATTGATGGCCCCAAGAGAATGCTCGTGTTGCTTCTTTAGCTCCCATATGAGGTCAGACACCTCATTACACAACTCAACAACAACTATCAAAGCTCGATTTTGCTCGTCCAGAACCTCTGAACGAGCGACGGAGAGAACAAGCTCCAGCTGAGCTTTTTCCTTGAACAACTTCTCAACCTTGACGAGCAACTGCTTGTCCCCCCCCCTCCCCCTCCAAGACCACCGATCTCTTTCCTAAGGCCAGCTGAGTCTATTATTACGAGACCTTGGCCTGATCCATCTTCTTGATGGCCAAATTCCCGGCATTGTTCCCCTAGCAGACATTCTTCTCATTCTCCAGCCGGAGCGTCTTTATCGCCTCGTCTAAAAAAATAGCACGAGGAAGAAACTGCAAAAGAGGGACATAAAGTGTTAGTGTTTGAAAAAGATGATTCAAAATGTCAAGAATACAAGACAAAAGAAAGATTAGTACCTCAGCGGCCTTCTGGGTTAAATAACCCACTTGCCCGGCCTTAGCCCCCTTCAGACTCTTCAAGAAATCGTTAGGGTCGGAGCGGAAGACGTCCTTGATGATATTCTCCTTCTCTGTCTTAGACCTCTCGGAGAAGGTCAGGGTGCGCTCTTCAGACGAGTCGTCTGTACTTTCTGTTGTTGCTTCCTCTATGGGCTTTTACCCCGATCTGAAAAAGACGAAGTGTCAGCCTTGATTAGATAGAGGATCGTTAGCGGATTGGAGGGACTCACAGATCGCCCAACAACTCGGACGGTTCTAACCAGGTTGGGCAGATAATGCTGATCTGCAGCCAAGGGATGAGGAGCGGCCGCGCCCACTTATTGAAGCGGGACCACGGACAGAGCTTCGGGTACCGCAACCTTTGACACCTTCTTTTTGGGCATAAAGCCCTTTGGTTTCTTTGTCGGCGGTGTTTCAGCCATAGCAACCGGTCTTTTCTTGCTAGCCTGGGGAGTGGGTCCTACGCCTTTGGACGTACTTGCTTGCACAAAAGGAAAACAAAAATTAGCAAGATATGAACGACTAAGGTATTCATGTCCAAAAAAAAACCACAAGTTGGACGTTCATGGCTCAAAAAAGGAGGTCGTCTAGGTAAGAAATTACAGACGTCCATCATCAGCCACTGAACAGACCACAAGTTGGACGTTCGTGGCAAAAAAAAGGAAAACATCTGAATCCACTCAGATGTCCAACTATTCGAGATAAGAAACCAGACGTCCAAGTTATAAGAAAGGAAGATGTCCAAATACCTCTTGAACGTCCAACCTAAACAAACTACTCTTGGACGAGCCTTCACCGCGGAAGGAGCACGCCGAAAGAATCCTAGACGCCCTCCTCTTTGTAATCAATCCTCGTCCAATAGAATCTTGGACGACCCTGGTAATCATATTCGTACAAAAAATGACGAACAAGAATGACAAGCCAAAGAAGGACGACCAACTAGTCCTTGGACGTTCTCCTTCTTTTTGTCATCCTCGTCCCAAGTCCAAGCATGCTTAGGTGAGTAATACTCGCACGAGGACGGACGAACAACAAAAGCTAGATGTCCTCCTCAATCAAACCACCTCGTCTAAGATCTATGTTTGGGCTTACCAAGAGCTAGACATTCGATTTATAAGACGATCCCCTCAACCTAGAAACTTACCAGGGTTTCCCCCGCTTATCAGCGGTCGTCTTGTGTGCCTCCAACATCAGCAATTTGATGTACTAGCTCATATTAATTTTCCCCCGCTTACGTCTGGGTAGGGCAGCACGAGAAACTTATGTAAGAGTATAAATACACAAATGTCAAATGATGAATAACAGGAGACAAACAGGTTAAGCAGCTAAGTGTTTACCTATATCCCTGCTCTGTATTAGTCCGGCTGCGACGAGGAAATTGTCGTCCTAAAAGTAGCTTTTATGGGGAAGCCATTAAGCATGCCCCGTAAAGGGCTCATGACCCTCCACGATGCGTTCCTTGGTCACAAAGGTGATGACTAAGTATTCCTCATCCTCATCCTGCAGGTCCAACCAAGAGGCACCTCGTTCACAGTTCATTATCGCCTGGCTTCGATACCTCAATTCTTGGGCGATTCCCTCATCAGGGGCCTTAAAAAAAATCCGCTTTCCAATCATGCATCTTGGACGACTTGTCCAAAGTAGTCAGATAGCCGGATCTGTTTCCAATACTATACTAAGAGCCGTCCACACACTTGGGGCCTTGGTCAAATAGTTAAGATGGGTGAAAACGGACAATGTGGGAGTGATCCCACCAAAACTATAAGTGGCGATGAACGAAATGATATTAATCCAAGAGTTAGGCATCATTTGGATTTGCCCAATCCCAAAAATATTAGTGTTCGATGAACTCGTGCAAGGGAAAACAAAGTCCGACGTCAAGGGCCAGCCTACATAGATGAAATTAGTTGTCAAGGGTCGTAGAAATGGTATCCTCCTTGCTGGCACCACAAACTCATAGCCACTTCCTGTTGGCAAGGATAAGCGAGGGTCAGATGAGGGCCCCAGACGTTCTCGCTCTTGAGCATATGTTTACCTAGACGACTCCTCTTCAAATTCTTGGGGGTCCTCCCCATTATTTGTAGAGGTGCCGGCTGCCGGCTGTACTTCCTTCTCTTTATTTGCTCGTCTAGTGGACTCTTTCATCTTAGAACTGGACGGAGACAAAAGCAATTATCGTCGAAGGCGTGCAATTTGTTTGACTCGCCCCAGATTACCCTTGACAAGTAAATACTGGAACTTCGGACCTTCGTGGCCACGTTTATTGGAAGATTGAGAAGAGTCCATATATTGAAAAAAGAAAAAAGAATCAATAATTCAAAGAGAAAAGCAAAAAACGGGAAACCTGACGAGCGGAATTGATGGAGGTCCATCTAGTTCCATTGATCCTAAGACTAAGAACATGGTTGCTTCTATTTTAAGGGATGATCTGAATTCCCTTATGTCCATTGAGTCCTTTAAGAGTGTCCTTAGCTTAGTTAATTAGTTATTAACTAAGTTACTATCTTTATTGATTTATTAGGAGTCTAGAATAATAAAATGTACTCTTGGTTAATTTAATGTCATATTATATTAACTAGGATAGTCTTAGTTGAGTTGTAATTTCATTTATGTTAATTAGAGAGTCAATTAGGGTTGTATATTCACATATGGACGAGTGAACAAGGAAAATGCAGCAATAAGAGGCGCCTACAATCAAGGAAGATCGACTTTCACAAGGAAACTTCCAAGAAGATCAACCAAGAGCAAAGATAGGAAGGAATATCTATCCTTTCCTAAAAATGGAGCGTGCAAGATAAGGAGAGCAAGGAAAACATATCAATTTCCCTTTAAAGATAATCTTAGGTGCCTAAACCATATCATTTTGGTTTGGTTTCCTACTTTGAAGGGATAAGTGAGTAAACCAAGGAGAAGATAGAAGGAAGGTCGTCCAAGATAGCTCAAGCATCAAAGATCGACTTTCCAACCCTAATTAGGATATATTTTCGTTTTTAATTATTTTAATTTCACTAATTATTTTCCTAGTGAGTCAAGGACATGTATTTAAAGGACACAAGCATAATGAGATCGACATTAGACTTTGATAAATCAAAAAACCTTTGTGTTTTATTTTCTTTGATTAATTCTCTATTAATCTAGGCGCCTATGCTAGCTTAGTTCTTAGCTTGAACTGAGTGGTGTTCTTAGGAACCTTAATTTGACTTAGTGGTGAATCTGTATCTAGGTTAACTTAAGCTAAGCTAATATATCATACTTGAACCTATTCGACTAAAACATAGCCAGAATATAACATCTTGGTATCAGAGCCAACATATATCCTAGCCGAAATTCCCAAACACAAACCATGAAGACAATGTCTGGAACTAGCCAAACACATGAACAGTTACAAGAAATAATCTTAAGGATGGAGGAAAAGAAGCGTGAGAATGATGCTAGAATGGCTTTGCTTCAAGATCAATTGAGGTAAATGACCTTAAGATTAAGAAAACAAAGAGGAGATGAATCCTATGAGGAATCTGATGGAGAGAGTGAAGAAACCTATAGAGTTCCACCTAACCCTAATGCTCAACGAAACTTCAATGGCATTAAGGTGGATATTCCTGATTATGATGGTAGATTAGATGCAGATGAGTTTGTAGAATGGTTGAGAACTGTGGAGAGGGTCTTTGACTATAAACATATTCTCGAGGAGAAAATAGTTAAGCTTGTAGCTCTCAAGCTTAGGAAGTATGCATCAACATGGTGGGCTAGTGTGTGCAACAAAAGAGAAAGGCAAGGGAAGGAAAAGGTTCGAAATTGGACTAAGTTGAAGAAGCTTCTCAAGCAAAAGTTTCTTCCTACCTACTATGTCCAAGAGAACTTTTCCAAGTTCCATCATCTACAACAAGGATCGAATTCAGTAGAGGACTATGCAAGGGAGTTTGAATCCTATCTCATAAAGTGTGAAGTACAAGAGGATGAACCTCGAATTCTGGTAAGATTTCTTGGTGGTTTGGATGTTAAGATTGCTAACATTGTTGAATTGCATCCTTTTTCTACTTTAGAGGAGTTGATCATCTTGGCTCACAAGATTGAAAAGAAACAAAAGATAAAAGGAAAGGCTGAAGTGTCTCATTCTTTTTCTAAATATACTCCCTTTTCTAAGCCAAACACAGCCTTTTATAAGCCTACCCCCAAACCCTACTCAAAAACCCCCAAACACCCCTAATACTTTTACCCTAAATCGATCCCCTAGAAGGTGTTTTAGGTGCCAAGGGTTAGGACATATTGCTTCTGAATGTCCTAACAAGAAAGTTGTGAGCTTTATGGAGTATGAGGCCCTAAATGAGGAGGATGATGTAGTCATGGAGGCGTGTGAAGAGCAGGAATATGGAGATGAGATTGTTGGTCCTGATGAGGGTGAATGCTTGGTGGTTAGGAGAGCTTTGAGTGGAGTAATAGATGAGGAGAAGTTACAACAAAGGGAGGCCATCTTCCATACTAGATGTACTATTGAGAACAAGGTGTGCACCTTGATTATTGATGGAGGGAGTTGTACCAATGTGGCGTCTCAAACCATGGTAGACAAGTTGAAGCTCTCAACTACACCTCATCCTAAGCCATATGTGATTCAATGGCTTAATCAAGGCAAAGGTATCCAAGTTACTAATCGTTTACTATTATCTTTTAGTATTGGTAGTAACTATAAAGAGGATATTTGGTGTGATATTATTCCTATGGATGCTTGTCATGTGTTGTTAGGAAGTCCATGGTTGTTTCATAGGAGAGTCATTCATGATGGTTACAAAAACACTTATTCATTCACAAAAGATGGCAAGAAAGTAACCCTTACCCCTTCATGTCTATTCCTAACTCTAAACAACATTCCACTACAGAAAAATATCATTCACTCACTACCCTTTTGAAATCTGATTATCATGAACTTAGTCCTTTTCGTGAATTATTGTTGAAAATAGATCAAAAAGAAAAAGTTGATAGTAATCCAGATCACCCTTTGCTTGTTCCATTGCTTGAAACCTACAAAGATGTCTTCCCCCTTGAAATACCTCACGGCCTACCCCCTAAAAGAGACATTCAACACAAAATTAACCTTATTCCTGGAGCTATGTTGCCTAATAAGCCTGCCTATAGAACAAACCCTAAAGAAACCGAAGAGATAAGGAGGCAAGTGAATGATTTATTGTCTAAAGGCATGATTAGAGAGTCTTTGAGTCCTTGTGTAGTTCCAACTCTCTTAGTTCCAAAGAAGAATGGTGAATAGCGCATGTGTGTTGTAGTAGAGCTATTAACAAGATTACTATTAAATATCGTTTTCCTATTCCAAGGTTGAATGATTTACTAGATGATCTTAATGGTTCTAAAGTGTTTTCCAAGATTGATTTGAGGAGTGGATACCATCAGATTCGAATTTGTGAAGGGGATGAATGGAAGACTGCCTTCAAGACAAAGGAGGGATTGTATGAGTGGCTTGTTATGCCCTTTGGTTTGTCAAATGCTCCAAGTACTTTCATGCGTCTAATGAATCAAACTATGAAGCCTTTTCTTGGCAGATTTGTAGTTGTTTACTTTGATGATATATTGGTCTATAGTATTAATGAATTCGAACATGTAAAACACTTAGAGCAAGTGTTTAGTGTATTGAGAAACGAATGCTTGTATGGTAACTTGGAAAAATGCCACTTCTTTTCTAGTCAAGTTGTGTTTCTAGGTTTCATTGTCTCTAGTGAAGGAATTAAAGTTGATGAGAAGAAGGTCCAATCAATCAAGGAGTAGTTCGAAGCTTTCATGGATTGGCTTCCTTTTATAGGAGGTTTGTTCGAAATTTCAGTGTTATCATGACCCCTATTACAGAAATCACAAAGTTGAAGAAGTTCTAATGGAGTAATCAAGCAAACAAGGCATTTGCGGAGGTAAAAGCTCAATTAAATAGTGCTCCTATTTTAGCTTTGCCTAACTTTAATGAAGTTTTTGAAGTAGATTGTGATGCATCTGGCGTGGGCATTGGAGCTGTTTTATCTCAAAATGGAAGGCCTTTGGCTTACTTTAGTGAGAAGTTGAATGAAGCAAAGAGAAAGTATTCAACTTATGACAAGGAGTTCTATGCTTTGGTTCGTGCCTTGGACCATTAGAGGCATTACCTTATTGCTAAGGAGTTCATTCTCCATTCTGACCATGAAGCTCTTAAGTACCTTCAAAGCCAACAAAAGTTGCAACCTAGACATGCTAAGTGGGTGGAATACCTTCAAACATTCCACTTTACTATCAAGCATAAGGCAGGAAAGATGAATAAAGGTGCAGATGCTCTATCTAGGAGGTACTTATTGCTTGCTACCCTATGTCCTAAGGTGATGGAGCTTGAGTTGTTGAAGGAGTGTTATGTAGAGGATAAGGATTTTGGTGTGTTGTTTGAGAAGTGCCATAATCGTCCAAGTGGGGAGTACCATCTCCTAAAGGGGTTTCTTTTTAAGGGAAATCGCCTATGTATCCCAAGACATAGTATGAGAGTGTCCTTAATCAAGGAGTTTCATGAAGGTGGGCTTGCTGGCCACTTTGGGATCGAAAAGACAGTGATGCTTGTGAGTGAGTACTTCTTTTGGCCTAGATTGGCAAGAGATGTAGAGTTCTTGATCAAGAGGTGTTTGATTTGCCAAAAAGCTAAGGGTCATTTGCTACCTCAAGGATTGTTTATGCCCCTTCCTATTCCTCAAGCACCATGGGAGGATGTGATCTTGGATTTCATTACAGGATTACCTAGAACCCAACGCCAAAAGGATTCAATCATGGTGGTGGTTGATAGGTTTTCCAAGATGGCACACTTTGTGGCGTGCCACACTACTAATGATGTTGTTTCTTGTGCTAACTTGTATTTCAGGGACATTGTTAGATTGCATGGACTTCCAAAGTCGATGGTGAGTGATCGAGACTTCAAGTTCTTAAGTCATTTTTGGCTTACACTATGGAAGAAGATGGGGACAAAGCTCAAGTTCAGTACCTTTAGCCACCCTCAAACTGACGGCTAAACAGAGGTCACCAATAGAACCCTAGGAACCCTAATTCGAGCCCTAGCCAGAAAAAGCCCTAAACAATGGGAGGAGATGCTACCTCATGCTGAGTTTGCCTATAATCGAGTTTCTAGCAAGAATACTGGCCTTAGTCCATTCTTTGTGGTCTATGGTCAAAACCCTTGCACACCTATTGACTTAGCCCCTTTCCCTACCACCACAAAATATAGCCATGAAGCGGAACTAGAGTGAAAGAGATCCAAAAGCTACATGAGTATGTGAGAGAAAAGATTGAGAAAGCCAATGAGAAGACCAAAGAGAGGATCGACAAGAAGAAGAGAGATGTCCAATTCAAAGAGGGTGACATGGTTTGGATTCATCTTAGGAATGAATGTTTCCCTTATAAAAGAAAGTCTAAACTTAGCCCTAGAGTCGATGGTCCATTCAAAGTGATTGAGAAGGTCAACAACAATGCTTACAAGATCGAATTGTCAGGAGATTATGGAGTTTCAGCCACCTTCAATGTTGCTGATTTGAGTCCATTCTATGATGATGAAGAAGAGCTACCAAGTTTGAGGTCAAACTCCTCCAAAGAAGGAGAGGATGATGGAGGTCCATCTAGTTCCATTGATCCTAAGACTATGAACATGGTTGCTTGTATTTTAAGGGATGTTCTGAATTCCCTTAAGTCCATTGAGTCCTTTGATAGCGTCCTTAGCTTAATTAATTAATTATTAACTAAGTTACTATCTTTATTGCTTTATTAGGAGTCTAGAATAATAAAATATACTCTTGGTTAATTTAATGTCATATTAGATTAACTAGGATAGTCTTAGTTGAGTTGTAATTTCATTTATGTTAATTAGAGAGTCAATTAGGGTTGTATATTCACATATGGACGAGTGAACAAGGAAAATGCAGCAATAAGAGGCGCCTACAATCAAGGAAGATCGACTTTCACAAGGAAACTTCCAAGAAGATCAACCAAGAGCAAAGATAGGAAGGAATATCTATCCTTTCCTAAAAATGGAGAGTGCAAAATAAGGAGAGCAAGGAAAACATATCGATTTCCCTTTAAAGATAATCTTAGGTGCCTAAACCATATCATTTTGGTTTGGTTTCCTACTTTGAAGGGATAGGTGAGTAAACCAAGGAGAAGATAGAAGGAAGGTCGTCCAAGATAGCTCAAGCATCAAAGATCGACTTTCCAACCCTAATTAGGATATATTTTCGTTTTTAATTATTTTAATTTCAGTAATTATTTTCCTAGTGAGTCAAGGACATGTATTTAAAGGACACAAGCATAATGAGATCGACATTAGACTTTGATAAATCAAAAACCTTTGTGTTTTATTTGCTTTGATTAATTCTCTATTAATCTAGACGCCTATGCTAGCTTGGTTCTTAGATTGAACTGAATGGTGTTCTTAGGAAAATTAATTTGACTTAGTGGTGAATCTGTATTTAAGTTAACTTAAGCTAAGCTAATCTATCATACTTGAACCTATTCGACTAAAACATAGCCAGAATATAACAGGAATCGAATGGATTCCTTTTGGAAGATCAAGGAGGTCGAACGGTCTCTCTCCAAAAAGGTACAAAGCCCTTCTCCTAGAAATTCACTTTCACTAAAAAATGAAAAGTGAAGAGAGGGGAGGGGTATATATAGAGGGGAGAAAAATCCCCCCATGAGGGGTGAAAAGACGTGGCCATGTGTCACCTCCCCATCAAGACACGTGGGCCTACTACCTCTTAACTCCTGATCTTGGAAACTGAATTAGATGGCTAAGTTAAACTGATAAAAAGGTCGTTTATCATAACCCGAGCAGATAAACCCCCTTTAGGGGCAAATGTTGTAAGGAAAAAACAACCCCTCACCTCTTTTGCATGGGGGCCAATCCAATGGTGATACGTGGCCCTATTAGGGAGCAGACACGTGTTAACCGTAAAAGGACCACAAGGGTCCTTCTCTAAGACTGACACATGGCAAGCCCTTGGTGTTTGACACAAATGGCAAAAAGCCTTAAATGAGGTAAACCCAAAAGGCTAAAAATTACCTCACCTATGCTACGTGTCAATCAACGAGAGGGCATCCAATCAGAAGACCCCATTTTAGGGAAAAACTAGGAGGCTCAAGCCCTCCTAACTAGTATAAATATCCTTATATCACATCAGAAAAGGTAAAATTTCACATACCCCATAAATGATGTATTGTCATATCAGAGCATCTCTGTCAAAGTTTTATCTCTCTAAAATACTGACTTAAGTATCAAAGGGGAAATCAACCCAAACCCTCCAGGGTTAGTTTCCTTCATGCAGGTTCAAAGGGAGAATCGGATCATTACCTACACAAGTTTCATCAATTACCCTTTTACACTTGAAGAAAATCAAGCACGCAACAACATTTCTAGTGGTGGAAGAGCGACCAAAGGTGAGATTAATCTGTCAATTTTTCCTTTCAAATACTGTAGTTAGGAGTTATTGTTTTCCGAATTTTTTCTCCAACAATGCTAATAGAAGCATATCTTCCATGCTTGCGGCGGTTTCAAACTTACTTATCAAAATACCGTCCACGTAAGATCGAAAACATGTGCGCTTTTTTCCCGTTGTTTCAGAGGAAAGCTACTTGAAGTAGAGGCATAGTAAGAAAACTCAAAACTGAGTAGCAAGTTTATAATTAAAAAATGCTACTTGAAGTAGCGAGTTCCAAGTAGCTTAATATCCCCTCCATTCCATTTTATGGCAATGCCTCGTATAAAATATACAAAATACGTTCGTTCTTACCCGAGGCTACGTGGACGATATTAATGTAAATAAGTTTCAAAATTAAGTAAAGTGGAAATTTGATAATCTTTAAGCATTATTCAAGAAAACAATTTCATCAGATATCTATACGACTATACGTGACGAGAATTGCTCGGATATTACTTGGTATAAGAATAAAACGAACTCACATATCGCCTAAGGCCAAACAAAAACAGAAGCTAGTAAGATTTGGAGTGCCTCATATCAAAAAAGGGCATAGCTCGAGCAAGTTTAAAGTTGGACGAAACCCACCCTTTTTAGGCGGTACAGGAATGTCACATCCTGAACACGGACCAGATCAACCTAAGTTAGTTTGGGACACAAATACAATTGATGGTCCACCATACGGATACGGGATACCCACAGGCTGAGGCCGCACGCATACTCAGCAGTAAGCATGACTGATGACTACTTGGATTGTCAAACATTAACTTAACTATCATTCTCTTTTTTAAAATTGCAGGTGACATGCAAAATGATGTCAATTTACCCAATCTTTTTTGTCAATTAATTAGCAGGAAAAAAAGGGGGTTTCTTTTCTATTTCTATTCTGGTTCGCAACAACAGGGGGAATAGGGAGAAACAGAAGAGTTGAGCATGAGCATGTTAGAGTCAAGTTTGGAGCAAATTTCAATGCAAAACTTCATACTTGATGCCGATGATTATGAATTCGGGACATTTGAATGGTTTTTGTATGCGGGAATATCATGTTTTCTTGTTATTTTTGCTGGGATTATGTCTGGTCTTACTCTTGGTTTAATGTCTCTCGGCCTCGTTGAACTCGAAATTCTTCAACGGAGTGGCACTTCTACTGAGAAGAAACAATCAGGTTTTTGTTTTTTTAATTTGTTTTCAATTTCAATTCAAATGACCCAACAATGGTGTTGGTGTTGTGTCTGGTTTATTGACCTGGTATCAAGTTAATTCATTTATCTGTTGTTATTTCTGCATACTGATATGATTAATTATTATGGCCATTCCAAATCCTTATTTCCTGTTTGACTAATTTTGATTACCAAGATTAACTAGAAGAGGCCAATCCTCATGTATTTTATATTTTTAATTATACGTATTTTATAAGTAATTGTTAAATCTTGAAAGCTTCATAAGTTTAATTTTCTAATTTTGATTATTTATTCACTTACCTTCGAAATGTTGTGTCAGTTATCAGATACTTGTATGTGGCTGCTGTTGGTTTCAGTATGTCAGAACTGTTACTACTAATGTTTGAACCCTATGTCGGTTGTTGTTGACATTGATTAGATCATATCATATTGACTTCCTACCAATTTATTATGCATGTTGTGGGTTTTTTGATGGATATTTTGTGCTTATCAATAATAATAATGGTGAATATCTCTTCTCTAAAGTTCTTACTACTTTTCATTTTAGTTCTTTTTTTTTTTTTTCAAAGATCTGCCTTTATTCCTCAGTGAATTGTGTTTGTTCCCTTTTGGCACTACTTTATCCCACTTGTTAGAGCCATATATATTTGACTCCACATTACCTCATCATGTTGTTACAGTATAGGAAGAATTTCAGAGAACGGACGGGTAGATTAGGATAGACAGATTGTTCTTCATTAATGCAGGTGTTGGAATATATGCGCTGATTGACTGACTCAAGCTAATGAGCCAATATAAATTCAGGAAGTAAACACGATTTAACCTTTATAGCAGCTCTGTTTTTTCGGTTCTCCCATATTGCCTTTTGACACTATTCACGTACTCCACTTTGAACTTCTTGTTTTTTTATGCTAAAACTTCTTGTATTATTCCTATTTTAGGATAAATATAGCCATTTGGGTTCCTGTTAGATTCATATCATTATATATTCTCTTAATATCAATTTTTTATAATTTTGACGTGTACACAATTAAAAATATTTTTGCTCAAAATTGTGCTTTTAGAACTTGTTAAGGACTTTGTGTACAAATTTAGAATTAAAGAAGAAAGTAGTATGTAATCTAATATGTTTTCAGTTGTTGTGATGATACAATTGTTAGCATCAAAGTACATTTTGTTATCTGTTTTGTTTTGGTGCATATGGATTTAGAAAGGGAAGTGCTGTAGATGAGACTTGATCCCCATAACGCTATACCGTCTAACTTAGTTGGCATCCATGCATTATCTTCTTTGCTATATTTTTGATAACTTAGTGTGGGTCCCTTTTGAGTTTTTCTGAAAAAATAGGGGGATATTTTCAGTACGAAAACACTTCCAATTTTCTGGAGATTGGTAAAGAGAGTCTCACTTGTCTAGATTGCCTAAATTGGTGGTCTAAGTAGCATTGGATTGACGATCTGGAGCATTTGCACCTTGGCTTTCATGAAAAATTAGCAATCTAGAATTTGACATCTACAGTTGCATTTTTTAGAGTCCCCTTAGAGAGACTTCGATGGGACATTATAATGTCATTTTTTAAAACAGATTGGCTGTTAATTTCTGCAATGATATGTTAAATTTGATTCATTCTTTCCTACCATTTCAGCTGTTATTTTACCAGTTGTCCAGAAGCAGCATCAGCTTCTTGTGACCTTGCTTCTATGTAATGCTTGTGCGATGGAAGTAAGTAAATGCTGACAAGTTGCTGCCAAATCGAAATTCGAGCCCTTCATTGCTCAATTTTTAAAAATGTCTTGTGCAGGCACTGCCGATTTACTTAGATAAGATTTTCCATCCTTTTGTCGCAGTAGTGCTCTCTGTTACCTTTGTTCTAGCTTTTGGAGAGGTAGGTTCTTCTTTGATTTGCCCTTGTCAAAATTTACATATTCTATGTAGCAGAACTGATATTTGCACTTATGATACGGTCAGATTATTCCCCAAGCCATTTGTACAAGATATGGACTTGCTGTGGGCGCAAATTTTGTTTGGCTTGTGCGCATTCTTATGATAATCTGTTATCCCATATCTTTTCCTATCGGGAAGGTAAGCTTAGTTATCTTATCTCAGCTGGATTTGTCATTATTATATGAGGCTTAATAGAGAATGTATTAAAAAGGAGAACTTAACTCATTATAGGAGATAAAGGTGGCCGGAAATATGAAAAACTGGTAAAAGTTTTAACATTTGCTGCAATCTTTCTATACCATTAATACCAATAATTTGTTGAATTACTACATTTACACCATTGTTATCTTCTTTGTGATACCAAGATGTGATAGTCTATTATGGAACTCTGGTTTGCCCAACCCACTAAGAATACTGGTTTAAAATTTCTTGATGGCACAATAGTTTTTCGTTTAAAGCTAAATTAATAAACATGTATTTCAATATAACCTCTGTTTTTATATATAAAGCTTGTAATGCTTATGACTCTGATGACTTCTTTTGGTTCAACGACAAACCTGATATCAGCAAGTAGATAATTGATCATACCCACATTTTACCATGATAATGCTAACCCTCTGATTCACTTGAAAATTACTGTTAAACAATGTAAATTAAGGACTTCAATGTTGGATTTTGGATGGTGGAACTTGGAGCCTGGATGGTAGAGTAGATAGTGGAATTTATGGGGGTAGGCTTGATGGTGGTAAGTTTTGCTGTTAGTTAATTATTGGGAATAGTACATCTAAGCGTCTGGATTAGGTGAATGCAAGTAGCTTGATTGATGATTAATATCACTGATATATAGAAGCCCTATTTGTACTAATGCTTCTAATTAGACCATCTGTCTTTTTTAGTGGTAATTTCTTTGGTAATGACTTCAGCATTAGATGCCTATCTAAATTTGACAGGTTTTGGATGCAATACTTGGACACGATACTGTCTTATTTAGGCGAGCTCAACTAAAAGCCCTTGTCTCTATACATAGTATGGAGGTATTAATCGTATTTGTTTGTACAAAGACTTTAATGAGAACGCTTACCTGTAAAATAGTGTTATTACGTCTGACTTTCCCCATTTAACTCTTATCTAGGAAGGTAAGGGTGGAGAACTTACCCATGACGAGACAACTATAATCAGTGGAGCACTAGATTTGACAGAGAAGGTCTTGTTCGTTGCCATCTGATTGAAAGTTGTTTCTCTTTGATGTGTATGTTTGCATCCTTTGTTATTAATTCTACATTCTCTACTGGTTGAACTGGTTATCTTTTCAACAGACAGCTGAAGAGGCGATGACACCCATAGAATCAACCTTTTCCTTGGATGTAAACGCCAAGCTTGATTGGTAAGTTTGTTCCCAGGATATTTTAATATTCTATGCCTCAAGAATCTGACTGCGAAATATGCTTTCTAATGTGTATACGGAGTTCAGAAGATACGCTTTGATTAGTGTTTTTTCAAGAGGACTTGAGGCAAATGGTGAAATTTGCTGCTTAAACTAGTCACATGTCAACTGATGAAGCAAATTATGTAAACATATCTTTGAATTATAGGGAGGCAATGGGAAAAATACTTGCACGCGGTCACAGTCGTGTTCCTGTATATTCTGGGAACCCAAGAAACATTATAGGACTGTTGCTGGTGGGTGAGAAAACATTAAAGTGAACTTGTGCAACCAAAGCTTTTCCTTCTATAACGATGAACCTTACTTTTATCATCTGACATTGATGGTCATCTAGGTGAAGAGCTTGCTCACAGTGCGACCAGAAACTGAAACCCCAGTCAGTGCCGTTTCTATTCGCAGAATTCCTCGGTTAGTGCATACCACATTTTAGCACTTTTTCTCTGACGACTTTGTAGGTAGCATATTAGTGGTTGACAGACATTAAGTCTTTCAGGGTTCCAGGCGACATGCCTCTGTATGATATCCTTAATGAGTTTCAAAAAGGAAGTAGCCATATGGCGGCTGTAGTGAAGGTCAAAGGAAGAAGCAAAGAAAGCCAACAAGCTAGCAACAAAGAAAATCCTGAAATAAAAGGAGCTGACAATGTGATGTCTGAACTATCAGCCCCTTTGCTTCCTAAAGATGATAAAGAATCAGATACTGTTGTTCTTGATATTGATCAGCAGCTAATGGAAGGAAAAAGGAATACGCAAAGTCCTGTACAAAATGACGAAACAACAAATGGCTTTTGTGATGTTTCTGAAGATGTTGAAGATGGCGATGTAATTGGCATTATTACCTTGGAAGATGTCTTTGAGGAACTTTTGCAGGTGGGCTTCACTCATCAGTCATCATGTACCCTCTTTCTCTTTAAGATTGGTATTATGAACCTTGAGCATCAAAAATACTCAATTTCTTCTCAAAGATGCTTTAAGTAGAAGGGCATTTGATAGTACATCAAATAAAGTGGGTTAATTTTCATTTTGTTGGTTTTTCGGAAGCAATTTTTCCTCCTTAGGTCTCCTCTTTAAATCTTCTTTTCTCCTCCCATATATGTTGGAGGGTGAACAATTGTAGCCATCATTTGGATGATGAAAACAAAAACTGAGTTTTGTATACTTAGCCAGATTCCTCATGTCGCATTATTGCTTGTGCAGGAAGAGATTGTTGATGAGACTGATGTCTATGTTGATGTACATAAAAGGTAGAGTATGGTAATTTATTAAGCAAAATATGTGGCATGCACATTTGTTAAAACATTAATAACAAGATACTATGGTACTCACAGGATACGTGTGGCAGCGGCTGCAGCAGCATCATCTGTTGCAAGAACTCCATCAGGCCGTAAGCTAATTGGGCAAAAGGCGGTGAGTGACGATATCTTTGTTCACAATATTGATTATAACCTGTTTGCAGCATAGAGATTAGGTTATCAAATGGTATATGCCCACCCAAGGCTCATTGTTGGCATTGGCCAAATAAAAAGAATTGATTTCCAATTATCTATAACTCTCACATCCGCTTCTATTCAAATCCTCTTTTTTAAACAACATTGTGAGTCAGCCTGTTCTAGCTTCAAAAAATACTTTCAACATCTGGGGTGTCTTCCTTGAACTTGATTCTAAATTTTGATGTTGTGGGTATTTCGGAACCAATTTTCCTACATCTCTTAACTTGTAAGGGGCAGATGGACCTCCCTCTGGTTAGTTCTAAACCATGGTTTTAAATCTTGGATGAGGTCACAATTGCGGTAAAGGTTGTTGAACCACTGACGCAGTCAATGTCGATGGTTGGCAGGCTGCAGCTGGTTGCAGCCTTAGTTCTCGGTCATGGTAGCTCAAATACCTGTACAATATGGTCGCGATTCGGTGATCAGCCAAGGTTTAATATTCTTTCTGCAGTCTTTAGGCTCTCTGCCAAAGCTCTCAGTAACATTGTGCAAGTGACTGATCCTCTATTACTTTTCTGGGCGTTAAAGGAGGGTCAGACACTTGCACTGTTGCACATGTAATTTTTTCTGTTAGTTACTTAGATATTGTCTCCCAAACGTTCCCATTCTGTTTATCCCTTTATTAAACAGCTGCAATTTATGATATGTAAGTCATTTTTGCTAGCATTACTTTTAGAGAACGACGTAGCTCCAATGTAGCAGTTCCAGTTTGTATGAGTACCAGTTTTACTAGCCTCTCTAATTGTTAGCTCTAAATTGCTGTGTTCTTGTTTGCGTTTGGAGGTTGTTGTCAACTTCACTATTTTCTCTGAAATAACTAAAAGTACTAAGTTGATATACTAGAATAGTTCGCTGATGATCTTAAAGAAGAATTACTAATTTTGTGCTGCATTGTGTTTAGGGAGAGCAGAGCAGGCATGTCCAGATTGTGAAGACATCCGAGCAAAACTTACGCAGCAAATGATGCCCGTAAACCTTTTCTGCTCATAGATATGAGTTATATTGCAATTATCTTGAAATTTTATCTGTGTATTCTCCCTTATCCGCAGTCTGTAGTCTTATTCTCGTGAGCAAAGTCCCAAGAAAATTGTCAGTAGCCTGAGCTGAGGCTATTCCTATAATATAGTAAAGAAGCCAGATGCAGTACTGTAATGTGAGCTTTTACTTGTTAGAGATAGATCTGTATCTAACTACGCTAGCAGATTAGCAGAGCGGCCAATCTGCAGAAGTTTCCAATGATAAATTTCTGTTGAAAAAAGGGATCTACTGATTTACTGGTATTTCAACCGCATGTCTAGCACATCAAATTAAATAGCCTCTTTCTATGAAGTGGCCATTTAGGGAGATCATGTATCCTACACCCGGGTATACCATGCTCATGTACCATGCTCGTGGTACACCCGGTGGCATTTTGGTTATTAAAGCCATTTCTAGGGGCACGTTGTTGATCTTCGCGTAACA
Source organism: Patellifolia procumbens (assembly GCA_947645195.1). Classification (NCBI taxonomy): domain Eukaryota; kingdom Viridiplantae; phylum Streptophyta; class Magnoliopsida; order Caryophyllales; family Amaranthaceae; genus Patellifolia; species Patellifolia procumbens. The sequence continues at coordinate 122,482 of CANSGD010000708.1, read as the reverse complement.
ACACAAAGCAATTATACATACTGGCACTAATCATCCCCAAACCCAAAAATCCCTAATTTTTATGCAAAAAAAATGGGACAGAAAATTGCTGAATTCAAGCAAATCGAATTGATTTCCGCAAAATCAAACAACAAATTAAGAAATTCGTTGCTAATTTTTGAAATATTTCAGATTTTTATAAGGTGAAAAGTTGAAACTTTGAACTCAACAATGACAGAAATAGAAATTGTAGAACCAATCGAAGAACAAAATCAAGGTAACTCATTGTTAGTTCTACTTATTTCATGAATAGATGCACCATTTCAAATAATTGATTATTTTAGGTTAATGAGCAACTGTTTCATGAAGTGAAGAATAAGGGTTTAGATGAAAAGGTAAGGCTTTAGAAAAAAAATGCCAGAACGTATAACAATCGCTCATTTCTAAAATGAGCAGATTTATTTTAACTCACTCGAGCATAATGTTTACTGATGTTCATATGCAAAAAACGTTGCTTATTTGATCAGATGAGTAAAATAAAACCATTCATTTCTCAAATGAGCAGATTTATTTTAACTCACTCAAGGTCAGAATGTTTACTGATCTTCCTGTGCAAAAAACATTGCTCATTTGATCAAATGAGTAAAATAAAACAGTTCATTTTATGAATGAGCAGATTTATTTTACCTCACTAAAGATCAGAATGTTTATTGATCAAAACAAAAATGCTCATTTGTCAAAATGAGCAGCTTGATTTCTCTTCAAGACAAAATAAACTACTCATTTGATCAAAATGAGTAAAGTAAAATAAAACATTTCATTTTGTGAATGAGCAAAGTTATTTTAACTCACTCAATATCAGATCATCATGTGAACTATATTAAACATGTTTTTCAGGATGCTCAAAGATTTCAGTGTCTACTTATTTAGATACAAATTCCTCAGAAGCTTTAAATGAATACTTTTGTAGGTGATGACACAAACAATACAACTGATATTCTAATAAAAGAAGCAGAAGAATCTAAGCTTAGGCAAAGTAGTAAGTACTGAAAAAATGGCATATGAACTTTACAATGACTATGCTTACAAAATTGGGTTCCGAGTTCGTTTATCAAAATTAAGAAAAAGAGAAAGTGGAGTAATAATATATTTTTACACATTGATGAAGATATAAACAATGAGAAATATATATTTGCTTATTTTAAGATACGGTGCTAATATATATATATTCTATTGTGTTAAAATAAAGAATAAATAGAATAATAGAAGACAAATAACTAAATGAGCAACATTTTTGTAAGTAAATCAGCAACATTTTTTAATTGAATAAATAAATCACAACAGAACTTGAAAAACACAGTAAATAAGCAATACAACTTTCAAATGAGCAATAATATAATTCTTTGTTGATATGCTTCGTTGTGATTTTATATGATGGCTCAACCCCGGAGGACAAAATTTATAGTTGTGTTCCATTCTATGTCTCACAACCACAAATTGGTAGTTTTTATCAATTTCAAAGTAAACCATAGCCTTGCATCCGAATCTTCAATCAAGTTTGGTATATTGTTTGTCCACTTGCCCTTTCAATCCTTTTTTCCTTCTTTGTTGCAGAAAATTCTCTACCCTATAAATGTTTACTTATCAATAAAGATTTATATAATTGTTCATTTGAAAGTTACGATATTCATTTAGTTATTTTTCAAGTTCAAGTATAATCTATTTGCTCATTTGGAAACAATATTACTCATTTACTTGTATTATATTCGATTACTCTATTTCGTCTTTATTTTAACATATTAAAAAATATTATTTGCTCATTATAAGATATATTTCTCATTTGATATACAAACTAGTTCCATACAGCAAATTTCGCAGTCTAAATAAATAAACCAAGAAATAATGTAACAAAGATAAATTTATATTGATAATGTGTTGGGTACAATCTCTGTATTACAACTTATATAAAATAAACTAAGTCCTCTGATTCTGTTCCGTGGCTTGATATCGACACGTGTTGATGACGATCTTGACTTGAGTGTAGGACAACGTTTTGTCAACGTCAGTCTAAGATTAAGTATTGGATGACGTTTTGTCAAACTGAGCCTGAGTGTTGGATGACGTTTTGTTAATGTCAACCTGAGTCTGAGTGTTGGATGACGTTTTGTTAATGTCAACCTGAGTCTGAGTGTTGGATGACGTTTTGTCAACGTCAACCTGAGTCTGAGTGTTGGATGACGTTTTGTCAACGTCAACCTGAGTCTGAGTGTTGGATAACGTTTTGTCAACGTCAACCTGAGTCTGAGTGTTGGATGACGTTTTGTCAACGTCAACCTGAGTCTGAGTGTTGGATGACGTTTTGTCAACGTCAACCTGAGTCTGAGTGTTGGATGACATTTTGTCAACGTCAACCTGAGTTTGAGTGTGGGGTGACGTTCTGCCAACGTCAACCTGAGTTTGAGTGTAGGGTGACGTTTTGTCAACGTCAACCTGAGTTTGAGTGTAGGGTGACGTTTTGTCAACGTCAACCTGAGTTTGAGTTTTTGTTTGGGTTTATTCGAGTGAGGGCTGACACAGCTTGAATCTCAGTCGAATGTGTTTGAGTTTCTCTGAACAGTCGGCACGAATTTGATGTGCTTATTGACTACTTCAGAGAGGATTTCCAAGAGAAATTTGAGAGCTCTTGAGAATAATGATCTTCCGACCCCTGTAACTGAAGGTGGAGAGGTCTATTTATAGGGGATGGAAACCCTACATGGACTTTTGTTTGGTGTGGGTTTGGGCCCGTTTATGACTTGGTAGTCTTTTTACCTTGTCCATTTAACCATCTGTTTGGGCCGTAATATGCATTGACCTAAATATTTTTCAACCCAAATTATGTTTATTTAATTTGGGCTTTATTTAGGTGGGCTAAATTAATAAAATTGGGCTATTATTTCTTTCAGCTCAAAATTAATTAATTTAATTTTAATGTAAAACACTAATAATTTTTTAGTGTCTACAAATTGCCCCCTCGAGACTATGTCACTTACACGATTTTAAGTGTTTCGGCGTGACAAAGTCTCGACATCCTTGTCTTTTGACTTGTAAGTCATTTTATTTTGAAAGTGTCATTTTGTCGTAACCGCAAGTTAGCAAATAACAAAATTTGTGGGATCATACCAAAAACGCAATTTAGGATGTTTTAGTATGACAAGGTATTACCAACTGGGTATGAGTTTGAATTTTTTTTTTAATGTTACCTACTCGAAGTCTTACTCGTCGGATAACATAATATTGGAACCATGCCACTAACACAATTTGAGTGTGTTGATGAGTACTTGAAATATACGACTTTTAACTTAGAAGTCATTATTTCCAATTTTGTTTCTTCATAAGAGAATAAAAAATATTTTGTTTATATTTTAGAGAAGTGTATATTGGTAAGCTTAGGAAAACATTCCTACATTTAAGCAACCGTAATCATTCAAGATAATATCTATTCATAAAAAGATATCTTAATATCTTTCCATAATATCAAAAATCATAGATTAGATCAAGTATTGCCTTTATATATGTGAGATTACACGTCTTCAACTCTTCACAACAAATCAACAATGTCTTGCCCTTGTCTCTGCTATTAGCGCCGTGCGCAGGCAATGATCTCACCCTTGCTCTTTCTTTTCTTTAATGGTGATGTATGTTATGGGGCATCATATCATGATTTTTTATTTTTTTGCTTTAGTTGCGGACGTCGTGCACAGTCAACCCAGAGGTACTCTTTTTTTTATTATTTATTTTATTATTCTTTGCTTTAGCTATTCCACTCCATGTGCCAGCCAATTTCCTAGCTTTGTCCCTCCCATGAGAAGAAGTATTTTGTTTTCATTGAGTTTGTAGTAGTAGCAATTTTATATTTTATTAGTATTAGTATTTTGCTTCTTCAAGTCGGATACCAAATTAAATTGTATACAATGAAGTCTAAGCACGCCAACTGTAGTCATAGTATTGGTTTAATTTTCTTTTCCTTTTCTTTTTTTTATTACCCATAAATGATAGGTAATGGTGCAATTACAGAGAACAGTTTCACATTGTACTCTCCCACTTATCTTTGTTTAGATTGGTGAACGAGATACAACGTCTAACACAAAATTCAATCTACGTTTTTTTGCAGTGACTGAATTTTGTGGTTCGATCTTGTGACTCTTCGCGTCAAAGAGTAGTTAGAAGTTTTCGGGCTTTTGAAGGTATAATTTTTTTTTACTTTACTGCTCGAAACTCTTCTTATTTTGTTATTTGTTTTGCATATTGTGTCGTTGTATGCCCCATTTTTTTGTTGTCAAGCAGGAAACAATTTTTGAAGGCACTTATAGAAGACCGTCGTGATGTTCCATCATGCTGGTCGTGATGAGTTCATCGGAGGTGTTAGGTCATCATGCTAGTCGTGATGAACTTATCACCTTTAGATGGTATTTGAAGACACTTGTAGAAGGCCGTCGTGATGTTCCATCATGCTGGTCGTGATGAGTTCATCGGAGGTGTTAAGTTATCATGCTAGTCGTGATGAACCTATCATCTTTAGATGGTATTTGAAGACACTAGTAGAAGGCCGTCTTGTTGTTCCATCATGCTGGTCGTGATGAGTTCATCGGAGGTGTTAGGTCACCATGCTAGTCGTGATGAACCTATCATCTTTAGATGGTATTTGAAGACACTACAGAAGACTATCGCGATGGGTCATCACGTTGTGCTCACCCTATGCATGACAAAAGGTATTTGATTCCCTCTGGTTTTTATTATTATTATTTTTTATTATTTGCATGATAGTCGACCTAATGCTAATAAACAATAATTTCATTATAATTCATCTTCATCATATTTGGCATAATGAGACAATCATTTGTAAGACATCTTCATGCTGATCGAATTTCAACCTTATTTTGAGATTTTTGAGTTACGAGTTTTAGTGACAACTTAAATTTGAGGTCAAGATGACACACTTGAGGGTCAACCAAATTTGAGGTTAAGGTGACACGTTCAAGCGTCAACTTAAATGTGAGGTTATACTGACACGTTTTGGATGTCAACCAAATTTGAGTTTAGGATCGATGACGCGTTTTAAGGTGGCATCCTAAGTTTTGAGCTTAGGATGACGCAATTTGAGTGTCAACCAAATTTGAGGTTAGGGTGACACATTTAGGTGTCAACCTAAGTTTGAGGTTAGGGTGGAACGTTCTGGGTGTCAACCAATATTTGAGGTTAGGGTGACACATTTAGGGTGTTAACTTGAGTCTAAGGTTAGGACGACACGTTTTGGGTGTCAACCAAGTTTAGAGTTGAGGTGACACATTTTGGTGTCAACCTAAATTTGAGGCAGTGACATGTTTAGGATGTTAAACAAATTTGAGGTTAGGATGACGCATTTTTAGTGTCAACCAAATTTAAAGTTAGGCCGACACATTTATGGTTCAACCTAAATTTGATGTTAGGATGACACATTTTGAGTGTCACCCATATTTGAGGTTAGGTGACATGTTTGGCGTCAATATCAAGTTGAGGCGGTGACATGTTTAGGATGTCAACCAAATTTGAGGTTAGGATGACGCTCTAAGGGTGTCAACCTAAGTTTGATGTTAGGATGACGCATTTTGATTGTCAACCAAATTTAAGGTTGGGGTGACACATTTATGGTGTCAGCCTAAGTTTGATGTTAGGATGACACATTTCAAGTGCAAACAAATTTGAGGTTAAGGTGATACATTTAGGATGTCAACCTAAGTTTGAGGTTAGGGTGACACGTTTTGGGTGTCAACCAAAATTGGGGTTAGGATGGCATGTGTAAACGTCAACCTAAATTTGAAGTGAGGGCATCTCCTTAACACCACTTGAAGCAAACATCGCAAAAGGGCTTTAGGTAAACTAGAGGCTACTCCAACCCTGATTGACGATGAAGTGGACCAACTTGAAGAACATATGAGACTCATTCAAGAGTGACCCTTTGAATGGATGGATTCAGAGTGACCCCACCTTTTTCTGCTTAGATTTTGATCTCTTTTTTTTGTGTGATTGACTATTGCATTCTATTTCATGAATAAAAGTCTTATTACTTTGTTTCGTTGTTCATAATTTATACTCTTGCGGGCCAGGAGTATTACAATGAGGATTTTTTTGTTGCGATGGCTGCACTTGAAAGTTTTTATTTTTCAAGCTGCCTACGTACTTGCAAAATGATTATCAAATGACCTTGCAAGATCAAGCCAACGTAGTTCAAGTGATGCAATTTTTTTTTTCATGAGCAGTTTACCCTCTTACTTAGGAGCTTACATGAGCTCACAACTTTAACAATAATATCTCTTCAGGAACTTGTCGTTGATAGGTCCTACACGTAATCCTTCAGCGTTGACAATTTTGTAGGCTCCATTAGTGTAGACCTCTTGTACCACATAAGGACCATCCCATTTTGAAGTGAACTTACTCCCTGTTTTGCGAGAAGTAATGATGGGTCTTCTTATAGCTAGAACCATATCTCCTACTTGAAAGGAGCGAGGTCTGACTTTCTTGTTGAAGGCGCGTGACAGACGGGCCTGGTAACACTCTGATTTTTGTTGTGCTTGAATCCTTTTTTGATCAAGTGCTTCTAATTCGGCCAGTCGAAGGCTATCATTTTCATCACTTGTCAAACCTTCTTGTATGGCTATTAGCAACGAAGGGATTTGAAGTTCTAGGGGTAAAACAGCTTCAACACCGTACACCAACGCATATGGGGTTGACTGTGTTGGGAATTTGTATGTTGTTCTGTATGCCCAGAGGGCCTCCCCTATTTTTTCATGCCAGTCACGCTTGGATTTGGCAACAACTTTGCTCAACAACTTGCATAATGTCTTGTTGAAAGCTTCAGCTGTGCATTGTACATCGATGACTTATATTGAGTGAACTTGAACTTCTCACATAAGCTGTTCATCAACTTATTGTAAAATGGCGTTCCGTTGTCAGTGACAATTCGTCGGGGTACTCCGTACCTGTATATAATGTGAGCGCAAATGAAGTCAACAACATTCTCCTTTTTGACCTCTCGAAGAGGAATAGCTTCTCCCATTTAGAAAAGTAGTCTGTAGCTGCCAAGATGTATGTGTGTCCCGCAGATGACTTTGGCGTGATTGGACCAACTACATCAAGTCCCCATGCTTCAAAGGGCCAGGATGTAACCGTGGGATGCAAGGGTTCCGGAGGTTGATGCATGAAATTAGCATGGAATTGACAAGCTTCACACTTCCTTGCGTAATCCATGCTGTCTTGGACCATAGTTGGCCAGTAATAGCCCATCCTTTTTATGCGGTCATGCAACTTTGGTCCTGACTGGTGAGCACCACATACCCCAGAGTGAACTTCTTCTATTGTTTGTTTTGCTTCTTCATCTCCTAGACATCTCAACCATAGTCCATGAAAGGACCGTCGGTAAAGAGTCCCCTTATAATATATGAAGCGTGGGGCTCGACGACGAATCTCCGTTCTGTGCTTTGCATCACTTGGCATCTTTTCATGAGCCAAGTAATCAATAATTGGTTGACGCCAATCTTCTTCGTCAATTTGATAGACGGATATGATGTCAACTTCTTCAACATCCTCTTCGTTCTTACTGACAATCCAGACTTCTTCCATATATTCTTCATTTGGAGCAACAACCCAGCGTTTGCAAACTGGTACTACCGTAGTGTCCTCTGCCCCCAGTGCCAAGGTGGCTGCAAGCCCAGCAAGTGCGTCAGCCATTTTGTTGGCACTCCTTCGGACATGCTTTAATTTGAAGGTATCAAGCTTATCGAGTAACTTCAATGCTTGTTTATGATAAGGGACCAGATCTTCCTTTTTTACTTCATACTCTCCTGAAAGTTGCTTTAAAACCAACTCCGAGTCACCATAAATGTCTAAGTCTTTGAGTCCCATTTCAGTTGCCATTTGTAGACCTAGTATGAGCGCTTGATACTCAGCCATGTTATTTGTGCATAATTGAGTCAACACAAAGAGTACGTCAGTACATGCTTTTCTGGGGATATGAAGACAACTCCTGCTCCCGCACCGTCTCGACGAGCAGCACTGTCGAAGTACATTTGCCAAGGTGGGAGTATGTCAATGAAAAATATATCTTCGCCCGGCAAGTCATCTGAAAGCTCCCACTCTGCTGGCACTGGATGATCTGCAAAGAAGTCGGCTATTGCTTGTCCCTTGACAACCTTTTGATGGATGTACACAATGTCATATTGTTTTATGAGCATGGCCCACCTTGAAAGTCTTCCAGACAATACCGGTTTTGAAAGGATGTACTTTATTGGGTCAGCTTTTGAGATGTCACGGACTGTATCAGCCTGCATGTAATGCCTCAACTTCTGAATTGCAAAGACCAAAGCAAGACAAATCTTTTCCATAGGTGAGTAGTTCAGCTCTGCACCTACCAAGGTTTGACTCTAGTAGTAAAGTGTTGTTTCTTTGCCCTTTTCTGTTTCTTGGGCACACATTGCCCCCAAGGATCCCTCGTACAAAATGAGCGGCTTTCCTTTTATTGGTGCCCCCAAGACAGGAGGAGAAAACAAGTACTTCTGTATGCTTTCAAAGCCTTTCTTACATGAATCATCCCATTCAAATGGGGCATTTTTTCTCATGAGATGACTAAAGGGATGACATCTCCCAGCTAGATTGGAGATAAACCTTCTGATGTATGCAAGATGTCCTTGTAAACCACGCAACTCTTTGAGGTTTCTTGGTTCAGGCATTTCTTGAATTGCCTTAATTTTGGCTTGGTCAATTTCAATACCTCTATGCTTGATAACGAAACCTAGAAATTTTCCTGAGGTAACGCCAAACGCACACTTAAGAGGGTTCATTTTCAGTTGGCATTCCCGTAGTCTTTGAAAGACTTTACGAAGATCATGTAAATGGTTCTCCCTCTTTTTTGATTTGACCACCAAGTCATCTACATAACATTCCACAATTTTGTGCATCATGTCTTCAAAAATCTTCTGCATTGCGCGTTGATACGTAGCTCCAGCGTTCTTTAACCCAAATGGCATGACCACATAACAAAAATTTCCTTTTTGGGTACGAAAAGCGGTGGCCTCTTGATCTTCAGGTGCCATGAGTATTTGATTGTAACCAGCAGTACAATCCATAAATGACAAGGCCTCATGACCAGTAGTAGCGTCAATCATGATTTCCACCACATGAAGTGGGAAATCATCTTTTGGACAAGCTTCATTTAGGTCACGGAAATCTACGCAGATTCGCAATTGCCCGCTTTTCTTTCTCACTGGAACAATGTTTGCTACCCATGTGGTATACTTAACTTCACGAATGAACCCTGCGTCGATGAGCTTGTTTACTTCAGATTCGATTTCGGGAATCATTTCAGGTCTGAAACGTCTTTGGGACTGTTTCTTTGGGTTCATGTCTTTTTTGACGGCCAGTCGGTGGACAACGACTTTTGGGTCGAGTCCAGGCATCTCCTTGTAACTCCATGCAAAGACATCTTTGTATTCAGAGAGTAGGTTGAAGTACTCTTCTTCTTCTTCTTGTGATAGATGAGCACTAATATAGACGGGGCGTGGCTCGTCTGGAGTCCCTAGGTTTAACTCTTTTAGATCATCCACAGTGGCTTGCCCCCCGTCCTCGAGGGATTTGGGTGCCTCATTTGTCTCCACTTATTTGTCGCTATCACGAGCTTCATTGCCTGTGATATGGTTTGAAGACATAAGTTCAAAACTTTCCTCTTCTTTTCTGTCAGACGGGGTACTCTGGTTGGTATGTACCACAACCCTCCCCTTCACTTTTAAGGGTCCATGCTCGATGATGTCTACCACTTGTGTGCGCTTCATGCGAGAAGGCACAACACTCTTAAGTTCACTGTCTTCTTTAACTTTGTCGTCCCTTCTTCCAATGCGACTCATCACTGATTGCCTTTGTCGATGGTTACTTGAGGCTGACACACCTAGACGATCAAAAACTTGTGCTTTCTTCTTAAAAGGGAGAGCATTTTTATGTGGAATGTGACCTTTTAAATCCGTACCCTCCTTCTTTCCATTCCCTCTAAGCCTTCCAAATACAGATTCACGCTTCTTAGGGGCAGGTGGTTGCAGCCGATCAAAAACTGACACCCTTGGATTAGCTGTATTATTTTCACCTTCATTTTCCTTGGCCTCCTCAGTAGTAATATACTGTGTAGAAGAAAGGTTCTTCCTATGTCGTGCAGAAATCCGAATAGGTGTTGGAGGTTCGAATCCCAAACCTGATTTAGTTGGTTGAACGACAGTACCATGTTCTTGTAATCTCTTCTGTGTATCATTAAGTCCATGAGATTTTACTTCAATGACCCTTCCCATAGGTGCTGGGTTTTCAAAGTCATAACCAGATTTTGCCAAGAGCTTATAGGCATTGGGATCAAATCTAACCTTATTAAGCCATTTTCTTCTAGTTGTCTCCTCAGATTCTGAGATTGGAGGCTTGTAAATTTGACTTTGGTTGGCCTTAGACAAGGGAAGCATTGTTTCATTCTTCAAAGTTTGAAGAGTACTTACGTCCACCCGTGCATCTATCTTTGGTTCAACTTTTAAACCTTGGCATCCCGTGAATGGGGACTCCCCTTCCTTACGACAAGACTTGGGAACATATCTTAAGACTGAACTTCTTGATGTTGCCCCCATGTCTTTCACAGGTTGAGCGACACTTTGTTCATTCATCTTTCCCATGTACTGTTGCTTGTCATTACTAGGTGGCTTGCTAGAGTTTGAAAATGAAGGAATATCTTCATTTTTCTTGACACCCCTTTTACCTGTCGAGGTAATTTGAGACGGTAACATCTCACTTGAGGCCACACCATCTTCAAAAAACTTAGCATCAGCGAAGTAGGAATCTGCTTTGCTAAAAGGGTTTGACATCCGCATTTATTTTCTTCTCACCTCCACGATAGTACTTAAGACATTGATGGAGGGTTGATGCGACTACACCATTTTCATGTAACCAAGGCCCTCCAAGCAACATCTTATAGGATGTCTTTGTGTCAATCACATGGAAGAGGGTGGATGAAGTTAGCTCTCCCATACTCAGGTCTAGGCGTATGATGCCTATTGCACGTTGACTATTTAGATCAAATCCTTGAATCACTATACGACTATTAGACAACTCCTCTATTGTGATCCCTAATTCAATCATAGTGTTTTTTGGCATGATGTTGACAGCTGAGCCTCCGTCTACTAAAATGCGGTTGATCTTCTGACCAAGTATGTAGCCAGAGACAAACAATGGTCGATTGTGAGGTTTTAAACCCAACAACAGATCTTCATATGTAAAAGCTAAGGCAGAATTACAAGATGCACAATTAGCAGAACTTTCAATGAGTTCCTCAACCCCTTTTATCTTATCAACATACAATTCCGGTTGCTGAAGTGCAAGAGCCACTTGTTGACAAATTTCTCGAGGCAGTTTGAATATTTGCCCCCATCCCATCCGCGTTGGAAGGGCCTCTAATACAGTTATAACTTTTGGGTCTATTTCAGTCCCAGAATGTCGAAGTGTCACTTTGAAAGACACTTTGCTCTCTTCAGAAGGAGAATTATCTTCCTCACTATCCTCCATTACTTCATCCTCATTCTCCACAAAGGAGACAGTGTTGACAGAAACCACAGTGAAGTAATCTTCGGGAAATTATTCCTCTAAGATTATGGGCTTAAGCGGTTCTTGTTCAAGTAAATCAATGGGAAGGACTTGTGTCTTGACACTTTTCTTTTGCTTCTTCTTCCCTTTCGAGCGCTTAGGGCCCTTCTTCCTTTGTTGCTTCTTTTGTCGGCGAAAAGGTTGTGACTGTGGCCTTGTTTGCTTTCTAGGCCTCCTTCTTGTGACCAATGTCCACCCTTCGTCATCTTCTTCGTGAGGGGCGATAACCAAAGTTTCATGCTCGACATGTGACATGTTGTCCATTGGAGTACTTGGTCTTGCCACATAAACAATCACAGGCTCCAAACTTCTGAACTGTAAAATTTGAGCTTGCCACGGAGATTCTATCACGGCGGATGCATGATTAGTCTCAACTGTTTCATCAAGGTCTAACTCGATTCTCCCATCCTTTGCTAGCTGCATGATTTTTTCTTTAAGTGTTATACACTTCTCGATGGGATGAGTAACCATCCTATGGTGTCAGCAGTAGTTGGGGTCAACAGTCTTGCCAACATCCGCGGGCCGTTTAGGTTTGGGAAGCTCGATGACCTTATTCTCAAGTAAGTCATCTAGCATTCCAGACAAGTCAGAATCCGGGAATGGGTACTTCTTTGCTTGCAATTATTTTAAAGTGGGCCTATCCTTCTTAGGCACTCTTGAGGATGAACTCCTTTTGTCTTCAGTGCTCGCCTTTCCAGAAATCTCGACAGGCCCAAAAGTGGATGTGATCGACATCGACTCCTTAGTTGAACTTTTCGAAGATTTGTCGCTCTTCTTAAAATCTTTCTTTTCCTTCTTCATTTCATAAGAAGCATGACTTTTACCACGATTATTGGCTAGGGTGAGCTCCATGTCATGAGCTCGAGTAGCTAACTCTTGGAAAGACCTAGGCTTTATACCTTGCAAGATATAAAAGCAAATCCCAGTCCATTCCCTGTATACACATCTCGACAGCAGATACTTCAGTCAAACGGTCTTTGCACTCTAGACTCAGAGCGCGCCATCGGTTGATGTAATCAATGACCGGCTCGTCTTTCCACTGCTGAGTTTTAGTTAACTCAATCATGCTAACTACACGTTGAGTGCTGTAAAACCTATTCTGGAACTCTATCTCCATTTCGTCCCAACTATAAATGGATTCCGGAGATAAGTCTGTGTACCAGTTAAAGGCGATGCCTTTAAGGGAGTGAACAAACTGTTTCACTAGCAAGTCACCTGTAGTGTTGGCATTATTGCACGTCTCTATAAAGTGGGTAACGTGTTGTTTAGGACTTCCCTTCCCATCAAATTGCTGAAACTTGGGGGGTTGGTAACCATGAGGCATACGTAACCTATTGATCCTCTTGGTGTAAGGTTTCACATAGTGCTGACTACCTTGAGAACCTTCCCCAAGTTGACCCTTGACAGCGTTAGCTATCATATCTTGGACTTGTTTAGCAGTCAATGGAATGTGAAAGTTGTCTTTCACAGATGTATCACTCTCACTTCCGCTTTCACTGTCACTATGCTTAGATGATCCATCCATTGAACTTTTCCCAAGCTTTTTGTTTAGGGTAGCGATTTGATCATTCTGAAGCTTGATTTGAGCATCCTTTTCTTCTCCTTCTTTTATCAATTTCTGGAGTAGATTATTCATCTCAGTAAGTTGCTCTTCAATAGTTTTTGTTGAGGTTACCATGACAGTAGCAGTGAATGACTTAGAAATTTGAGATGATCTCTCTATGTCAGGGGTCTCTAGAGGTGAAGAGGCAGATGAATCATTACTGGATTCAGCATCACTGTCAACCCTAAATGGGCTAAAGAGGGGACTAGTACGAACGATCAATCTCTCTGACCGTTCAGTTGCAGTTTGCTTCCATTTGAGGGGAGCAGCAGATGGTTGGTCTTATTCAGCTGCAAAGCTAGAGCTAAACACTGGCGCTTCACGCTCTTTGCGGAAAGAAGACGTAATGGCATTTTCAGAAACAGTTTTCCTAACTGATTTGCGTTGACGGGTAGGGATTGTCGCAGCTCGAAGGCTTGCAGCAGCAATGGCGACAACAAATTTCTTCATTCCTCTTGTGTTTACACCAAGAGTCGGGTCGGCAATGAAGTCACCTAGTGTCACAGCCTTTCGCTGGGTGCCATCAGAGTTGTCAGTGAACTCAACAATGTTCTTCCTTGAGGCCATTGATCTTACAATAGTTGATTTTTTTTTATGAAACAGAGATGAGAGGCAGAGATGTCCCACCGGGCGTGCCAAAAATTGTATACAGCAAATTTCGCAGTCTAAATAAATAAACCAAGAAATAATGTAACAAAGATAAATTTATATTGATAATGTGTTGGGTACAATCTTTGTATTATAGTTTATATAAAATAAACTAAGTCCTCTGATTCTGTTCCGTGGCTTGATGTCGACACGTGTTGATGACGACCTTGACTTGAGTGTAGGACAACGTTTTGTCAACGTTAGCCTAAGATTAAGTATTGGATGACGTTTTGTCAACCTGAGCCTGAGTGTTGGATGACGTTTTGTTAATGTCAACCTTAGTCTGAGTGTTGGATGATGTTTTGTCAACGTCAATCTGAGTCTGAGTGTTGGATGACGTTTTTTCAACGTCAACCTGAGTCTGAGTGTTGGATGACGTTTTGTCAACGTCAACTTGAGTTTGAGTGTGGGGTGACGTTCTGTCAACGTCAACCTGAGTTTGAGTGTAGGTGACGTTTTGTCAACGTCAACCTGAGTTTGAGTTTTTGTTTGGGTTTATTCGAGTGAGGGCTGACACAGCTTGAATCTCAGTCGAATGTGTTTGAGTTTCTCTGAACAGTCGGCACGAATTTGATGTGCTTATTGACTACTTCCAGAGAGGATTGCCAAGAGAAATTTGAGAGCTCTTGAGAGTAATGATCTTCCGACCCCTGTAACTGAAGGTGGAGAGGTCTATTTATAGGGGATGGAAACCCTACATGGACTTTTGTTTGGTGTGGGTTTGGGCCCGTTTATGACTTGGTAGTCTAAAACCTTGTCCATTTAAACATCTGTTTGGGCCGTAATATGCACAGACCTAAATATTTTTCAACCCAAATTGTGTTTATTTAATTTGGGCTATATTTAGGTGGGCTAAATTAATAAAATTGGGCTATTATTTCTTTTAGCTAAAAATTAATTAATTTAATTTTAATGTAAAACTCTAATAATTTTTTAGTGTCTACACTAGTATTTATGCCCAAGCGATGCTCTGGGGTTTATATGAATTATACTTTATAATGGACAACTAAAATTTGGTGTAGAAGGATGTTAGTAAAAAGTTATAACTTAGTAGTTTTATTCATAGAAGCAATTAAAATATTGCAACTTATTATTTTTCATTTAAAACATTTAATATCATTATAAGTATTGGCAAAAGAAGCAACAATGATGTTGTAACATACCGTCCGATACAAAGAACAAAAGAGACAAAAATGAACAAAATAAGCAACTAGTGGTAGCGGAAATACCACTAAGACGGAGATGCTACTCTAAGGAGTAGAATTTAAGCTATGAAATAAACATAAATCCTCCAAAAAAAGATAAATTAACTTCCAATAGTCATATATAAAAGGAAATGAGGTCTCATACCCTCATTCCAACCAAAGTTCCAAAATACTATAAAGATAATCCGAAAGAGCTTCAAAACAAAGTGATCCAAAATCCTAAAGACAAAACTAGTATTGCATAGTTCAAAACATACGATAACACAAGAATGGAAAACTACTTAAGGCCTACTAAGAAGCTAGTCCTAATTCCCGACTCATAGTGCTCATCTACTATGACAAGCACCACCTTCTTGCTCACAAGTCCAAAACGCACTTTCCCGGTCCAAACCGTAATAACCCTAAACAACATCGTCATCTGCAAAATAAATCAACAACTTCTACAATCAGTGGGGAGTAACTAGCAGTTCTCCCAGTACAAACGGGAACAAATAATAAACTTAAAGAAGGTAGAAACACGCCAAAGACAACACCACAAGTAACATAACCAAAACATGTGAAACATGCTAAGACAAACATAAACACAAAACATGCGTAAGGAGAAAACTAAGTACCCAAAACCAAATCATCGCACACACAATCAATTACACATCAATTCAAAGACAACAGACCATACCGCCTGTGAGTAGACTCATTGGACCATTCCGCCCAAGGCCTACTATGCATATTCGAGGACCATACCGCCCTTGCCGAATAGCAATGCACATTCGAGGACCATACCGCTCTTACCGAATGGCATACTCAACGAATCATACCGCTCGTGAGTGAACCAATGGACCATACCGCCCATGGTTAAGTAACCAAATTCTAGGACCATACCGCCCTCAGGATACAAACAAATTCCTAGGAATACCGCCCTCAGGAAAACAAACAAACATTGTATACACGACAAGGCATACAAAGAGACTCAAATACTCAACATATGTATACACGCCAAGGTATACTAATCAACTCATAAAACAACAAAACAAACTTGTTGGGGCTTACAACACAAAAACGTTATCTGAGTTTGGGTACGAAGTCAATTATGACCGAATCACAATATTCCCCGTACATAACTCTTGGCGAAGAGATGCTAAGGACAGTATTATCCTCCCCTAAGCATTTCGACGTCGACAACTCAAGCATAGGCCCACAACCACAACAAACCGACAACTAGCAAAACTACCCAACTAACTAGGGTACATTCCCTTAAATAAATAACACCAACACACTTTAACATGCTCACCATACATACATAAGCCCTACTCTTAACACAAAAACATGCTGTAAACTTAAAAGAGTAGCAAACACCAAAACGCACACAAACACGGTCGCGAGCAGTCACTGCTCGTGGCTTGCGGGCAGCCCTCGTCGGCTCACGCCTCGTCCCCTTTAGTGCACAACTTGCCTCCAACCAACGATTAAACACACAAGCACACTAATACTCAACTCAAGCACACCCTAGCATGCTACTAAACCCCGTCTACATTCCAAAATCAACTCCAATCAAATAACCATATTACTCCAAACCACTAATCAACATGAACATCATACCCAACAACATTCTACATTCAAACCAACAACGGAAACACAACAACATGCTCAATACATAGAAAGTATCACAACAACATCCTAAACATGATACTACGCTAAACTACAAGTAAACAATCACCTAAGTTCCACCTAGCATGATTCTAAGTTTCTCTAACACGATTCTAACAACCTAAGTTCAAAAATCTATTCCTATCGAACTAGAAAAACACTAGTTACCTTGTTCTTTGCGTGGAAAGCAGTGGAACGCTTCAATTGTAGTTAGACACCTTGAGCAAAGTCACCACCCTTGTCTTCTACGATCACAACGGCAAAGAACTCAACCAAAGCTTGGAAACCGGCACGAAAATGGCTTGAAACCAAGTAGGAAAAACTGATTTTATGTGAGACAATGGTGAAGGAAGAACAAGAGAACTCTTTCTCTTTTTTTTCTTGAGTTGGGCGTGTGAATGGTGGGGTGGAGAAGGAGGAAAAATCTGATTTATTTGACAGCAAAAGGGAGTGTAAAGAGGGTGTTTAATGGAGGCTTAATGGACTCATAATGGCCATGAATTAAGAGGGTGAGTGAAGGGACTATCTCATAATCATATTAACGTTACAAAAGGATGTCATGGCTGTCCAAGACTCCTCGTAAACCCAGCACAACGGAATTTTCGGACCTCTAAGCTAAATAGCAAAAATGCGTAAACACTAGTACAATGCACGTTTTTAAGTATAAAGTACAACGCTTAAAATAAATATTATAAATAAATATTTTTATAAATAGCAAAAATAATTACCAACGTAATATATATACGTATTCACCAAGCTATCACATTATACATTACGCACATAAACAAGCACTACATTACTCGTTAAAGTAATTGACGCAAATATGAGCATTGCTTGTATACTTCACAATGCCACATTTAATTTCAAATAAAAAATATATAAATATTTTCAAAATAAAATGTAGACATATAATGTAAGTTTTTAACGGAAATATATATACGAAACATAATTTACCGTCTAAAAATGTAATAAATAACGCGCGAAATTTTCACGAAAATTCGGGGTGTTACAGATGTAGTGACACAATGGTTAGAGCATTTATCTAATACTCGAAGTCGTGGATTCGAAGCTTCTCATGGACAATTTGCACTTTTTTATGAGAATATCCTTCAAAATAAGGGAGAGTAACACGTGGCGGATTGCAACCTGTGCTTACGCTTTTTAATATACATATATAGATAGATAGATTGCTCATTTTAGTAATATATTCATCAATGTGAAACAATATATACATTTTTACTAATCAATAAAGCATTATATACTTGCGCATTTAAACTATAAATTACTCATTTATTTATTTTCCATGTTCTAGTGTAAATCCACTACTCATTTTAAAATAATATTGTTCATTTTATTAATTTAAGGACTATATAAATTTTTTATTTCAAAACATTAGAAATGGATATTTGCTCAATTAAAATACATCGCTCGTTCGAACTACGTATTGCTTATTCTAGTGATATGTTGGAAGCTTAAAAATTAAAGTGAATTTAAAACAACTATATATTCTACCCGTAAAATAATATATGTAAAAATTTATAAAAATTAATTATAGTATAACAATATGCAAAATAAATGAGAAGAATAAATAAGCAAAAATAAGAAGTAAGACTTTGCAAGAAACAAAAATACAATAATATAGGATATATTTTAAAAAAGAAAAATGATAAATATAACCCTCGGGGTTGTATATAAGAACCTAAATAAGAAAATTTAACTATTTTCAAGCATTAATAACACCGATTCACGCGTGATTTGATTTATGCTCATTTAGTTATTTAGCAATCAACAAATGAGTTATTTTATAGTTGCTCATTATAAGGACGTTTTACTCATTAAATTTTTTTTTGCTCATTTCATAAAAATGAGCAAAATTTTCAGAGTTTTTTTTTGCTCATTTCATAAATATTAAGTGATATTGTTAATAATTTCGTTAAATGATCAAAATTCTCAGAGTTTTTTTTTTTTTACTCTTTAAGGACCTTTTTTCATTAAGTAACATATTTACTCATTTCAAAGTTATATTGCTCATTCCATTATTTTTTTCATTGGGTGTCTTATTGTTTGTTTAATTTTCAATTCTCCACGTTCAAAAAAGAAAAGGAAAAAGTTAGAGAGTGGAATAGAAGAATACAATAATATGGAATAGTTTCAGGATGATGATATAATAAGAAAAAAATAAGACAATGTTTTCTCACTATAAAGACGTTTTACTCAATTAATTTTTTTCCTTATTATAAATTCGAATTATTTTTTGCTCATTTCATAAATATTAAGTGGTATTGTTTTTTTTTTTGAAATAAGAATTCATTCATTGATTTAAAATCATACAACATCTGCAATAGAAATCAAAACTAGCAAATACATATCAAACTGAAATAAATAAAATTCTAACATAGCAAAACCACGATCGTTGAGGAGATCTAATGTAACGCCCTGAAATAATAATAGTTCTGAATAACACATTGATATATTGATTTCTTATAGAGTTGTTCCCTTCCGTTACAAGCTAAATTGTGCGGTATTGACGTCTTAGGAGCTATTTATGCTAACTATTTCGATATAGTTGTGGTTTGTCTGTTTCACATTGTTTTGCAGGTTTTTAGGGAAAAACTCCCTATTTACTTGGCAATTTGATCACTACACTATAGCGGAAGGTTATGAGGCATATAGGCGGTCTCGAGATGGTTTCGAACCCACCTTGTGAAGAAGAATTGTCAAAAGACTTGGCGTCTGAAGCCAAGTATGAAGCAAGATTGAGATTAGCATTGCCCGATCGGGTCGGGAAACCACTGCTCGATCGACCACTGCCCGATCCGGTACTCTATAGCCAAAAGTTCAGATTCTCCGCCCGATCGGGCGGCCTTGCCCGATCCCATCGGGCAAACTTATACTTAGTGATTTTTGGCTGATTTTTGGAATGCTGAAGAAGACTTTCACCCGATGGCATTGGGCGGGCTTGCCCGATCAGGTGCTGGTGTTGCGGCCCCGATGGGGTTACCATTGCCCGATCGCATCGGGTGCACACAAATTTTATGCTGCTGGAATCATGTTCCCAGGCCCGATCGGGCGGCCCTTTGCCCGATCGGGTGGACGACGTGGAAGACGCGATTTCGCGTCTTTCCTTCTTTATCTTATTGCTTTCCTAGAAGACTATAAATACTTTTTATGTTATTTTTACATGTATCTTTTATTATCTTGAACCATTAGAGAGCTCTTAAAGTTAGTTTTCATAGTTTTCCATTGTAGAAGAGATCGAACGTTGATTCAATTCAATTAAAGTTACCGCAATCTGTCAATTTGGTAATCTTCTTTCTTATTGGTTTATTCTTATCTCTTGATTGATCTAGTTTAATTGTTGATTATTCAATTAGTTTATGATGCAATTCTTAGGGTTTCCAATTAGTTTTGTTATTGTCAATTCGATCATGTCTGAGTAGTTCCCTTTCTAGGGTGTTAGATAGGGAAGCCATGTTTATACCATGATTGTTGTTTAGATTCCTATCGATTTCTAGGGCTTGATTAGAGTGATTGTGGTGTGGTTTGTTCTTAATTAGTGATTGATGTTAGTGGCCAATTTCATTGAATACTTGTGGTTAATAGTTGTTTGCACAGATCCGTCTTACGATTAGAGGCCTAGGACACATCAGTACTTCTGATTACGTTAGTGAATATGTGGCGTATGTTGAACTATGAGCGTTGAGTATTAACCATAGCTCAACACATGCTCTAATCCCTCGACTCTTGACTTAGGTTTTGATAGTAGTTGACCCTATTTGATTGGTATAAGCATGGTGGACCGACCTAATACCCTAGGCTTTTACTCCATAGTTAAATCCTCAGTTTAATTCTCGTCTTCCTTAGTTTAATCATTAGTTCAGTTAACCTCCTCTGATTTCATCTGAAGTAGTTAGTTGATTAAATATTAATATAGAAACTCTGTGTCCCTGCGGATTCGACCCTGCTTCCATTGACTACCATAGTTAGAGGACTGTAGGAATTATCTTAGCCTATCATACATGCCAGTACCAAGATCGAATCAAAATATTTCATCAGGTATATTTAAAAAGGATATTATAATGTTTACAGGACATTACTGCCGTATTCCTAAAAATAGAAATATTAGGCGAAAGTAAAGCATACTAATGACATAATAAAACTTAGGACAACAGCACTGGTAACTTATAGCATATATATAAATATATATATATATATATAAATATATATATATATATTTCCTATCATTTTATAAACCTCACTCTTGGCCCTCCCCATCTCTTGTACCTGAAAACAAAACATTTAAGAAAAGTCAACCCAAAAGGGTCCAGTACATTCTCAATATCACGTAACAACAATTTATCAAACGTTTTGAAAATAATATTGTAACATTTCAATTAATTTATCAGGTTTGTTTATGATTTTCGGTTAGGCAAGAGAAATAGCCTGGGCTTAAAGCCCACCTCAGGTTTACCCTTGTTATAATCATAATCTTTTCCCTCTTTCTTATTTTATTTCCGGGCTTTTAACCCCTCCTGACAAATGCGTGAGCACACCTCCTCATTGACGTACGTCACTCCGAATAATATACAAGTATCCTTTCTCTGCCATATACCTTTCATTTTATAATAACAACTTCGTATGACATTATTATTATCACATATGATAGAAAAATCATAACATAGTTATACCATAAGCTTTAATATTAGCCTATTATTAATAAATAGCAATGTACCTTTACCATCAAAACATTATAAAAAATTAGTATGAAACTCATTTTTCCACATAAACATTGTCTAAGAATATTAGTATAATTAAAATATTTTAGCAAAATAATACTAAGAAGGGATATTCAATAATGTACCATATCAATGTTGGTACGTGACTTAACAGAAACTAGCACTTAGATTATATACTCACTGTCTCTTTTTTTTTATGTTTGGTTATGCTTTTTCATTTGGAATAAATGGATCCACTATTTATACTAGAATTTTTACGGCTACCTACTTATGTAATATTTATTTATGCAATGTATCGAACATATGCATGTTTGCCAGAGTTACATACCTATCCCCCCTACAACCTAATAAGTTTAAATATAGACCAATAAGGCTTTTCATAGACATATTTGTTGCATTTTCCTTAACAGAGCTATTGCTATGCAAGACATTATATTGCTTTGTCCAATATTAATTGGAAAAATTGCCGGGATTAAGTCAACTTTTTCACGGTCTTTTTTTAACAAGTTAAACTTGGAATAATCCTAAAATAAGTTAACCTTTTAAGGATATTTGCTCTTAACAAGTTAAAACAAGTTTAAGAACACAAAAATGGTTGGGGATGGAAAGTAGAAGAAGAGAAGGAACACAGAAATAATAAATTAAAATATAAGAAAAGCCTCACATATTACCGGTTGAATAATTTATAAGTCATTTGACTTGTTAAAAGTTTAAGTAATATTTAAGTTAACTTATTCTAGAATTATCCAAAGTTTAACTTATTAAAAGAAGACCGCGAAAAGGTTGACTTATTCTTGACAATTCTTCCATATTAATTTACCACATACATGCAATAGTGACAAAATAGAAATTTGGTTCCTCTAATTGACTAACGCATGGCTTTAGTCTGTAACACGTCAAAAGTAATCTTGTTCATTTGATCTCCGGTAAAAATCATATTTGTAAATATCTATTAAATGAGCAGTAATTGTCTAGCCCTAAGTAGAATGATTAATAAGGATTCCAAATACTAAAAAATAAAGGTTATACGATTTACCATTTTTAAGATATGAGTACTTTAGTGAAAAGTGGAACTTGTTAAAATTTCTACTAGATACTTTTATGAACCCATAAGATAGTAATTGATATTTTTATTAATCCTTATCTAATATACTACACTATGGTATTTTCACTTGTAACAAAAGATAATACATATCTGTATATTTTATCTCACATAAATGTACAAAGCCAAGAAAACACACAATATCACTTAAAGTGGTCATATAAGTACCAAAATTACATATATAGGAAGATAAGACATATATTTCATGATTATGTAATTATTTTTTATTATTAGTATTATTTTCAAGGTATATATATTTTCTCGGTTATTACATCTAACACTTCTGAAGACACTCGTTTATCATATCGATGTCTGTTGCAGCCTTCTACAAGGGGGTCTATCGATCCGTTTGTAGTTTTGAAGTAGAACCAAATTCAAATCAACTGACTGTAAAAGAAGTATTGACGTCTATTGCAACCCCGCACAAAATTCGATCAACAAAGGAACATTCAGACTCAAACAAATGACAAAAAATAAAGTCCCCAAACTCTCACATGGAGAGAGATAAAACCCAATATATGGGTAGATAAAACCCAATAAATGGGTAGAAAAATTCTTCATTAGAGAGAGAATGAAATTTAATAGCAACAATAACATTGAAGTAAGTAACCTAATAGATTATGGCCGCAACTAATATAATGACTATTAGATGCGTCTATAAGTAGTATTGTTAATAATTTCATTAAATGAGCAAAATTCTCGGAGTTTTTTGGTCATTTCATAAATATTAAGTGGTATTGTTAATAATTTCATTAAATGAGCAAAATTCTCAGAGATTTTTTGCTAATTTAAGGACCTTTTTGCATTAAGTAAATATTTACTCATTTCAAATTTATATTGCTTATTCTATTATTTTTTCAGTGGTTGTCTCATTGTTTTTTAAATTTTTATTTCTCCACATTTAAAAGAGAAATGGAAAAGGTTAGAGAATGAAAAAGAAGAATATAATAATATGGGATATGATAAGGAAAAAAAATAAGACTAATGAAAGTTAGAGAATGGAAAAGAAAAGAATAATATAATAAGAAAACTAGATAAGACAAATGAAAGGTAGAGAATGGAAAAGAGAAGAAGAATATATATAAAAAGTTAGACAAATGGTAGGAGTAGGAAGTCGAACCCGCGACCTATTCCAACATCCTAGTAAGCGCTCAAGACCAACTGAGCTAAACTGACTACTTGATTACTCCTGCACGCGTTTAATATATGACTTGTTGTCCAGTTTGTCTGCGGGTGTACCATGCGCACGATACACCCGAGTGTACAATAATATTTGTACCATTTAGGTGTACTACTTTTCAGGTTAGAAAGACTGAATTTAAAACCACCAACTGGCAATGCTAGCCTTCTATTTATGCGTAAAAATACGGCTTACGTGTAACTGCTTTAACCCAAGGTTGTTAGTGGAGATTGATACTTGGCGGAAGAATAGCAGTATAAAGGGAAGGCAATTGCGCTTTTGGTAAGGTTTGTTGCGTAGCAGAGGAGATTTGCCCGTTTGATCAAGAACATGAGATTAAACCCTAGAGGGATGATATAAATAGGGACATAATATAATTAGGGACAGGAGCTCTTCAGTAGGCTCTCTAGCTACTATTGAGAACACACATTGCAATCGTTATACTCGTTTATTTAAGTGATATATTGGCATTGTTTTGCGTCAATATCGTCAAGTCAAACATTAATACAATCTGTTCTAGCTCTTTACATTGATTTATTCTTGCTTTTATACTTGTTATTGATATATTGATTTATAGTCTAGTCATTGTTTCCCTTATAACACCCTTTTTTTCTCTCTTTGGCGAAAATCAGCATAAACAATTTGGCAAACACTGTGGGGCGAGAGACTAGATCATCCAATTATCACAAACTCATAACTTAAACACCACCAATAATGGCTGAAAATTTGGTACCTATTCGCGAGCTCGTGGGAGAATTGGAAAAATGAAGCACTCTATGTGGGATCTCCCTCGTACCACATCTTAATCCTACGACATTTTATGCTGGAAAGTGGCAGTGGGGGACAATAGATATTATCTCTTTCTCACAGGGTACAACAAGTTTGTACCCGACATAAGTATGGTGAAATGGACAAGTTTTAAATTATTATTAACTCTATCCAGCATTTCGTGTTGACAAGGATAAAGCGGGGGTCAGACAAAGGACCATGCGCTCTCTCTCTTGGGCGGACGGTTACCCAAACGTCACTTCATTGTATGTTTGGGGAATTTCCTCATTATTCCTGGAAGTATTGACTTCTTGCTGGGTGGCCTTTTTCTCATTACTAACTTGTCTAATGGATTCCTCTATGTCAAACTGGAAGAGGGCATCAAAAGCAGTTGGCTTTGAGGCGTGCACTTTGTTTGACACGAGCCAGATTAACTTGCACATATAAATATTGGAACGTGGGACCCTCATGGCCAAGCTAAATAAAATTCAGGCATTGATCATTGGCCAGAATTGGCACAACTCTAGATTAAGTCAAATAATTAAGATCGGTTAGGGTCAAGACTCATTCCCCAACAGCCGAGTTTATTGGACGATTGTAAAGAGTCCAAAGAATAAAGCAGTAGTACATGACGGGCGGACTCGAAGAAATTTTTCGGACGAACGAGGGCGACTTTCTTTCTCTAAAATTCTCAACTTTGTCAAAAGTGAGAATGAGGAGAGCGAGAAAGTAATATTTATAGGGGTAAAAAACCCTCCCATGGAGGTTAAAAAGATTCCATGTGTCACCTCCTTACAAGGACACGTGGATCCAACCTGTTTTGTTATTGATCAAATTTTCAGTAAAAACCCTGAATTATCTTGTTGATCCATACTTGTAAAATGTAAATTTTCAATATTAAGGAATAGATAAATCCCCTTTTAGGAGCAAATATTTTAAGTAAAAATCAGCCTCTTATAGAAGGCCACATGGCGGAATCGTCAAGGTGTGACACATGTGCCTAATAATGATTGATATTTGTCTCCCTATGATGGTTGGCACGTGTTAGCCTCTGATAAATCTTTCAATGACTAGAAGAGGGCCTTTGATGATGCAATCCTAAATCAGAGAATATTTACTTAACAAACCAGTTATGCCACATGTCAAATGCATATTAGCTATGCAATCGAAAGACCATATTTTACAACAAAACTAGGAGGCCCAAGGGTTTCCTTCGTGCAGGTTCGGAACACAAATCGGACTATTACGTACAAAAATCTCCTAAGTTACCCTAATACCCTTGAGAAGTCCGAGAGCCAATCTCAAGCATACAATGGATATATTTATGGAGGCAAACCAAACACTTTTTCCTAAAACTCTTCTTCGCACATGATCACCAGAAAAAGGCACGATACATGTCGAGCATATTCAATCAAGTGAAAATCCTACTTATCTTTTTACCAATTCCCTTTCATCAAAGTGGTTTTAAGAAATGGTGCATGAGATTGGATATGCTTCCTTTTAGTGATATATGTTGAAAGAGAAGTAATACGTAATTTTACTCTTTTTTCCCTCCTTCTGGTTTTAATTCCATTTTCTTGACAAGTTTTTTGATGAGATTGTAATACGCAATCGTACTCCTTTTTCATTAGCTAAGGTTTTTTCCCGATAGGATTTTTTGTAACAAGATTTTTGACGCAACAATTAAATAAGATATTGTTCTTCATTATTCAAAAGCGAGTTTTGTAATATCTTAGCTATATGATGAACTACGCAAATAGTGGTCAGACGGGTACACTCATAATTAACTCATAATTAGAGAAAAGGAAAAAAAATCAAAGTATTTCTACCATCAAAACTATTTTAATTAACTCATAATTAGAGAAAAAAATTCAATGTGGAGTTTTTATGGTACATTACGAAAAGATTAAGACTATTGAAAAAGGACGATGTTGAAGAAGCTTATTTGTTAATCTCTTTTGTTAATTGGTACCAAAAGGATTGGAATGAGTAATACACACCCCCTAGAGGTTTCTATACCCCATACCTCATGGTTTAAGTTTTAAAATCCTTAAATTTTCAACCAAACACATAGGTTTAAATCACTCTAAACTCATACCTAATATCAGAAATTATGTGAATCAAACGCCCCTCAAGTAGTTGTCAATGAACTACGCAAAGCAGAAGTCAAGTGAAGGACAGGATAAGAGATCGATGTTCCAGAATCTGACGACGCCCACACAGACACACTTGTGAGTTCTTCGTTTCTGAGTCTCCAAACCTTGTGGTACTCCAAGATGCAAATCCTGGGAACGAGTTTAACACTATCAACACCACACTCGAAATCATCTCCATTAACGCAGCAGCAGCATCTTCTATCATCCTCTCATGCCATCTCTCTCCTACCAAAACTCTGGACCCTGTCTCTGACCCTCAGCCGCCCTCCACCTGTAACCCTCATAATCCGTATGGGCGGGGGTCCCAGAACATACCCAGGAGGAGTCTCAAAGTGGCAATGGAAGCGTATGCAAACCAAGAAAGCCCAGCAGCTTCTCAAAGCACGCCTCTCCCGAGAGCGTCAGATCTACGAGATGCGTAAGCGAGCTGAGTTAAAAGCTGCTGTTTCCAATCTCGAACGCCCTTGGGAGGTTGTTCAAAAGGGTGCTCTCAAAACATCTTCTCCACTCTTCTCTGTTTCTGCTGATGAACAGCTCAAAGTCTTGGCTGATAGGTTTCAGAAACCTGGGGGTTTTGATTTGTGGTCTGACAATGATGGCCCTCAGATTTTTCATACTCCTGAAGGTTTGCCTTCTGCTAGGTTTTTCCCTAAGGGGGTTGTTCATAGTATTAAGCCTTATGGTAGGGTTGATGATGGATTTAACCGACATAGATTCGATCAGGATTCCATCGTCCAAAATAAGGATGCAAGTCGGAATGTCAATCCCCGGACCCGGGGGATTGATGGTAAGCGAGGTAAGAATGTGAATTTCAATGTGAATGGCGGGGATGAAAAAGGTAGGAATTTGATGAAATCAGGGGGAGAATGGAAGACGAGTTCGAATGGGACAAGAAATAAAAGTAAGCGAGGACATAACTCAGGACATGTACATGGCGAAGGTGTGTATGATATGAGCTTGCAAGGTGATGGGAGTTATGGTTTTCATGGAAGGAATCATGGGTCTGCACGCCAATATTAGCGGTCGGGTAGTTGTTAGAGCTGTCGTGGTAGTTGTTAGTTGTCGGAGTAGCTGTGAGCTGCTGGCATCTAGGTTTGAAGGGTGATAAATCAAGTTTCAAAAGGAGTGAAATTCTCTTGGAAAGATCTCAGATGAAAATACGGCTGTCCACTTGTATACTGTATTTCTCTTCATACCATGGCTACAACTTGATTTGTGTTTAGCTTTGTGAGCTTCATACTATTCGTGAATGTTGTACATATACTAGTATTTTTTATTTTGTAAAATTTTCGAAAGATATGCTTAACTATCTAGAATATTGCTATGTTTGTTCTATGCTGGTGGATTCATTAAAATTGAAATCGACTTAATTTTAGGTAGGACGCTTCTGAGATCGAATATGTATATGTTATACGCACTTGTAAAGTTGTAAGGCCGGCAACAGCAAGGCAAAAGTCTGCAACTTGACCCTGTTGAAACTTCAAAAATGAACCAGAATACGCACATAATTACACAATGAGCTGATATTGCTTGCAATTTTCATAGTTGAGCATTGTTTTGAGACTCTTACTCAATTGATCTTCAAGGGATTTGACGTTTGGAGTTAACATGGTAAAAAGGTTGGAGTGCTACTTTAGGAAGCTCACTACATTGATCTTGAGGATTTTCTGACATGAAGATGGAGCTTCATCTTCCTATACCAGTGGCTGTTGAGATGTCACCACCATCTAATTTTGAACCTTTAAATCTTCATTTCTTATGGAATAGGAAAAGAGCTGATGTTGGAATACCCTCAAGATCGAGATGAACAAGCAGCTCCCCTCCATTTTCAGCATTTCATTCAATATGATCTTGAATTAGTCTTCCACACGCATTTCCTCATGATCTTCCTAGTTGTTTGCTACACTAGTACAGTTGAATATGGATTTCTTCCTGTGGTGTTGGGCCAAGCTTATACGTGATTTCAAAGAAAGCGGCTTCCTCTCTTGCTCTTCATGCTTACCTTCAGTAGCACATTTAAGTAAATCTACAGCCTACAGGTGATTACCAATTTTCAATGGAGCCAAAAACTATATTCTTTGGTTTTGGGATATGAGGGAACAAAGCAAAATGGCTTCCTGAACTTGATACACTTGTCATACGATTGAGTTACAGGTCGTCAATGAATTTTCAACACAGTCTTCATTTTGGGTCTTCCGGAAACAACCTCTTTGTCAATTGAGGTTGCATACATCTGACCCCCTTGCCTCGCATTATGGCGGGAGCCATTGAGGCACTGGGTGATATTGTTGTTGTACAGCCTACGAGTGGTTGCTTTGCTTTGCTTTGCATTCAAGTAGTTGATGTTGTCAGAAAGCACCCTTGTGCTATCCTAAGCTCACAAACCCATTAACAATTAGTTGTTCTTTCTCCTGGACGAAAAAGAGGAATACTCAAGTCTTAAGAGAGATCAATGGTTGGCGAATAAGAATTTAACGACCAACATCAATTAAATCTAGCTCATCATGCTTCTGTCTGCCTACAAATTCATTATCGTGATGAGTTTTTCTATTTCTATTGGAATTTCTGCACCAGTTGGTGAGCTTTTAAAAGAATCTATGTTGTATTCACTTTTTTAATAATGACAAATAATATTTTAGGACCTTATATTAAAATGTATATAAATCGTTTTTTTTATGTGTTTGATTAATAATTAGTTTAATATTAACTTGTGGAGAATTGGTTAAACGTTTAACCTAGTTAAGTTATTTAAATTAATTATTGTATTCACTCAAATAAATAATATATTTTGAATCTAGGCTTTTATTATTTAACTTAGAAGTTATTCAAGATAGACTTAGGTTTATTTCATAGACTTAGAATATTTAGGATTTAATATTTATCCGTTCTTTATTTATTTTGTGACTTATGAAAATAATTAATTTAATTATGACTTGTGGAGAAAAGGTTATGAGTTTAACCTAGTCAAGTTATTTTAAATTAATTATTAAAGCACTCAAATATGTATGCTATTATTTGCTTTGAATTAACCTAATAACATGGGATATTATCTTAAATAAAATAAAATTCCATGATATTAGATAGAGTATTTATTGAGGTGTTTATGAAAATTTGAATGAGTCAAATCTAGTCTAAGAAACACTATGTCCTTGGGCTTGAAGGAGAAAACTACCCAGTCACGTTGTTCCTGGAATCTAGGAAGTCAGTTCCTAAAAACCAAGAAGTCAGTTGACTGACTACTATGTGACAACCTAGCAACAACATGTTGATTATAAAGACGTGTAACAACCCACGCATACTCAACAACAAACTGATTCAGCTGCAGTCCCTAAAAATCAGGAGAGTCTGACTGGCAGTTAGACAGCTCCTGGAATCTAGGAAGCCCAACAAACTACCTAGGCTTTAGCTCAACAACTAACTAATTGCTGATTTGCTAGAGATTGTGGTTGCTGGCCGCGTGGACTGAGTAAGAGATAATCATGCACAAAACAACCACTTGATGGGCGGATAATGGGCTATATTCATGGACCCATAACCGAATAGTGGAGCAAAATTAGGGCTGCTGTTATCGCTTATAAATAACACAAGAAAATCATAATGAAGACTAAGACTTTCCAGACTTTCAAGTTCAAATCTTTAGAAAGTTTTCATTCTATTTACTTCTTTTCATAGCAACAATATTGTATTCGTTTTTGAGTGTTGGGTGAGAGAAATTACAAGTGAGAAACTTGTGTAATCAAGAGAGAAAGAGAAAGAGAAGACTTCGAGTGACGTCAAGTGAAAGGAATTCGGGTGAAGTCGAGTGAGAACGTCACATGTTCAAGGGGAACAGGGTGACTAGGAACAGGGTCAAGTTCCTAGAGGAAAAGAGTGAGAAGAGATTTATAATAGGTTGTACTGAGTTGTAAACGCTATTATAAATAAGAAAAGGCAAGGTTTCTTCCTAGAGAAGTTTGGAAGAATACCTTGTTAAAAGTATCTCTCTTTGTTCCCACACTTTATTCCCACTCTTTTAGCTATTCTCTTTTGTTTATTTAAGAGCTTTTATATTCCGCAAAAAGTGAATAAAATCCCCACAACTACAATTCACCCCCCCTCTTGTAGTTGTTCTAGTGTTCATACCAGACTAACAATTGGTATCAGAGCTTGTTCCTCTAAAATCAGCTAACAATGAGGAGGCAGTTCCTGGCAGACATGAACACTACGGGAGAAAACCTAAACGAAGGTTACTTAACCCAACCTCCACCTATGTTCAATGGAAAACATTATCCATATTGGAAGAATCGAATGGGAATCTTCAAAAAGCTAAAAATTACCAAGTATGGAGAGTCAAGAAAAACGAAAAGTGTAAAGTGGTTAAGAAGAAGAAGGGCAAAGAACAATAAAAGTCTTTCTTAAAGACTTACATGAAAAGGGCCATAGTAGAAGCATGGGGGAAATCTGACTCAGACGAGGAGTAGGATCAGTCTGATGAGGCAGCTGCACATCTCTGTCTTATGACAAAGATTGATGAACAAGAGGAACTATCAAACCATAAGGTATGTTTGAATTCTATTGAAGAAAAACTGTAACAGCCCATCCTTCCCGAGCTGCTTGCTTAACATCATTAAGATCATAATCGAAAATTAACGTCTAACCACAAGTAATTTATTTACAACTTGACTTTACTCGGAGCGGCAATAATCCTTAAATACAATGCCGTTTATTAACATAATAACTCTCAATTTACATTCAAGCCATAATTAACCATTCATAAATTTGGCACGAGCTCACATTAGAAGTAAACCTCAAATACAATATTGCTCCATCTGAATTATCAGATTAACATAATATAACCCTATTCGCAATATACGCTCTGAGAAGAATCTTGCTTCCAAACTTCCATTGTCCGCTTTTGACACCAAACCTGCAAAACCACTAACACGGAAAATCTGCCCCCACCAGGACAAGTTCCAAGAACAAAATCGGCGAAAGCTTAGCACACATTATCCAACCTAAAATTCTTTTTAGGTGGCTTTAGATTTCGAAGATAATTTAAACATAACTTAAGACACGAGTTTCAAATATAATATAGAATTAAATACTTTTCCGAAAGATAAGGGTAAATTAATTCCCAACATCTCTATACCTCTAGATTTTATACATTTCAAATATACTTCAAGAGTTCCTAATGATCACTAAGGAAATAATCATTACTTATCCAAAGACGATACACAATTCACTTCGAGCAAGGGTTTGGGTAATGGTTTGGAGTTGTTGGAGAATTTGGGAGGTAGGGTCAGAGGATGGAGTAGGTAATTCATGGAACGCTTCCCAATAGCGTTGATTGTATCTCAAAAATATATATTCTACTAATAGGCTATACCAATTCGTTTTCAGATTCCTGTAAAACCATTCCCACGTAGTGAACTTCTCAACTCAATCAATGGTCCATACAAAGTATAATCGTACGGTTTCATACATATAAGTAACGTTAATCACGCTAAAAGTACATAGTGATATACCGCTCGAGTTCTGAAACTTGACAATGTTTAAATACGAGACCTTCCTGATTTTTAAATTACGCTTATAAGTCTTCATTCAATACATACGAAGACTAAATACCTTTATAGAACCATATCTAATCAATACAATAATTGTCTCATTGTAATAAGTACTTAATAGACCCTTGACGTTTGATCTGGTAGAAGCAGCACATTCCAAAAACACAAGATGATTCCAAACCGTCACTTAGAATTATCTCAACTCAATCCCAAAAGCAACATAAAGGTTCATAATCAGTTATTCGTTCCCACTCCGAAATCTCTTAAGACTTTAAGCGTTAGGACTTCCAATAATCCTAGGTACACATGTAACATGAAATGTCATTAATTCTGAATACTCAAAGCTAATGTATGCATATATCTTACGGAAATCCATTTTTGTTAACCTATCAATGGTTCAATCATGACTCAGAATATGTCCTTGCAGACTTTGACAAATCACATAACATTGGGAGTTCTCATCATAACTGCAACAATTATTCGTTGATTTTTAATTAAATTCCAAAGGAAAATATCTTTGTAAATTCTTTTGCATTTACAATTCAATAAGCATATTCATATATAACGTATGTCTCAAAGTCATTTCGTTCCAATCATAGTCATAACGGAAGTTTAACATCAAATGTATTGAAGAATTCTTCATAAATTTTCCGAAAACAATTTCATTATATAATCTTCACAACATAATCCAAATCAGCAGATTTATACGTAAACAAATATCTCAAAGTTCCTTTTTACACAAATCAAACACTTATGGGGAAAAGAACACGGAAATAGCGAGGGCTACGCCACTTCTCTACACACTTGGGGTTGTCACCCCACTACGTACTGCTTGCAAGACTTCCAGGATATGTCCCACACAATTCCCACAAATAGAATGCATAAACATATGTACATATTTATACACACAATTCTTTCCCTGGGTAAAAATCAGTTCAATACATATTCGGAAGTCAAATTAGTTGACTATTCCAGAGTTTTCCTTCTCTAAAAAAAACTCGATTTCGTTTTCCAAAACTCTTAGCATAAACCCAAGAATCAAGGGCGGGAGGTAACTCTTCAATAAAGAACAAATCTCATTTATAAGTTATATATATATGCATTTATAAATCCATTTTCCTTTTCTGAAATCACTTTGAGAAATTGGGGGTGGAAAATTTACTTATGCTTTACTTATAAAATAGTTATTTTCGAAAACATTCCTTTTGAGCAAATTGTCGTATGAAAATGGTTTAGCAAGTTTTCAATTTCATGTGATAGAGTCATTGCCCTTGAGTGGGTTTATAGCTAGATAAAATAAAAAGATTTCATAAACAAAACTTACAAAGTAAAAATGAATTCCATAACCAAAGCCGAAATACTTCGTAGACTTCAGAACTCAGAGTCTTAATATTCAATGACTTCTATAATATGTTTCATCTAAGATTTATAAATTATAATATCTGTTCTCTATTAGAAGTGTTGTTCACTCACGAGCTTTGATTTTAACTTCTCGGTATTTCAAACATAGGCTCCAAAGTTCCTACAATATGTTTTTCAGTCATAACCAATTCATTTCTTAAGATTTCATTTCTGTTCCTTGGGATATCACCTCCACCTTTCCTAGCATAGCGCCGAAATTCAATACTCACTCCATTTAAGATTCGTACCTCCTTTTTTTCATTCATATTCCATAACTCCTCGTAATATATCCTCTATAACTATCATAACCCATTGATATTCCTTAATTGTATATTGTATTATGAAATCAACGCAATCCGATTTGATTGTTTGCTTGAGCCTTGGTGCTCTCCAAATACCGAAGCTTCCATATACCCATGAATCCCTAATTCATGTCTCTTTTATATACAAATCATGATATCAATTATCAAGATGCTCCACTATATAATATCACCTCTACTCAACTTCTATTGTTTAACCCCATTCTTCCAATTAGGAGTCGGTTTCTCTATTTTCGTTTATTTATACCATTTGGATTTCCATGGTAAAAGGTTTTTGATTCCACTAAAGAGTCCTCATACCTTTAAGTAATAAAATTTCATCATACTTCCTTCGATCTATTCAATCACTTTCTAAGCCATAGGATCATTAATATAGATCGTACATATCTGATTGTTTTCCCCGCTCTTAAGAAGTCTGTTACCCACAACTTATTACTGACTAGAACTCATGAGATTTATTTGTAACAAGTGAAATTAATCGCCTAAATCATGTTTTCAACCCCATTACTTTCTTCCTAAGTCACGAAATTATTCCCAAATCAACTCCCCCACATATTAGCTTATGAACATAAAAGGAAACTCCTCGAATAACTCGTTTATCCTAGAACCACCCAACATAGTTTCCTAATCTTTTAACCCAATCCTCAAAGAATCGTCGAGACATCTCGTGATGCTACAACTTACCCTTTAACCTTTCAAGAGTACACCATTATGATACGATCCAAGCAACCTCAATACTTCCCAATACAATCCTGTCTTAGAAATCGTTTAACAACTATCATTCTTGAAATCTTAATCACTGAATGTCCCCAATAGCATTGAATAGTCTGTCCCTTTCCAGATAGTATCTTATCTCATTTGTTACGTAAGTATATTCCTTTGAAACATAGTCAATCAATTACCGCAGAATATAAGAAGTTGCACAATTTAAATTCTCACAATTTATATATATACCTTAAGGTACAACAAGAGTTTCATATAGATGTCTGGAATCAAATAGCCTTATGTCTATAGGATATATCTTAAGCCATAGGTCGTCAAGTATGTCTCAATATTGGTTCTAGAAATCAAATTATTTTGACATATGACAAAACATAATTTAACTCTCCGAAGTTTCAACGCAGTCCAGTATATGTTTTCATCACCACCTTGAACGAGTTCAAGTACATACTTTCATAAACATTTGAATAAGTTCAATAAAGAGATTTGTCTCAACTCAAATTCATATCTCACACATCTTAGGCAGACAAAGCCTCACATACCAAGTAGATTAGGATTCAAATGTGTTGTAACATAGCTCGATAAAAAGAAAACGTTGAATCTAAATTTCAATGAGTCCAAGAGTAACTTATTTTTCTGTATTAAAAGTCATAAAATTTAATGTCCTAATCTTATAAAATTATTTCATATATATACTTATCAAGTCATATGAAATCTTACGAGGCCATATAAAACTTATTAAATCATAGTAACGCAATCCAGTGTACTAGAAGATGGAGGGATAATGTGTACCTTATTCACTCTTGCAAATATCTCCAACATACAAATGTTCTTCATTGCCAAAAGATAACCGAGCTCCCAAAAGCTAATTTCCACGATTTACATCAACACTAATGACAACATTTAGTAGGATTTCTTAAAGACTTTCAAGTACGGAATCACTCAAATCAACCTTTAAATAACTTTTTCTTATCTAGCCAAAATCATTTTCCCCTTACGGAATTAGCTCGAATTGGTTAACAAATTCCTTATTAACACTTGCACAAATCATTCAATAACATTTTACATACTCAATTGTTGCAATGTTCTTATATAGTTTTGCCAACTCCCACACGTTTCATTCTCATTTCATATCGCATAGCTAGGTCCTTTAACAAAACAGTTTGAAAATTCTGATTTCCATGAAAATTTCCAATCTAAATCTCAAAAGTATTTCAAGTACTAATAACCATATATCAAAATCCCCAATTCATTTTACTCACTTATCTCCTTATTCATTACTTAATTCTTATAATACATTTCCATGAATATTAACTCACAAAAGCAATAATTTATAAATAGGAATCAAAAGCAGACTAAATGCATATAAGGTTAAGCTTTGATAAATAAAGAAGAATGAGAAAACATATTACACTTCAAACTTTGAAAAGAGTATTGATACCTTCTCTGTTGTAAGATCACAAATGGGTTCACTAGTTAGATGGCAGATTTTCGATGAGAGGCTGACAGAGGGGTGGCGATAACTCAACGTGGCCACTATGCATGGTGGCGATTCAACCGGGACCCGCCAAGAGCCAAACGAACAGCGGTGGCTACAGCCCAGACCGCGAGCTGACACGATCGTTGCACGTGCCAAATTAAATACCTAACTTAGCCTAATATAGGGTAAGAAAGGGTCGAATCCACGAGGAAGCAAGAATTAATCAAGGTTTGAAAGCGATTAAGCGAGCTAAGTCTATTTTTAGTGGTTTTTGAGATTGATGATTAACTAAGAAAAGGTAAACGAAGAAACTAGCAAATAGAATAAATGATTTGAATTAAACTATATTAACGGGACACTAGGGATAGGGGATTCACGAGCTAACATTGAATTAACCAAATTGCCAAGCCAAGGGGATTCATTAGGGTCGATTAAGGGACTAAGTCACTCAAATGTTTCCTAATTACTCTCTCAGGCTAATTAGGAGGACCTAATTAACCAATTTTACCTATTCTCATGGTAAAATTAATCAACCAAGTATTTCCACAACCCATAGTGATTCGATTGATATCCTAGGAAGTCAATCACCTATTCTCATGGTGAAGTCAACCTAAAATATGCCTAAACGTCTATCTAAGGTTTCATTTCTCAATCCTTCACCTTGGATTTCCATAACAAGTTCAAATGGTGATCAATCAAATAAATAAGGCAATGAAATTAGCTAGACAACACAATCTCACCCAAATCGCACCCGCAAGCTTGACTTTCATGGTCAACACATGATTAGCAAGGTCATCCCCTTCCCTCAGCTACTAATCTACTCACTAGCCATGGAACAGAATAAATAAAAAGCTTGAAGCAACAATGGTGAAAATCATATTTAATAAGGTAATCATCAACTAATTACTACTAATCAATACTAAACCAAGGTAAAACAAGTATAAAAGTAAATAAAGAGAAGAGATAGAAGAAATACTAAAAGATGGATGGTAATCAAATGCAAAAACTCCATTAAAATAGCTTCAAAACTTCAATATTCAACTTCTAGATCTACTTTCTCACGCTAGGTTCTACTTCTCTCTCTAATTAAAACTAACTAATTTCAGAAATTAAAAGCTTCCCTTTTATTATTTCAAAATTGGGTTTTAATACCCCAAAGTACTAAGGGCAAGGCCACATAACACAAAACGAAAACCGTCTAAAAAAATGATACAAAACCGAAACCTAAATAGCAAATCTGGGCGACGGGGCGCCAGCTCCTTGCAAAATGGAGCGCCGGCTCCTGGAACGCTCCAGGGCCGCTCCAAGCTACTGCCAGCTTCTCTTTGCTTTTTCACAAATGGAGTGCCCGCTCCGTCTCCTCAGGAGCACTCGCTCCCCTGTTTTGGAGGCTCTTCCTTGCTAATCTAGTTTTAAAACACTCCAAGAAAATATTAGATGGGGGAGGGGGGGTGCACTTGCAAATGAAATGATCTAAATGCAACCTAACTACATGCAAATGAACTAAAACTAAATGCTAAGTATGAGAATATGAGAAAAGATGAAAAAAGGGAAAGAAAAGGAAACTATTTGGCCTAAAATACATCTAAATGACCTAAAACAAAATGCAAATAAGTGAACCTAAAGTCCACTTATCAAATTCCCCCAAGCTTGCCAATTGCTTGTCATCAAGCAATTAACAATCCCTAGGAAACAAATTCATGAACTACAACTAGAAAGAGCATCACAAAATCAAGGTCCTCGTCTTATAAGAGGTGTCAAGGCAAAGGAAAATCTCGACCAACTTTTTAAGTTTTTAGCCATCTTTCCTTATCCACAAGTTAGGGGTCAAAGAGGTGGTCTAAGCTAGTGTGCAAAGAAAATGATCGTCCTAGAGGTCCCTCAACTATCATACAATCTCTCATTGATCCTAAGTGAAACCTTTCCCTACAAAATGGAAAAACTTGCTCAGCCTTGTACCAATCACGCCCCACAAGCTCACAAGATCCCCCAAGCTAGCCTATTTATTCACTAGTTAACTTCTTTTTTGTTGCAAAGGCCCTAGACTACCTCCTCATGCGGTCTACCTCTCACTCGATAGTCATGTTTCTGAGGCACGGTACCGAGCACTCGGTATGAGACACGATAAGAGGGTAAGGTAGCTCATACCAAAGGCATTGGAGCATCACTAGAGGCCAAAGCATGATTGTTTTTTTTATAACTATAGGCTACTAGCCTTGTGGGCTCTTATGCACCACTTATTTGATCCAATTGGCCAAATGGCTCTTTTCTTTTTCATTTTTGTTCAATTTTTATGTGTTTATGTTTTTGTTTTGTTTCCTCTCTTTTTTCAAAAGGCTACTAGCCTTCCACTTTATTGAGCTAGAAGGGTTCTCGAGGTCACCTAAGGGCTTATCTAAGGTCAAAGGAGAGAGTAAAGACTTTTTACGGGGAAATAGTGGCACTTATTCACGCTAAAGGCGAGTCTCGGACAATCGAGGGGTCTATTCGTTACAAGACCTAGGCATCCAAGCTTAAAGCACCCCTAATATTCCTAACGAGCACATAAGGCAATCAAGCTACTACACCCCTACTAGAAAGTCAAGTTCCCAACCTCTAACCTCTAAATTCAAAACATAGAGTCATTCCTTAATTAGGTGATGCAAAAATCTTTTTGAAGTTTTTTTTTTTAAAATTTTAAAAATTTACATGCAAACTACCAAAGACAAATCCTATATGCAATTCATAAGCTACATGCAAAACTATCATGCTATGCAACTATAATACATGCAAGTCTAAGACCTAAAGGAGAGAAGAAGAAAATAAAAAGAAAAGTAAAGCAAAAAGATATATACAAAGAAACAAAAAGGGTAGAAATAGGAGAAAGTCATATAGATGTAATATACAAGGAAAACAGTCAACCATGGTCCTTTTCCTCAAGGCAATAAACAATGAAGCACACTCTCCTATCATGCCCCGTAAACCCGACCTAGCAATGCATCCTCTCTAAGACGCGTACCCAAAAAGAAACCCCAAACCCTCAAAAAGAAGCCACATCCCGCGAGCATAATCAAATATAAACACCCCCCAAACAATCAAGGCACCGTCCTCGGTGCAATCATTCAAAACAAGTAAAGGGGGAGCGGGGCAAGAGGAACTAGTCCTCGTCCATGTGAGATGGACCTTCTCCCGAAGGGGGAGGGCGCGACATCGAGCCGTAGAAAGCTAAAGGGGCGGGGCCATGAGGCTCCCAACCGCCCGTGTAGGCCGGCGGCCAAGCCCCTTGGTTTGGAACCCCCGGGTGCTCTCCAATCATAGGGTGGGTCATGGTGGG
Source organism: Patellifolia procumbens (assembly GCA_947645195.1). NCBI lineage: Eukaryota > Viridiplantae > Streptophyta > Magnoliopsida > Caryophyllales > Amaranthaceae > Patellifolia > Patellifolia procumbens. The sequence goes on along the minus strand of CANSGD010000708.1, from coordinate 83,008 downwards.
GCCAATACGGGTACGTGGGTTGGCGTTCATTTTATCCCGGTACCGGCCCATGTTGAGGAGGCCAATTTGGAAAGTTGACATATGGGTCAACATTTCCACTCACCACGTGGTGATGGTACATAGCATTAGTTTCTACCATCATACCACTCAAGTCTTCTCTCATGCCTTGTATCGTATTCATCATACGATCTTGGTTGAGAGCAAGACTATAATAGGCCCCCTCGTAGTCAAAAGAGCAGGACGACACTGAGGCAGGACGACCATAACTCGGCTCCTCTTGATGGAGAGGAGGAGCTAAGTCGACACGTGCGGCCTGGGCTTGCCCGACGGGGGGCTCAAAAGGGATGAGAAGAATATCAGCATCCTCCCCGTCACGATCAAATCGGGTCACCTCCGGGTTTGGTAAGTAACAGTGATGACGATCCCTTACCTTCCAAACAAACCGCTCGGGATCGGGGGTAAAATCAATCCACCCGGCGGCTCTAATATAACTCAAATCAAGGAAGGGGTTCTCATCAACTGGAGTCAACAAAGAGAGTTGCTCCCCAAACCCAAGGGCGGAGGCAATGATAGTAATCATCCCCCCACAATGAATATCAGACTTGAATAGTTCCCCATGGCATATAGCAAGACACCGTTGGAGAAATAGAAATCCGAAATTCAACTTGCCCCCAATTTCTTCAGGGTGATAGGCGACAATGTAGAGTGCACTCATCTCCTCCGAGACTACCTTACTTGGTTTCTTTTTTGAGTAAATGGCGGTAACCAAGAGGCGGTGAATGTATCTAAGGATGGGGGAATGCATGTGAGAGGAGTACCCTGTCTTTGGATCAAAGGGGGCGTATCCGGCAATGTCGCGCCAAAATACGTCCCTTTGATAGAATACGGGATATTGCCAAGTCTCGGGGTTGCGAATGGCGTTTGAGGCATCACAGTGGAAATTTTGATTAAGCCTCGCCAAAGAGATGCATTGGGGTTGATTGAACATTTGGAAGGAGATTTCATACTCCCCCTCATGTCCCTCAATCTCACGTCTCTCGAGAGATGCTAAGGATTCCAAGGTGATGCGCTCATACGTCAAAGTGCTAAACGTGTAAAAGCGTTCCATGCCTAAAACAAACAAGGCACGCCTTACATCACGCCTTATCCCTAGACTTTCAAGGGTGTCACCATGGAAAAAATTGGAAGCTTTAATCTTCCGGTGCTTAAGTTCGTCATACCAACGTTAATGTTCGGGGTTGACGAACTTAAGGGCCGGAAGGGTGGCCTTTGGGTTCTTTTGGGAAGAAGAGCCATGATCTTTCTTACTTTTTTTGCGAAAACGCAACATGCTTGGAGTTTACTGAGAATAACTCAACCAAGTGATGGTTTTGAGAAATTAAAAGACCACGAGCTCAGCCCGACAAATAAGCACGAAAATGAGGGCACTGACTAAGACAAAAATTTCAACAAACGAAATCAAATAAAGAAAAAACAAATAGTCTCACAAAAAAAATCAAAGTAAAAATTAAGAAAAATTGAAGAGAAACTAGAAAAAATTAAAAACAAAAGAAACTAGGAAAAATTAAGCTAAGTAAGCTAAAAGGAGTAAGCAACTAAAAAATAAAATAATGAAAGAAATCAGACAAAAATTCCAAAAATCAAATAAAAATAAAATTCTATCTAAATCCACCAGCTAAGTCCACAAGAAGCACCACAATCATCATATATTCAAATTTATAAGCCAAATCTAGAAGAAAAATAAAAGTTAGGGTTAGGGTTTTACCTCCCTCTTTAAGAGGGGTGAAGAAATTCCATAATTGCAAACAATGTAGGTTACTTCAAGCTTCAACCGTGTTCATTAACCTTTTTCTTCAAAAAATCTCCCCCAAACTTCAACTTTTAAGTGATGACGAATTTTTGAATTTGGGCCTTTTTGACGAAAGTAGGTTCTTTGTGTAGAGGAGGAGAAAAGACGAAGGTTTTGTGAAGGAAGTGAGTGAAAATGTTGAGAAATGGAGATACGGAGGTTTGAAGGTTGAGTTTTAATGGAGTTTAGAGAGAGAAAATGGGGTTTGAATGTGAATGAATGAGTGAAAGGTTGAGGAAAGTAGTGAATGAAAATAAAAGTGAGTGAGTGAGAAGGAGGGTGAACAAAATGAAAGGAAGAGTGGACAGATGGAAGAGGGGGGGGGGTAATTAAAATAAATCACGTGCCACGAAAAAGGAGGAGGAGCTTGTTGAGCGAGCTGGAGCGCCTGCTCCAAGCCTGAAGCGGGGCGCTCCTTGAACGCTCCCCGCACGCTCCAACATACTGCTTCCCTTTCTTCTTTTTGCGGGGGATGGAGCGCCAACTCCGGTTATAGAGGAGCGCCCCCTTATGCTCTTTTGGGGGTCGCTCCTCGTCCCTTCTCCAACACTTAGCCAATTTATTTCATCTTTTTCACTCTTCCTCTAATTTCTCTCATACTAAACCTCTTATTCACTCCTCTTTTCTTTTTCTCATTTTTTTTCATTCTTTATTTTTCTCATTTTTTTCATTCTTTCTTTTTCTCATTTTTTTTCTTTTTATCTCATTAAAAGCTAAGAACCCGGGTTGCCTCCCGTAAGCACTTCTTTAAAGTCATTAGCTTGACCTCCCTACGAATAAAGTTCTCATAAAGGAAGGGGGTAGTCATCCAAAGCAATGTGACAAATGTGCTCAATTTGAATTCTATCGTGGTATACCTTGAGTCTTTGCCCATTTACTTTGAACTTCCCTTTTTCTTCGCTCCACACTTTCATCGCTCCATGCGGGAACACTGTTTTTACTTCAAACGGTCCACTCCACCTAGACTTAAGTTTCCTCGGAAAGAGTCTTAGCCTAGAGTTGAAGAGAAGGACCTTGTCTCCTACCTTTAACTCTCTCTTCATTTTCCTTCGATCAGGCCATGCCTTAGTCCTCTTCTTGTAAATCCTAGCATTTTTATAGGCGTCCCGCCTAATCTCTTCGAGCTCATGTACATCCAAAAGTCTTCTTTCCCCGGATGACTTGAGATCAAAATTCAAAAGTTTGATGGCTCAATATGCTTTATGCTCTAACTCAACTGGCAAGTGGCATGATCTGCCATACACAAGCTTGTAGGGGGTTGTGCCAATTGGTGTCTTAAAAGCTGTTCTATAAGCCCATAAAGCATCGTCGAGCTTTAATGACCAATCCTTGCGAGATCGGTTCACGGTTGTCTCCAAGATGAGCTTCACCTCCCTATTTGACACTTACGTTTGGCCGCTACATTGGGGATGATAGGAGAGCCCCATTTTATGATGCACCCCATATTTGGAGATGAGTCCTTGGAAACTCTTTTTCATGAAATGGGATCCCCTATCACTAATCACGGCCCTCGGAACCCCAAACCTCGGAAATATCACGGACTTGAAGAGTTTGGTAACTACCTTAGCATCCTTTGTAGGAGAGGCGATTGCTTCCACCCATTTGGAGACATAGCCACTAAAATGTAGGACTTACCAAGTGAAGAAGGGAAAGGTCCCATGAAATCCACCCCCCAAACATCAAAGATCTCCAACTCTAGAATGTTGGTGAGGGGCAATTCATGCCTTTTTGAGATGTTGCCAACCCTTTGACACCAATCGCAAGCTTTCACAAAGCTCCAAAAATCCTTGAACATTGTAGGCCACCACAATCCACATGATAAGATCTTGGCAACGGTTTTGTCGGCGCCCATATGTCCTCCAAAAGGGGATGAATGACATTTCTCGAACACACTTGCTATCTCATCATCGGGAAGGCATCTCCGATATAAACCATCCTCCCCCTGCTTGAACAAAAGTGGGTCCTCCCGCGCATCGAACTTAGAATCATGGAGGAACCGTCTTCGTCGTTGATATGTAAACTCAAAAGGAATGATCCCACAAGCCAAGTAGTTCGCCATGTCGGCAAACCATGGGGTATCAAGGGCTTTGATGGAGTATAGGAGATCATTTTTAAGCTATCATCAATGGGAAGCTCATGGGAGGGGGACTCTTCAATCAAAGGTAACCGTGAAAGGTGGTCGGCCACCAAGTTTTCCGTTCCCTTCTTGTCTCTAATCTCAATGTCAAATTCTTGAAGGAGCAAGATCCATCGAATCAACCGCGGCTTCGCATCCTTCTTGGACATAAGATACTTGATTGCCGAGTGATTCGTGTACACTACCATTTTGGAGCACACAAGATAAGGCCGGAACTTCAAAGGCAAACACAACCGACAACAACTCTTTCTCCGTTGTGGCGTAGTTATTTTGAGCCAAATTAAGTGTCTTGGTCGCATAGTGAACAACATGAAGCTTCCCTTCGTTTCTTTGCCCCAAAACGGCTCCCACTGCATAATCACTAGCATCACACATTAGTTCAAAAGGCAAGCTCCAATCCGGATCTTGCACAATGGGGGCGGAAATAAGGGCATGCTTTGAAGTCTCAAAAGCGTTCATGCAATCATCATCAAAAACAAACTCATTATCTTTTTGCAAGAGGCTGGATAGGGGCCTAGAAATCTTAGAGAAGTCTTTTATCAACCGGCGATAAAAACAGGCATGACCCAAAAAAGAACGCACTCCCTTCACCGTAGTAGGTGGGGGCATCTTCTCTATGATCTCAATCTTGGCCCTATCTACCTCAATTCCCTTTTGGGAAATCTTGTGTCCCAACACAATGCCATCCTCAACCATGAAGTGACCCTTCTCCCAATTAAGAGCTAGATTCATCTTTTGACATCATTGAAGCACATTTTTCAAGTTCTTGAGACAATCGTCAAAAGATGAACCAGTCGGAGAAGTCATCCATGAATACCTCAATGGTATCTTCCAACATGTCCAAAAAGATGGAGGATATACATATTTGGAATGTAGAGGGCGCATTGCACAAGCCAAATGGCATGCTTCGGTAAGCATTGGTCATCGGGGTGGATGGGAATTGGAAAGAACCCCGAATAACCATCATGGAAACAAAAATGGGAATGACCCACCAACCTTTCCAACATTTGATCTATAAAGGGGATGGGGAAATGATCGTTCCGGGTGGCTTTATTCAATCTCTGGTAATCTATGCACATACTCCACCCGGTCATCGATCTAGTGGAGATTTGCTCTCCCTTTTCATTGGTGATGACGGGCATGCCTCCCTTTTTAGGGACTACATGGACGGGACTAACCCAACGACTATCGGAGATAGGGTATATTATCCCCGCCTCAAGGACTTTCAAGACATCCTTTTTTACCATTTCTTTTATATTGGGATTCAACCTCCTTTGAGGCTCAATAGAAGAAGCATGATCGTCATCACGATGAATTCTATGCATGCATAGGGTAGGACTTAGCCCCTTGAGATCCTCAATGCTATACCCAATGGCACTTCTATGTTCCCGAAGGACATCAAGAAGTTGAGTAAGTTGAGTGCCTTCAAGTGTAGCATTGACTATCACCGGGTAAGTCTCACCCTCACCAAGAAAGGCATATTTTAAAGAAGGGGGAAGGGGTTTTAACTCTACCTTGAGAGGAGGCTTAGAACTCTCCTCCTTAGGTGAAGGCACCTCAAGGGCTTCGATATTCTCCTCCCTAGCACAATAGGCTGGAGAGACATCCATGGCAAGCTTGAAGTTTTTCCCTTCCTCATTATCTTCCAAATCCTCTCCCAAAAGTACATCTTCCAAGGGGTCCTTCTTACCCCTTATACCCTTCAAACTTAAGACCTCCTCATCAAAACTATCTATCCTCTTCACCTCTTCCATGATTGGAGACTTCATTGATTTCTTGAAAGAAAACTCCATGCTATCATCTCCTACCCTTAATGTAAGCACATCACGCTTCATATCAACAAGAACCCTGACCATTTTAAGGAAAGGCCTCCCAAGCATAAGAGGAACTTTAGAGTCTTCCTCCATCTCCATAACCACAAAGTCACAAGGGATGAAGACCCTTCCAACTTGGACCGGCACATCCTCCAACTCTCCAACCGGGACTTTCACCGATGTATCGGCGAGTTGAATTACCCTCCTTGTAGGCTTGAGTTCAAAATTAAGTTGCTTAGCGATGGACAATGGCATGAAACTCACACTCACCCCCAAATCCGCCAAGTCCCTCTTGGGCTCCAAGTCCCCAATCTTCAAAGGAATAGAAAATGACCCCGGATCTTCAAGCTTCTTGGGGAGCTTGTTTTGAAGTACGACACTAACTTTGGCGGTCAAAGCAATAGTAGCACTTTCCTCGAGCTTGGTCTTGTTGCAGAGGAGCTCCTTAATAAACTTAGCATAAGTGGGCATTTGAGACATGGCTTGGAGGAAAGGGATGTGCACTTGAAGTCCTTTCATGACTTCCAAGAACTTCATGAATTATCATTGAGTTGCTTCTTAGCTAGCCTTTGAGGAAAAGGAATCGGAGGCACATAAGCCTTAGGTGCCACTTGACTAGCCTCTTTGCGTTGCTCATGAACTTCTTTCTCTTGACTCGGTACAACATCACTTTCATCCTCCACTATTACCTCTTCAAGAAGCTTCTCAACCTCCTCTTGACTCCCCCTTTTGTCAACTTCGGGGCTTTCATTCACCTCACTAGCCATCTTAGGCCCCTCATAATTTGCTCCGGATCTCAAAGTGATGGCCTTGGGATGCTCGTGAATCACGGGTTTGCTAGGGAATTGAGTAGAAGAATAAGTGGGGTTGCTCACTTGTTGGGCAATTTGAGCAAGTTGGGTCTCAATCATTTTGTTGTGAGCTTGCATTTGTTGCAAGGAATAGTGAATATCTCCAAAATTCTTATCATTATTGGCATCGGTATTGGTTTGTTGGGCAAGGAAAAATTGAAGTGTAGACTCAAGAGATGAAGGCTTTGGTGGCTTAGGCTCAAAGGGTGGTCTTTGTTATGGTCGGTTAAAACCGGGTGGTCGAAAGTTGGAGGCGTGGTTGTTGTGATTTTGTGGTGGAGGGTGATGCATAAAGCATTTCATAAGCAAGAGCATTCATTGGTTAAAAATCGAAGAAATAGTTTTGCTTCAAGCCTTGTTGGAACCGTACCAACAACCACCACTTTCACTAGCCTTAGAACCACCAAACTAGGCCACCAATGTCAAAGAAGAGCTCTTGGTGCAACCTTGCTTTGTTAAATTAGTAACTAATCTACGTTAGTTAGCTAATTAACTCAAAGACATGAATTAGGACAAACTGTCCAGTTTTACTCTAAGCGCACAGCTCAAAGAAATGAGTATAACTCTTCATTCATTCAACAAAGTCTAATGAAACTTCTTACATTACAATCCTAACATATAAAGCAGCAACATACCAAAAATTCACGTCATTTGGTGATGTTTTGCTTAGGTAACAAAAGCCATCTTAAAGTATTACAAAATCTGGGCCAGTTTTCAGTACCTAGGTGCAATGATTAGGATATTCTGAGAAACGAAAATATCCTACTGCAAAAAGGAAACTAAGGTAATAAAATAGACATTCTAAGGAAAATATCCTCAAAAAATCAGCCCCAAAAGCTTAGAAAAAGCGGCTGCCCAGAACTGAAGAAGTGGAGCCCAGAAAGACGCTGGAAGGCTGCGGTTTTGGATACTTCTTCATGAAGCTCTCATTTCCTATTGATTCTTGCCTCCAACTCTTCACATGCTTTTTGGTGATGTATGTAAGCACACAGGTGAGTCATGTATGGTTGCCTTAGCCAAGAATAAAGCTCAAAAACATGCTCAAAACCTTCCCTAAACCAACCGTATAAAATCTGTTCTTCCAAAACAGTTTCACTAAGCTTACTTTAATGACTTAGAACTAATTAATTAAGCTATTTAATCATAATTCAAGCTTGATTACTAATACTTTATGATGTTAAGATGATCATAAGCATTAATCAACAAGGCTTAAAATAGATTAAGAAGGTGTTAAGCTTAATTAACAATTCGAAGTACTTGCTTGTTCGAAATTGGATTAAGCAAGCTAATGAACTGAATCTCCTTCACCTTAATCTCTTCTTGATGACTCTTTGATAGGAGACTTGGATTGATCATGGATGCTCCTGCATCATTCTCCCCTGGTTTGGAGAAGTCTTCTTGCAACTCGAAATCTTCTTCCAAATATGGAGCTAAGTCACCCACATTGAAGGTGGCCGAAATGTTGCCCATCTCACTTGGTAGTTCTATCTTGTATGCATTGTTATTGATCTTTTCAAGCACCCTAAATGGACCATCACTCCTTGGCATCAGCTTGTTCTTCCTTCTTGATGGAAATCGCTCCTTCCTTAGGTGCAACCATACCAAGTCCCCGGGCTTGTAAATGACCTCCTTTCGATGCTTGTTAGCTCGGACCTTGTAAGCTTCATTAACCTTCTCAATGCGTGCTCTAATCTGTTGGTGAAGCTTTTTCATCTCCTTTGCCTTCTCCTCTGCATCTTTGCTTTGCCTCACTTCAACTGGAATAGGTAGTAAATCAATGGGGCTTAAAGGATTAACTCCATAGTTCACTTCGAATGGAGAGCACTTCGTGGCATATGTAGGTGATCTATTATAAGCAAATTCTGCATGTGCTAGCTTTAGATCCCAATCTTTCTGTGACTTGTTAACTAGAGTCCTGAGGAGAGTAGTAAGTGTCCTGTTTGTCACCTCCGTTTGACCATCAGTTTTTGGATGCGCCGTGGTACTAAAGAGGAGTTTAGTACCTAGGTGCTTCCATAAAGTCTTCCAAAAGAAACTGAGGAACTTAACATCCTTATCAGAAACAATAGTCTTCGGTACATCATGTAATCTAATGATCTCCTTGAAGTACAAATCAGCTACATGAATTGCATCATCCGTCTTGTTGCAAGCAATGAAATGAGCCATCTTTGAGAATCGATCCACCACCACCATAATAGCATCTCTTTGCCTTTGAGTCCTAGGCAAAGCTACAATGAAATCCATACTAACATCTTCCCATGGATGATTAGGAACTGGAAGTGGAGTATAGAGCCCTTGATGAAAAGAACTCTTGGCCTTTTGACATGTAGAACATCGAGCTAGAACTGAGTGAACATCACCTGCAAGTTTTGGCCAATAAAAGTGTTCCTGCAAAACATCCACAGTTTTGTTAATACCAAAATGTCCTGCTAGGCCTCCTCCATGAACCTCCTTGATGAGCAAATCCCTTAGTGAGCACTTAGGGATACAAAGCTTGTTATTTCGGAAGAGAAAACCATCTAGAACTGAAAAAGCTCCATGAGAACCATCCTTGCACGCTTCTATCAATGGTGAAAAATCTGGATCATCATAATAAAGCTCCTTAATATGAGTGAAGCCAAGAACTCGAGTCTCCATTAGAGAAAGCATAGAATGCCTCCTAGATAATGCATCTGCAACCACATTAGAAACTCCAGTTTTGTACTTTAAAACAAAATCAAAAGATTGAAGGAACTCCACCCATTTAGCATGCCGTGAACTGAGCTTATGTTGTCCATTAATGTACTTCAAAGCTTGATGATCTGAATGCAACACAAACTGAGCTGGCCTAAGATAATGAGTCCAATAAGTCAAGGCACGAATAATAGCATAGAACTCTTTATCATAGGTGCTGTAGTTGAGCTTGGCATGATTGAGCTTCTCACTGAAATAGGCTATGGGACGCCCTCCTTGTTGTAAAACAGCTCCAATCCCTACGCCACTTGCATCACATTCCACTTCAAACACTTTCTTGAAATCTGGTAAGGCTAGAATAGGCGCCTCACAAAGCTTGCTTTTCAACTGATCAAATGCTTTCTGAGCTGCTGGAGTCCAAGTGAAAGAACCCCTTTGATACATTCGGTCAGTGGAGCCAAAATAGTACTAAAACCTCTGATGAATCTCCTGTAAAAAGATGCCAATCCATGAAAACTTCGAACTTCTGTGATGGACTTTGGAATTTGCCATGATTTGATTGCCTCCACCTTGGATTCATCCATAGAAATACCCTGAGATGAAATAATGAAGCCAAGAAAAGACACACTAGAAGTGAAGAATTCACACTTCTCCATCTTTGCATATAGCTTCTTTTCCCTTAGCTTAAGGAAAACCTTCTTCAGATGAATAAGATGATCCTGTTCATTGTTGCTATACACAAGAATATCATCAAAATAAACCACAACAAATGAACCAATGAAGGGACGAAGTACCTCATGCATGAGCCTCATGAAAGTGCTAGGAGCATTAGTTAAACCAAAAGGCATAACACGCCACTCATATAACCCACTCTTAGTCTTAAAGGCTGTTTTCCATTCATCCCCTTCCTTGATTCGAATCTGATGATAACCACTACGCAAATCTATCTTGGAGAATATAGTAGCACCATGTAATTCATCGAGCAAATCATCAAGCCTAGGAATAGGATACCTATGCTTGATGGTAATGTTGTTTATAGCCCTGCAATCTACACACATACGCATAGTTCCATCCTTCTTTGGAACCAAAATAACAGGAACAGCACATGGACTAAGACTTTCTTGCACAAACCCCTTAGCTAACAATTCAGTAATCTGTTTTTGCAACTCTTTAGCTTCTTCAGGATTACATCTATAAGCTGCCTTGTTAGGTAATGGTGCTCCAGGAACTAAGTCAATTTGATGCTCAATACCCCTACTAGGTGGTAAACCATATGGAAGATCCTTGGGAAAAATATCACTAAAATCGTTCACTAATGGTTTAACCCAATCATGTAATTCACGAGTATTTTCATCATTTGCAGCAAATAACAACAACAAGTACATTTCCTTCCCCTTTTCAATGGCCTTATCAACTTTATGTTTTTGGAGAATTAAGGATTTCTGATTTTTAGCCTTTGAATTGGAGGTTTCTTTCTTAGGCAAATTCGGACCCTTTTTGCTAGGACTAAGTATAATTTTCTTGTTTTCATGCATGAAAGTGTATGTATTAGTCCTACCATTATGTAAGGTTTCCTTATCAGATTGCCACGACCTCCCTAAGAGAATATGACATGCATTCATAGGCACCACATCACATAAAACCTTATCATTATACGAATCACCAAAAGAGAAGCTAATTAAAGCTTGTTTTGTTACCTCCACACAGTTACCATCATTAAGCCAATGAAGCTTATATGGTTTAGGATGACTGAAGGTAGGATGATTGAGCTTCTCCACCATAGAACTCGAAGCTACATTAGTGCAACTCCCACCATCAATAATCATGGAACAAATCTTGCCCTTGATTAAGCATTTTGTCTGAAAAATCTGGTCTCGTTGAGATGGTATAGCTTCAGCTTCTTTGGAGTGAAGGACCCTCCTTAGAACCAAGCTAAGATGATCATATCCTTCCACTTCATCAACAAGAACATCTTCATTGCATTCGACCTCCTTTTCAGATTCTTTTTCGTGCTCATCTTGATCTTTAAGGGCATCTTCTATGTTTTTAATGTGTAGTAAGGTCATCACCCTTCTGTTTGGGCATTGTGCTTGATAATGACCATAACCAAGACCCTTAAAACATTTGACATCATCCTTCTTGGAAGAACTTTCAGTAACCTTCTTCCCTTTATCAAGAACTTTCGAACCAACTTCATTTTTAGGTGTAAATGGAGATGTAGAAGTAGGCTTCACATAGGAACTAGAACCTCCTTTAGCATAAGAAGTTCCTTTGCTAAATACCTTCTTCTTCTTGTCTTTTTGATGCTTTTCCACCTTAAGAGCCAACCTGAAAAGTTCATCTAAGGTAGAATAAGATTGAAGTTCAAGCTTCTTTTGAATGTCACGATCTAGGCCCTTCACAAAACGAGCCATGGTCTGCTCTTCCCTTTCTTGAACATCCAATTTCATCATCAACTTCTCATATTCATGGATGTATGTCTCGACATTCTTGGTACCTTGAGACAAATCAGAAAGTTGGTTATATAAATCAAGAGTGTAAGTGGAGGGGAGAAACTTAGCTTCCATCTTCTTTTTCAGTTTCTTCCAACTCTTGATTTTCGGCTTATGCTTCCTTTCTCTAGCAAGAGTAATGTTTTCCCACCAAAGGGATGCATAACCCTTTAGCTTAGTGATAGCCAACTTGAAAGATTTCGAATCATCATACTCCTTTAGCTCGAAAATCCTATTACATCTCGAAACCCATTCCAAGTAAGCATCAGGATTAAGGTTTCCATCAAACTCTGGAACATCTAACTTGATGTCTCAAAATTCATCTTGTTTTCGTGGCCTCCTTCTTTGATTAGAAGTTTGTGATTGCACTTCTTCACTAGAGTCATAAACAACCTCATTCTCATCTTCAAAGTGCCTTCTTTCATGAACTTCTCTTCGAATTCCAACACTAGAACTTCGAAAGGCTTCCATGAGATTTGCCATTTGCTCACTAATTGTAGCCATTTGATTCTCAAGGCCAACTAGCCTTGCTTCATTCAGTGTCATGCCCCTTCTAAACTGATTTGGATCTTCATTACCACTCATTTTAACAACCACGAAATTGTATCAAAGATTAGAGGTGAAAAGAGAATAAAAGAGATGTGTTTGGGCTTAGAATTGGTTTCGGTTTTGGGGGGGATAAGTGTATAAGTTTAGGAAATGATTATAGGATGATTAGAGGGTTAAAACAATGCTCTTGAACTAACCAAAGCTCTGATACCAAATGATGCATAAAGCATTTCATAAGCAAGAGCATTCGTTGGTTAAAAACCGAAGAAATAGTTTTGCTTCAAGCCTTGTTGGAACCGTACCAACAACCACCACTTTCACTAGCCTTAGAACCACCAAACTAGGCCACTTATGTCAAAGAAGAGCTCTTGGTGCAACCTTGCTTTGTTAAATTAGTAACTAATCTACGTTAGTTAGCTAATTAACTCAAAGACTTGAATTAGGACAAACTGTCCAGTTTAACTCTAAGCGCACAGCTCAAAGAAATGAGTATAACTCTTCATTCATTCAACAAAGTCTAATGAAACTTCTTACATTACAATCCTAACATATAAAGCAGCAACATACCAAAAATTCACGTCATTTGGTGATGTTTTGCTTAGGTAACAAAAGCCATCTTAAAGTATTACAAAATCTGGGCCAGTTATCAGTACCTAGGTGCAATGATTAGGATATTTTGAGAAACGAAAATATCCTACTGCAAAAAGGAAACTAAGGTAATAAAATAGACATTCTAAGGAAAATATCCTCAAAAAATCAGCCCCAAAAGCTTAGAAAAAGCGGCTGCCCAGAACTGAAGAATTGGAGCCCAGAAAGACACTGGAAGGCTGCGGTTTTGGATACTTCTTCATGAAGCTCTCATTTCCTATTGATTCTTGCCTCCAACTCTTCACATGCTTGTTGGTGATGTATGTAAGCACACAGGTGAGTCATATATGGTTTCCTTAGCCAAGAATAAAGCTCAAAAACATGCTCAAAACGTTCCCTAAACCAACCGTATAAAATCTGTTCTTCCAAAACAGTTTCACTAAGCTTACTTTAATGACTTAGAACTAATTAATTAAGCTATTTAATCATAATTCAAGCTTGATTACTAATACTTAATGATGTTAAGATGATCATAAGCATTAATCAACAAGGCTTAAAATAGATTAAGAAGGTGTTAAGCTTAATTAACAATTCGAAGTACTTGCTTGTTCGAAATTGGATTAAGCAAGCTAATGAACTGAATCTCCTTCACCTTAATCTCTTCTTGATGACTCTTTGCTAGGAGACTTGGATTGATCATGGATGCTCCTGCATCAGAGGGTCTTTCCATGATCCTTGAGGGGAGTTGTTCCACCTCCCTTGGTTGTTGAAGTTTGAAGGCCCTTCTTGCCGTTCACCAACCCATGCCACATGTTCCATAGATCCACCACAATAAGAGCTTGCATGATCGGTGCCCCCACAAATTTCACAAGAGAAAGCTTGAGAAGGTGGTGGGCTTGGGGATGCCGAGTTCACTTTCTCGAGTTTCTTAGCTAGAGCGTCTAGCTTGGCATGGATATGATCCATAGCCTCCACATCATACTTCCCTTTTCCACTAACCTTCTTGCTTGTAGACCTTGTGTTCCCCCAAGAGTAATGCCTCACAACCTCTTCTATGGTTGGCTCAATATCCGGAGTCAAGACTAGCTTTAGTCATGGGAAGCAACCCATCATAGAAGCTTTGCATCAACATCCATTGACTATACCCATGGTGCAGACATGACCTTCGGAGGTCTTTGAACCTATCCCATGCCTCATTCAAACTCTCATCCTCATCTTGTATGAAATTAGAGATCTTCCTCCTAGCCTCGGAAGTATTCTTTTGGGAGTAGAACTCATCAACAAAAGCCGCCATTACTTGTGCCAAAGTAGTCAAGGAATCGGGAGGTATAGATTGTAACCACTTCTTGGCTTTCCCCATGAGAGAGAAGTGAAAAAGATTAAGCCTCACGAACTCTTGAGTGACATTATTTTGCTTGACCGTGGCACAAAGCTCAAGAAAGTTTGCCAAATGTTCAAGTGAGCACTCATGAGTACATCCTCCATAAGGCTCTTGCTTGATCATTCTAATCAAATATGGAGAGAACTCAAAGTTAGCGGTTGTTATCGGCCTCCGTATCCCACTTTTGAGCTCAAATGCTTCGGGGTGACCATAGTCCCTCAAAGCTCTCGAAATGGGTGGATCGTCCGCCATGATACCAAAAGTAGAAGAACGAGATTGATCTTCCTTAAATACCTCCCCCGGTTGCTCCTCACTACTAGCTAGTACCCTTGGTTCCCGAAAAATCCTCTTTAACTCCCGTAAAGTGCCATCAAGATTGTGGTCGATTGGAAGCAATAGATCTCCTCGTAACCTTCTTGACATGCAAATACAAAAGCTAAATGGAAAGATTAGCAACACAAGGGCTTACCACCAAGTAGCAAGAAACCAATCGGTGACCAAAGAAAAATAAAAATAGAAAAGGGGAGGGGGAGGGGGAATAGAGTTGACTTAGACTCAAAAATCACAATTTAATACAATGTAATCCGTTGCTTCCCCGGCAACGGCGCCAAAATTTGACACGGTCGTTGCACGTGCCAAATTAAACATCTAACTTAGCCTAATATAGGGCAAGAAAGGGTCGAATCCACGAGGAAGCAAGAATTAATCAAGGTTTCAAAGAGATTAAGCAAGCTAAGTCTATTTTTAGTGGTTTTTGAGATTGATGATTAACAAAGAAAAAGTAAACGAAGAAACTAGCAAATAGACTAAATGATTCGAATTAAAATATATTAACGGGACACTAGGGATAGGGGATTCACGAGCTAGCATTGAATTAACCAAATTGCCAAGCCAAGGGGATTCATTAGGGTCGATTAAGGGACTAAGTCACTCAAATGTTTCCTAATTACTCTCTCGAGCTAATTAGGAGGACCTAATTAACCAATTTTACCTATTCTCATGGTAAAATTAATCAACCAAGTATTTCCAGAACTCATAGTGATTCGATTGATATCCTAGAAAGTCAATCACCTATTCTCATGGTTAAGTCAACCTAAAATCTAGCTAAAAGTCTATCTAAGGTTTCATTTCTCAATCCTTCACCTTGGATTTCCATAACAAGTTCAAATGGTGATCAATCAAATAAACAAGGCAATGAAATTAGCTAGACAACACAATCTCACCCAAATCACACCCCCAAGCTTGACTTTCAAGGCCAACACATGATTAGCAAGGTCATCCCCTTCCCCTAACTACCAATCTACTCACTAGCTATAGAAAGGAATAAATAAAAAGCTTGAAGCAACAATGGTGAAAATCATATTTAATAAGGTAATCATCAACTAATTACTACCAATCAATACTAAAGCAAGGTAAAACAAGTATAAAAGTAAATAAAGAGAAGAGATAGAAGAAATACTCAAAGATGGATGGTAATCAAATGCAAAAACTCCATTAAAATAGCTTCAAAACTTCAATATTCAACTTCTAGATCTACTTTCTCACACTAGGTTCAACTTCTCTCTCTAAAAACTCTATCTCTAATTAAAACTAACTAATTCAGAAATTAAAAGCTTCCTTATTATTATTACAAAAATGGGTTTTTATATCCCAAAGTAATAGGGACAAAGCCATAAAACACAAAACCGAAACTGTCTACAAAAATCGATACAAAACCGAAATCAACCGATACATACCTGAAATCGACCGATACAAAACCGAAACCGAAATAGCAAATCTGGGCGACGGAGGGCCCGCTCCTTGCAAAATGGAGCGCCCGCTCCTGGAACGCTCTGGGGCCGCTCCAAGCTACTTCCAGCTTCTCTTTGCTTCTTCACACACGGAGCGCCCACTCCCCTGTTTTGGAGGCTCTTCCTTACTAATCTAGTTTTAAAACACTCTAAGAAAATATTAGATGGGGGAGGGGGGATGCACATGCAAATGAAATGATCTAAATGCAACCTAACTACATGCAAATGAACTAAAACTAAATGCTAAGTATGAGAATATGAGAAAGGATGAAAAAGGGAAAGAAAAGGAAACTATATGGCCTAAAATGCATCTAAATGACCTAAAACTAAATGCAAATAAGTGAACCTAAAGTCCACTTATCACGAGCCCACCTGTACGTGGCCAAAAGACAGCTAGAGGAAGCCGACAACCGGCCATGAAGGGAGACGAGAGTGGCTGCTTGTGGTTTTGTGGCTGCCGGTGGCTGAAAACCAAGAAGGGAATTTGAAAGAGTAAAGGAGGAGTCACGAGAAAGAGGGAGATGAGGTTCTCTATTATGTTGGGGTTTGATATGTTTGGGGTTTTGAAGGGGGTTTTATTTGGGTTCCTTGAGTCTTTATTTGTGAATTGCTAAGTCAATAGTCATAAGCCTTTGGAAAACTAGAATGTTTGGAATAAGTTCTCTTTAACAAAAATTGTACAAAGAATTTTGGCTTAGTGAAACTCATCATAATTTTCATATACTAAATAAAATAATTTGGCATACTAGTACTAATAATATAATTCATATAAAAAAATCTTATTATTAAATTCATATTTCCCGAGATCAACTCACATAACTCATAATCTCATAATCAAGTTCATAAAACTTAATTATCATTTAATTAAAGATGGTTAAAAATTCAGGCTATTACAGAAACAAATAGAACTTAGTAAGAGTAAACTTCTTAAATTATTAACTGAGTCATTAGATGATTATCAAGAAGTTTTCTTAGAAACGGATCAAGTAGAACACACTTTAAATGTCACTAAAGAACACACTACTTGATCTAGAGATTTGGAGTCCAATAATGAGAAATATTTTTTGAGCTTTTTGATAGAAATATAATTATTCAAGAAACATTTGAGAAAGTGAAAAATGATGATTTTCTCTTAAAAATGAAATTGGCAGAATTGAAACTCTTTGTTCTTGAAGGAACAATCCGTTGTCCTAGTACCATAATGGATTTTGAAAAATTCAAACTCGATTATAAGATTGGTTTGAAAGATAACACGGTACTGAAGAAAGAACTGGGATCCTCTAGGAACAGGGACAAACTTCCTAATGTACTTAGTTGAATTCATAAATTTCAAAACAAAGGAAAGGAAGGTCTTGGTTTAATCATGAAAAGAGGAATAAAAAGGAAAAATATATTGATTTGCCAAGCAACAAAGTTTGTTCCTTCTGTGGGAAAAGTGGTCATCTAGTGACTGATTGTTCCTCTAAGAAGGAACGAGTTGATAAAAATTCTGATTTTGTCAAAAAGATCTGGAAAATAAAAGATCACTCAAGTCTTACAAAGGAACCCAAATCAGACTGGGTTCCTACCATTAACTAGTTGTTGTGGATGCAGACTAAAGTAAGGGGGAACAACCTGTGGTACCTCGATAGCGGTTGTTCTAAGATTATGACTGGTAACTAATTAAAGTTTCTCTCACTTTTAGTTTACAAAAGAGGAACTGTGACCTTTGGTAACAATCTTACATGTATTATATTAGTAGTACGTAAGATTGAAAATCTCAATCACATTCCATTTATTTTTTGCCGAGGGTTTATAGCTTAGTTTACTTTTTAGTATTTTAATTTGGAAAAATTGCCTAGAATAATGCAACCTTTTGGCCATTCGCAAATAATAATGCAACCTAAAATTCTTGAATAATGCAACCTTTATACCCCATTTATTTTAAACAGGACAAAACCGGTTATGACTTGAAGAATAGGTAAAATGGACACTTGTCGCATGATAACTGGCTATCATAAACAGTTTTAAAAAGTAAAATAAAAACAAAATAACAAAAAAATCAAACCCACCCCTTCCCCCCACCGTCAGCCTCTCTCTCACCTCCCCACCAACATCCCACCACTTCATTTTCCCAGCCACAAACCACCAGAGCCACCGCACCTCACCCCATCCCATTTTCGCCGGCGAGGCTGGTCTGAGCACTGAGGAGGAGAGAAGAAAATGTTCGTAGTGGCGCAGCAAAGGCGGGGGAAGCAAAGGCGGGGGAGGGGGTTTCATGGTAGGGAGATGAGTGTGGCGTTTCAGAGAAGGCGGGGGGGTTGTCCGGTGGTGGGGAGGTGAGTGTGGCGTTTCAGGCGATGTGGCATTTCAGGCGACGAGGAGGATTGAAAGAAAGAGAAGGCAGGGGGGAGGTCGTCTGGTGTGGGGAGGTGAGTGTGGCGTTTCAGGCGACGACGAGGATTGAAAGAAAGAGAAGGCAGGTGGGGGGAGGTTGTCCGGTGTGGGGAAGTGGGGGAGAGTGGGGCTGGGGTGGGGTTGGGGGGTGGGGAGGTTGGGGCTGGGATGGGGGGTGGGGAGGGTGGGCTGGGGTTTGGGGAGTTTTATTTTTTATATTTTTTATTATATTAATATATTAATTAAAATTTAAAGTTTTAAATAAAAAATTACCTAGGGTTCAGGTTAAAGGTCATATGTCCTGTTTAAAATAAATGGGGTATTAAGGTTGCATTATTCTAGAATAATCTTTAGGTTGCATTATTATTTGCGAATCGCGAAAAGGTTGCATTATTTTAGGCAATTTTTCCTTTTAATTTTTATTTTCTATGACAAAGGGAATATTATGAAGCTCACTAAAGAGCGTTGCATAGTTAGTAATAATTGTACAAGTACCAAGATACTGGAAGGAACAAGGAAGGGAAACACTTATGTTGTTGACCTGAACCTAGTTCCCAGGAACAATCTGACTTGTCTAAGAGTAATAGAAGACGAACCATTCCTTTGGCATAAAAAGTGTGGACATGCAAGCATGACACTACCTCATAAGTTAAGTGGTAAGGACTTGGTAGTTGGCTACCCAACAAATAAAATTCCAAATCATGGAGTTTGCGAAGTAGATCAATTAAGAGATATTTATTGGTTATTATTGATGATTTTTCGAGATACACTTGGGTTATCTTTCTTCATAGCAAAGTTGAAACATTTGATGAATTTGTAAATTTTGCTAAGAAAGTTCAAAGGATTAGTGGCTTCAAATTGAAATATTTAAGATCTAACCATGGTACAGAGTTTGAAAACTCCAAGTTTGATGATTTTTGCAGCAATGAAGGATTAAATCACAACTTCTCTGCTCCTAGGACACCACAACAAAATGGTGTGGTTGAAAGGAAAAACATGACCTTGGAGGACATGGCTAGAACAATGCTCATACCTAGCAGCCTTCCAAAGAATTTTGGGCAGAAGTAGTGAACACAACTTGCTACATAATCAATAGGGTCATGTTAAGACCCATTACCTTGAAAACTCCATATGAGCTTCTCAAAGGAAGAAAAACCCAATATCTCTTACTTTCGAGCCTTTGGATGTAGTTGTTTTGTACACAACAATGGTAAAGATAATCCAGGATAATTTGATGCTAGAAGTAATGAAGTTGTTTTTATAGGATATGCTTTTAATAGTAAAGCATATAGAGTATATAACAAGAGAACAATGTGTCTTGATGAAAGTGTCCATATTATTTTTGATGAAACTAACTCTCTGCAGGAACCATGTTATGATAATGATTTTGAAATAGGATTGACTCGTTTTGAAGAGTCTGTAAACCTTGATGAGGAACTAACACCTGCAGGTACTGACAGAAAGCATATTCCTGAAAAAGAGATGATTGTTCCTGATCCTGATCCTGATCCTTAGGGGGAACAAGCAGATGAAGGAACACAGGTAGAAGAAATGCATCCAAAGAATGAATCAACTGAAGTACCTCAAGTTGAAGAAACAGGAACAAGGAGGTTTGAACCAAAGCCTTGGAAGCACCAGAACTCCCATCCTTTGGAATTGATTATAAGTGATATTGAGAAGGGAACTCAGACGAGATCCCCAGCTCAAAAACTTATGCGTATTCCAAGATTTTCTGTCCATGACAGAACCTCGAGATCATAATGAAGCCATGCTAGAGTCTTACTGGATAAATGCCATGCAAGAGGAATTGAATGAGTTCTAGAGGAACAAGGTCTGACATCTTGAGAGCAAGCCTAAAAACCAAAAGGTAATCAGGCTGAAATGGGTCTTTAGGAACAAGCTAGATGAACATGGCACAGTCATAAGGAACAAAGCAAGACTTGTAGTAAAAGGGTATAATCAATAAGAAGGTATTGATTTCGATTAAACCTTTGCTCCTGTTGCTAGAATAGAATCTATAAGAACTTTGATTGCATTTGCTGCATTTATGGGTTTAGGTTTTACCAAATAGACGTTAAATGTTCTTTCTTAAATGGATATTTAATGGAAGATGTCTATGTGGAATAACCTCCTGGATTTGAAAATCCTGGTTTTCTTAACCAAGTCTACAAGCTCCTAGATCTTGGTATGAGAGACTTCAAAATTCTTGCTTTCACATGATTGCACTAGAGGTAAAGTTGATAAGACCCTGTTCCTTCGATCTAAAGGAACATACATTCTAGTAGTATAGGTTTATGTTGATAATATAATTTTTGGTGCTACTAATGAATCTTTATGCAAGGAATTTGTTGATCTAATGAGTAATGAGTTTGAAATGAGTATGATGGGAGAATTGAAATTCTTTCTTGGATTGCAAATCAAGCAATCTGAAAGAGGAACAATGATCCATCAACAAAAATATGCGAAGGAACTACTGAAGAAATTTGGACTGAAACAAGCAAAAACCAACCATACTCCTATAAGAACAGGAACAAGGTTCGATGAGGATCCAAGTGGTAAAAATGTAGATCAGAAACTATATAGAGGTATGATTGGATCCCTACTTTATCTAACTGCTAGTAGACCTGCCATTTGTTTTAGTGTTGGTTTATGTGCTAGATTCCAATCAAACCCGAAGGAATCTCACTTGACGGCAGTAAAGAGAATTATTCAGTATTTGAAAGGAAGTGATGACCTTTGTTTGTTCAATCCTTGAAGTGATATATTTGATCTAGTTAGCTACTATGATGCTGACTATGCTGGGGACTTGGTAAATCGCAAAAGCACCTCTGGAATTGCTCATTTCCTAGGAACAAGCTAAGTTTCTTTGCGATCAAAGAAACAGAACATTGTTGCTCTCTCCACAGTAGAAGGATCAAGCAACAAGTACGTGAATTTTGGTATTGTATACAAATAGGTTCCTATTTTCTTGATGACACAAGTGCTATATGTATTTCCAAGTATCCATGGACTAGGGTTAAGAATATTCATATTAAGCATTATTTCTTAAGGACTATGTTAAAAATGGTATAAGTTGTATTATGTCCTACTTGAAATCAAATTGCTATTATCTTGACCAATCCTCTCTTTAGAGAAAGATTTGAAAAGATTGGTTTGCAACTAGGGATGTTCAGAAAAATATGCAAGTGCATTTAGTATTAACTCCCTATGTTATATTCTTTTCTAAGTGCACCCTGCAATCTTCATGAATTTTTATCCATACACCTTTAGTCAAGGATAAGGACTCACATTTGTCTCTATAAAATTCTCCTTATTGTCCTCACTAGGACATTGAGTAAATAATAATGGAGCATATGTAT
Organism: Patellifolia procumbens; assembly: GCA_947645195.1. NCBI lineage: Eukaryota > Viridiplantae > Streptophyta > Magnoliopsida > Caryophyllales > Amaranthaceae > Patellifolia > Patellifolia procumbens. Next base: position 61,149 of record CANSGD010000708.1, on the reverse strand, counting down.
TTTGGTTTGAAGTGTATCATTTACAAGAGTTTAAATTTTCTTTCATACATTTTCTTTTCTTCTTTCATTTCCATCCATATTTATTTTCTTTATTTTTTCGATTTCTTCTTCTTCCATTCCCACTTGATTAATTGCAATGGTTCAACTAAAGATTAAGTTCAAAGCCTTAATTCGAATAATTAATGTCTTAAGAGGAAGGGAAAGGCCACAACATTAATTGCTTAGTAAAACCTCCCAAATATCCCATCATCAAACCCCTCACTCCATCATTTTACTTTACCATAATTTACTTTTTTTCTCAAAACCATCAACTCCAAAGAAAACCATCCATCTTCTTCTCCAAGATACCAAATCCCTCACCAATGACACCCAAACAAAAAAAGGAAAACAAAATCCTCCATCTTTCTAATAGGGTTTTGTGTTGACATGGCGTGCTGTGTAGATGAGGGTTCGTATGAGGAAGCAACTAATGCTTTTTGTTTGAAAATATAGGTGGTTTGTGTCTTAGCGTTGTGGTTGGAAATTTGTTTAAAAAAACACAAAAAAGGATTGAGTGACTGGTTTGGTGTTCCTACTTAAAGGTACAAAGAGTATGTGAAGGGTAAGGCCAAATTGAATATACATGGAGCAAATAATGATGAAATATTGTATTTCTTTGGTGAGCACCCATCTAACCTGTCCCCAGAGCAAAAAGATCTTATCCCTCTTCATAAAATTTTGTTTAAATTGGTTTAGCAGTTCCTTGTTCCCTGTACCTGCAAAAGAAACCAAGCTAAATTATTAGATTTCTCTCTCATGTATTGCCTTACTGATAACATCAAAATTAATCCTCGTGCCTTGATTATTACCCACTGCATTTTTGTTCACAAAAATTGCATAGCCTATTGAAATTTGCTTTCCTTTATTAAAAAAAATGCAAAGTCAAACTCCCCTCCAAACCCTCCTTTGAACTTGAACCAGAAAATTATCTTACCAAAGACATCCTCTAAAGATTGAGTTTGAGAGTGAGATGTGTAAAATTGGAGTATGAGGTGGAAGAGACTATGGTCAAGGTAGAGAAAGTTGAATCGGCACTGAAGAGACAGAGATATGAGGAACAAAGTACTAGGGTCATACAGACAGTCAAGTTGAGTCAGAGATTGGCGGAGCCTAAGTTCCCAACGAAACTAGGAAGACTGACATTTGCGAGAAGATTTATTGCTACATCTTTTACTGTCCGCAAACACCCTTGATCCCAGTCCCTTGCCTCTATCTAAGGATATTAATGATTTGATTTTTTGGACTTGTACTTAATTGACCGTTGAGCAATTGGACTATTTTCTTTTCAATTCTTTTCTTTCTTGTGTTCTCCTTAGACACATGATTGCTTGAAAAATCTACATCTCTTTTTATTTCTTTTCTTTCTTTTGTCCTCCTGAGACATAAGAATTCTTGAACAATTTTCATGTCTTTCTTCATCCATATCCTACATCTCATTTAGCTATTTGAACACTATTCCTGATTACTTCTTGCTTTGATATGTTTGTTCTTTCTTTAAATACTCTTGGAATGTCTGGATGGCTAATATTATGAGATAACAATGTTAGAGCTACTGACTTGACTTTAGACTGTTGACTCTACTAGTGCTACAGGTTCATAACTTAGTTTTTGATGATGACAAAAGGGGGAAGAGTTATATTGGAATGCTTGAAAACTTCTGATTTTGACTTGGTTCCTAATGCTTATCTTGCTTATCTTCTTCCCTTCCGTAGTCATTGAAAATTTCTTTTATTCTTTTATTTTTTCATTCGTTTATTATATTTTGTTTCTTTCATTCTTTTAATTTATTATACTTTCTTAATTTATTTTTGTTAGAGTTAGTATAGTTTCTTCGAATAATTTTACCATCTGTTGCCAATCATTTGTCATCATTAAAAAGGAAAAATATTATTGTATTCACTATTTTAATGATGACAAATAATATTTTTGGACTTTATATTAAAATGTATATGAATCGTTTTTATTATTTTATATGTTTGATTAATAATTAGTTAAATATTAACTTGTGGAGACATGGTTAAAATTTTAACCTAGTCAAGTTATTTAAATTAATTATTATATTCACTCAAATAAATAATATATTTTGAATCTAGGCTTTTATTATTTAACTTAGAATTTATTTAAGTTAGACATAGGTTTATTTCGTAGACTTAGAATTTATTTAGGATTTAATATTTATCCGTTCTTTATTTATTTTTTGATTTATGAAAATAATTAATTTAATTATGACTTGTGGAGAAAAGGTTATGAGTTTAACCTAGTAAAGTTATTTTAAATTACTTATTAAAGCACTCAAATATATATGTTATTATTTGCTTTGAATTAACCTAATAACATGGGATATTATTTTTGTTGTAACATATTTGAAGGGGACACGTGGCTCACCCCCTCATTGACACTTGGCAGCATGTTAGAGGAGAGCTAATGATGTCACCAAAACTGCAAACAAGAGGCCCAATTATTCCTTAAAAGAAGGAATAATCAGCCCAAATCCCCTAAAGAGGAAGAATGTGATTGGATAAAAGGGCTCAGGACAATCAGACCATGACAAGTGTCGCTCTCCCATTGCCCGACCAATCACATCTCTCAATTCTAGGGTGCTCCTTTCTATACATAGATACTATAAATAGTTTCTCATAATCAGGTAAAAGAAAGACAACTACTCTCTCTTAAACTTACTCTGTCAAAATTCATACCCAGATTTTATCTATTGAATACTGACTTAAGCATGGGAGAGAGAATCAAACCCAAACCTCCGGTTTGGTTTTCCCCTTTTGCAGGTTCGGGAACGAAGCAACGTCTCTGCACAAGCCTCCCAATATTATCAACCCTACACCTGTCCACCATCTGGACTAACACCGTTTACAACAAAGTTTACGAAAAACATTTGGCGCCGTCTGTGGGGAGGTGCAGAGATGACAGATTGCAATTCGTCCAACCGAGGACAAAGGATGAGTCCCTATGTCCAGGTCAATGACACTGTTGACGATGAACGTCCACCCCGATGACGAGATGGTCCTCGTCAGAATGATCCAATCGGAGCCGTATTAGAGCTATGCTGTTTTTCAGAATAGGCACTCAGCCGGATTCAAGGCCTACACCTAGGAGAGGAGCCTCCCAAGAGAATGTAGCTGGACCAAGCGGAGCTAGACGACCAGAAGAAGCTAGAAGAACGTCCAGGGGAAGGCATCCAGCTCGTATTGAGCAACCACGTCGTCTAGACTGGAACCTGGTGGTCACTAACCCGGTGAACCGACCAGTGGATGGTCGTCGAATGGAGACTGACGCTAGGGAATACTTGCAAGCAAAGAGGGTAGCGGCTCAACAGAGGTCGGCTACTGGATCAACGCCATACTTGCAGGATCCCAGTCTGAGGATTCGGAGTCATACTCTGGAGCAAGGAAGGACTCTGTCTATCTATGAACCTCGGCAGGATCGAACAGTTGTTCATCCCAATGTTTACTGAAGGACTTTTCAGCAGAATGTTTATAGGCGAGGGTCCCAAGAGGTCAGTTCATCTAATCCAGTCCTCAGGGAATGCCGAATAGATACAGTTCCAGTTGATGCAAGCTTTAGGGAGCTACGCATATATTGGCTGACGCCTTTCTCAGCCAGAATAATGCAAGCCCCTCCCTGTGCTAAGGTTAAGCTACCAACCATTGATCCTTTTGACGGCACCACTGATCCAGATGATCATCTTTCAGCATACAAACACCAAATGTATGTCCAGGCTGTGGACGATGCTACATGGTGTAAGAACTTCCCGACTACCCTTAAAGGGGTTGCCCAGAAATGGTTCAACAATTTACCAGCCAATTCCATCAACAACTTTACTGAGTTAAGTTATTCATTCACCAGTCACTTTGTGGCCAACAGGCAAGAACAGAAGACTAGTATTCATTTGGGGAAGATCGTCCAAGCCCCAAAAGAATCTCTGAGAAGTTTTGTGAAGAGGTTTAATCTCGAAGCCCTACAGATCCACGACTTGAATGCTGGTGTAGCATTCGATGCGTTCATTCGTGGACTGCGTCCAGGAAGCTTCAAGTTTGACTTGGTCAAGAAGAAAGTAAGTACTTTGGCCGAAGCTTTAAGGGAAGCCGAAGCTTTCATTCACGTGACAGAGGTGTGTGCTGAAGCTAAGAACACAGAGTCTAAGAAGCCCGAGGAACTTGTTCAAAAACCGAAGAACAATCCTAAGAAGGCTAAGACCTGGGTAGTGTCTTCAAGCACCACCACGTCAAGAAGAGAGAAAAGAAAAGAAAGGGTTGTCTCAGCTGAACCCATTGAGTTCAATAAGGACCAGTACTCCATCCTTATGGAAATCAAGGATCAACATGAACTCAAAGCTCCAGCCAAGATGAAGACACCTTACAAGAACCAGGACAGAAGTAAGTACTGCCACTTCCACAAAGATTGTGGGCATGAGACTAATGAATGTAAGCACTTGAAGAGAGCTTTGGAGAACCTGGCAAAAGAGGGAAAGATGAATCAATATGTCTTTCGTGAAAGTCGTTTTCAGAAGAAGGATTTTCGACAGAGTAAAACGAAAGAAAGTGTTAGTAATGATGAAGATGTGGTTTTGGTGATATCCGGCGGATTTGCAGCCGGAGGACCAACTTTGCGAGGGCACAAAAATTATGTCAGGGTGCTCGGCCAAGTGTTGCTAATAGGAAAATCCAAGGTGGACCCGTTCCCCTTGGTGACGGTGAGTGAGGGAGACCGTGGTCAGATTAGGACCCCTCATGATGATCCCCTAGTTGTAGAAATGAAGATTGCCAATCTAAGAGTACGAAGGATCCTTATCGACACTGGCAGCTCAGCTGACATTATTAGCGCCGATTGTTTGTCAAGATTGAAGTTTGATGAAAAAGATCTTCTTCCAGTCCATCATTCTATTATAGGATTTTGAGGTGGGATCATACATCCAGTCGGGACGGTGTCGTTGCCCGTCCGAATCGGAGAGAAGGAAAAGAATAGAACTATGTTCATAAAGTTTTTGGTTGTCAAGGATTTGACAGCATACAATGTCATCTGGGACGTCCTACCCTTAATAACATTAAGGCGGTCATCGTCACTCATCTCATGTTGATGAAGTTCGAGTGTGACGATGGCCAGGTCAGCACAATCTATGGGGACCAGCGGGCTGCTAGGGAATGTTATCTTATAACCTTAAAGCCTTCGTCCGGGAAATTGAATGAAGTTGAGCCTATGGATATAGACGAGCCCAAAGAGATTGGGGCAGAGACAGTAGGAACGACCAGAATGAAGGAAGAAAAGTTTCAAACGAACGCTGCTTCCGCAAGGAAGCCGGCTGGGGAAAGAAGTGTACTATATGTTACTCCCGAAAGGAAAACGGCAAGAGATTTGCCTAGTAAGAAGAGGAAGTTCACTCAGGTGAAAGAGGAACCTAGGTCTCCGACTGAGGTGATGGCGATAGCAAGCTTGACTCTTGATCAACCGAAGCCTGCAAAAGCTCCTTTAAGCATCTGTTTAGACAGTGCTCGTCCAGAGAGGACTTTGCAGATTGGAGCAGGCTTAAAACCCGAGTTACAAGGAGCTATCGTCACACTGTTGAAGGAATATCAGGATATCTCTGCCTATGGGGCAGAATAGATGCCGGGGATAGACCCCAAAGTGGCCGTTCATCGGCTAAATGTTGATCCAGCCAGGAAACCAATTAGGCAGCAGAAAAGACATTTGGGGCCTGTCACGAATCACGAATCAAAAAACTGCTGGAGGCCGGTTTCATCAAAGAAACCTACTATCCTGATTGGGTGGCAAATGTGGTAATGGTCCCCAAGCCGAATGGAACTTGGAGGATGTGTGTCGACTATACGGATCTAAACCAAGCCTGCCCCAAAGATAGTTTTCCTTTGCCCAAGCTGGACCGTCTGGTGGATTCGACGGCTCGACATGCGTTACTGAGCTTCATGGATGCTTATTCAGGGTTCCATCAGATCCCAATGCTGCCGGAGGACCAGGATAAGACTTCCTTCATAACAGAAAAAGGGTTGTATGGATGGCTAATGATGCCTTTTGGTTTGAGAAATGCACAGGCGAGTTTTCAGAGGCTCATCAATGAGATCTTTTTGCCTCAGTTGGGACGAAATTTATAAGTGTACATTGACGATATGATCGTCAAAAGCCAATAAGAAACAGATCATGTCAAAGACCTGCGCGAAACTTTTGAAACATTGCGCAAGTATAAATTGAGGCTCAACCCAAAAAAGTGCGTTTTTGGGGTTTCGACTGGCAAGTTCCTGGGGTTTCTAGTAGATCAGCAGGGGATAGAAGCAAACCCTGAAAAAATCCAAGCCATACTCGACATGAAGCCTCCAACAAAAGTGAAGGAAGTACAGCGGCTGACTGGTTGTTTTGCGGCAGTAGGACGATTTTTGTCCAAATCAGGTGACAAATGCCATCACTTTTTTGCGACGATAAAGAAGACATCAAAATTTCAGTGGACCCCTGAAGTAGATGAAGCCTTACTTGAAATCAAGAAGCATTTACAACAGCTTCCCCCGTCTGATAAGTCCGGTGGTCGGGGAGAAGTTGTATGTTTACCTGACTGTTTCTCCTGAAGCAGTCAGTGCAGTACTGCTAGATGAAAGAGATGCTATACAAACCCCTATTTATTTTGTGAGTCAAGTACTTAAGGATGCTAAGAGCAGATACACTGTTGTTGAGAAGTTTGGTCTGGCCTTAGTAGTTGCTAGCCGAAAGCTGAGGCCCTACTTCTTGGCTCACAGTATAGTTGTTTATACTGATCAGCCGCTAAAGCAAGTCTTAAAGAAGTTGGAGCCGGCTGGAAGAATGCTCAAATGGGCGAATGAACTGAAGATGTTCGACATTACTTTTGAGCCAAGGAAAGCGATTAAGGGACAAGCCTTGGCAGACTTCATTGCTGAACTAACTTAACCAGTACTGGATCCGGTAAAAGACCCGTCTGAGGGCAGTCAGTGTTGGAAGCTAACGATAGATGGTTCGTCTACTACTCAGGGAAGTGGGGCAGGCCTTGTTTTTCAGTCTCATGAAGGAGATAAGTATGAATATGCCGTACGTTTTAAGTTCCCGGCGTCCAATAACGAAGCTGAATATGAAGTCTTACTGGCCGGAATCCGTGTTTGCCGAGCAGCAGGAGCTAGAGTGCTGGAGGCAAAGTCAGATTCTCTTCTAGTAGTCAGCCAAGTTCAAGGGGAGTATGAATGCAAAGAGGCCTCCATGGTTAAGTATGTCCAGCTGGTAAAAGAAGAAATCAAGTAATTAGATGGATTCACCTTGGTACAAGTACCTAGGTCTGAGAATCATCAGGCTGATGCTTTGTCTAAACTAGCAAGTTCTGCTTTAGGCGACACCTCAAGAACTGTTTTCTGGGAAGTGCAAGAAAAGAAGAGTATTGATCAGGAAGAAGTGATGTTTTTGAGCCGAGGGAACAACTCGATGGATCCTATTCTTCACTACAAAAGACCGGCAATTACCAGAAGACTCGGCAGAAGCAAAATATGTTAAGGCTCGTGATAAATGGTTCGAAGTTTGGGACGAGACATTGTACAAGAAATAGTATGATCATCCATTGTTGAAATGTATTACCAGGGAAGATGGCCTTAAAGTACTGAAGGATTTGCATGAGGGCGTTTGTGCTTCGCACATTGGCGGCCAAGCATTGGCTGAAAAGGCACGCAGAACTAGCTATTTCTGGCCAACGTTGAATGCTGATGCCGTGGAGTATGCAAAAAAATGTGATAGCTGCCAGAAGCATGGCCACCTCTTTAAAAGGCCGTCGAATTTTCTAACACCAATCCTGACTCCTTTGCCGTTTGCTAAGTGGGGAATGGACATTCTAGGCCCTTTTCCCATGGTGGCCGGACAGAAAAATTTGTTATTGTGGCTGTGGACTATTTTTCGAAGTGGGTAGAAGCTGAAGCAGTTAGGAGTATTAAGACGAATAACGTAAAAAGGTTCATCTGGAAGAACATCATAACGCGATTTGGGATGCCCCAGTCGATTGTGTTCGACAATGGACCACAATTTGAGACTCCTAAACTGAAGGACTGGCTCTTAGAAAGAGAGATTAAATCCCACTTTGCTTCTGTTGCACATCCACAAGCAAACGGGCAGGTAGAATCTTTCAATAAGATCATATCAGAAGGTATAAAGAAGAAGTTAGAAAACGCCAAGGGCTTTTAGGTGGAAGAGCTTCAGTTGGTCCTTTGGTCCATTAGAACTACAGCCAAGAATTCAACAGGGGAGACGCCCTTCATGCTGGTCTATGGAACAGAGGCTGTCCTACCCATTGAGATTGAAGAACCCACCCTCCGCGTCATGTTATATTCAGAAGAGACCAACTGGGCGGCAATGCGTCTGGCATTGGACAAGTTGCCAGAAGTCCGAGGTAATGCTCTTTTGCGGATGGAATTTTTACAAATTACGCATGGCTAGGGAGTTCAACAAACGGGTAACCAGACGACCTCTCAAAATAGGGGATCTGGTCCTTCGAAAGATGGAAGCTGTAGGACGAGCAAAGGAACTGGGCAAGTTAACCCCGAACTGGGAAGGTCCTTATTTGGTGGTCGAAGAGGTTCGCAGTGGCACATTTAAGCTACAAGACTTAGATGGACGTCCCATACCAGAACCTGGAATTCCGACAACCTGAAAAAATACTATGTTTAAAGCAGTTTGTAGTTTTTTAGATTTTGCAAACGAAGTGCTAGGGCACAGACGGGGATGAATCCCCACAGACGGCGCCAAATGTTTTTCGTAAACTTTGTTGTAAACGGTGTTAGTCCAGATGGTAGACAGGTGTAGGGTTGATAATATTGGGAGGCTTGTGAAGAGACATTGCTTCATTCCCGAACCTGAAAAAGGGGAAAACCAAACCGGAGGTTTGGGTTTGATTCCCTCTCCGATGCTTAAGTCAGTATTCAATAGATAAAATCTGGGTATGAATTTTGACAGAGTAAGTTTAAGAGATAGTAGTTGTCTATCTTTTACCTGATTATGAGGAACTATTTATAGTATCTATGTATAGAAAGGAGCACCCTAGAATGGAGAGATGTGATTGGTCGGGCAATGGGAGAGCGACACTTGTCATGGTCTGATTGTCCTGAGCCCTTTATCCAATAACATTCTTCCTCTTTAGGGGATTTGGGCATATTATTCCTTCTTTTAAGGAATAATTGGGCCTCTTGTTTGCAGTTTTGGTGACATCATTAGGTCTCCTCTAACATGCTGCCAAGTGTTAATGAGGGGGTGAACCACGTGTCACCAATCCATTGGGCCACGTGGCAGTCTTTGACTGGGCCACGTGTCCCCTTCAAATATGTTACAACATTTGCCCCTAAAAGGGGTTTAATCTGGGACTTATCTGATAAAAACCCTTTACTGAGAGTAACCGCAGATATTCTTTGCACTGTTTAGGAGTTTAACTGACTTTTCCTCCAATCAGAAGAATAGGAAGTGACGTGTGCACCATGTGGTGTTGACACGTGTATAGTGACTGTTGCGGGAGAGGGAAGATTTTTACCTCTCTATAAATACCCCTTCCCCATTTCATTTTTTCACTTTTCACTTTGCAAATTCTTCTAGAGAGAGATTTTTCTAGAGAGAGAAACTCTGAGTGAGGGTGTATTTTCGTCTTTTATCTGTCAGAGGAGGTTGACTTTGGGGAATTTTGACCTAGACCATTGCTGAGACCGGCGTGACTTGTAGAGAAAGTGAAGAGTCCGTCCAGATCTTTAGTCAGGTATCTCCCCTTTCTCCTTTTACTTTTCTTCTTTCATTCTTTGATTCTTTTTATTTTTGAAATAAAATAGTGTCATTTACCTCTTCCAATAACCCTGGGCAACCCATAGAACATGCTAACCCTAGGGCGGATTCTTTTTCATCCTCCGCCGTTTCTAGAGTTGGACGTATCTCGGCCGGATACTTCTTTAATTTGATAAGAACGTTCGACCCGTTTCTGACGACCCAGTCTCTGCCTTTGCAGGGTAATCTGGCGCACGTCAAGCAAACGGCGCATCTAAGACGTTCACTAATTCTCCCCTCATCCAGTTCTGAAATGGAAGAGTAAACAGGGAGAGGTCTTGAAAGACAGGAGAGTGATAGAGTGGAAGAGATCCAGCCTTTGGAGGTTAGCCCTTTAGACGAATATGACTATGAGGCTTTGGTGGAACAAATTACTAGAATAAACGTTGGCCAAGCCAGTTGAAAGAAGGATTCTCATTTGGGCTACTCATTCAAGTGGACGATGCCAAGATTCACAGAATACAGCACTACTGAGTTTCCATGCTACTACAACAAAACCAAACGGCAAAAGAAACCTCCTAATGTGATTACAAAGCATTAGAATTTCAGCAAAATATCCATGAAGTACAAACAAAATACTAAGTCAAAATTACAGCAAGAGGAGCGTCCTGATCTGGTTGTGGGCCAAGACTTGATGACAGTTGCGTACTTCTTCAACTTGTCAAGCTGAGCCTGAATATCTTACCTGCCCTCTTTGCTGAGTACTTGGTGCAAGTTTTCTTAGACTTGCACCAGTTCTTATCCTTAAGCTCAGCCGAGGTAGCAGCAGTAGTCTCCTTCTCCTTCTTCAGATCGTCCATGAGAACATCTCGACCCAGGAGCCACTCTTTCTTCTCCTTCAGCAGAGAAGCGATCTTTTCTAAATGCTGCTTGTTGGCTGACTCAAATTCAGCCGATCGCTTCTCCAAGGCCTCCAGACTCTACCTGTGATAGATGTTACTCTCCTCGACAGTGACTATGACCTGGGTCACCTTTTGGACACAGGAGATGTTCTATTTACGAAGGCCATTTACATACCCTTTCAGGGCCATACTTCGGGCGAACGCCTGAAAAGAAGTGAAATTTATTAAGTTAACAAGATAAGTTGTAAAAAGTTTAATCCAAACAGTGATAAGGCAGTACCTCGGCCAAGAGTTGAGACAGGTAGCCCACATGTCCAGCCGTGGCCCCCTCAGAATGTCAACGTACTCATGAGTGAAGGCGTCATATACATCCTTCTTTATTTTCTTCCTCTCAACCGAGGAGTACTTGGCAAATGAGGGGACAGTCTCGTCGGGTTCAGAAGCCGACTCACCCACGGCTGGAGCTTTTCCCTTATCTGAAAAAGATGAAGCATCAGTTTGGCGTATAGGGATGACCACTGCAAGCTTGTTGGACGGACTCATCGATCGTCCACCAACCCGCAGCGTGCTGACAATGTTCGAATAATATAACTCACCCGACGATGAGGACTTTGTCCTGAATTGGTGAGGCATTTGCCCCACAAGCCGAGCTACTGACCCTAAGTAGGCTGAAGCTTCAGGGTTAACCGTGTCCGGATTTGCCAAGTCATAAACCAGCCGCGTCCAACTGGTTTTCCACATCAATGGGACTGGATGACGCTCCAGCTCCCAGAGTGACGGCCGGTGGCGGAATGAACACCGGGTCAGTAGGATTTCTCCTTTTCTCGGTGGAAGGGATAGGTGCCCTACGGACAGACGAACTCGCCTTTCCAACCCTCTTTGCCGGAACAAAGGACTTGGCTTTTGATTTTTTAGGGGATGAAGCTGGTTCCCCTTAAGCTGCAGGCCGCTTCCTGGAAGAAGTCGGCTTGGCAATAATTGCCCTGGCCGTTGGCGAATTTTTCTGCACAATTAAGCAAGTCACACTAATACACTCAAAAACGAAGATGGAACCAAGAAGGAAAACGACCAGAATCACGTAGTTTCAATGAAGGAAATCGTCAGCAATAAGACGTTTTCCTCCAAGAAAACGTTTTCGGCCAAGAATGTGTCAAGACGAAGACAAAACACGAACCAAAGGTGGTTCGATGAAGGAAGTCGTCTAAACTCAGACGTTTTCCTTCACGAAACCACCTTCGGTCAGAAATTTTATAGAAAAAGGACGAAGACCAAAAGTGGATTTAAGGAAGTCCGGCGAAGAAAATCGTCAATTTTGACGTTTTCCTTCTCGGACCCACCTTCGGTCAGGAAGGGGACAAAGGCTCAAACGAACATCAACCCAAGGCTTATTTACTACGCAGTCCGTCTAACTCCAGACGTTTTCCTTCGCCAAGAAGCCTTGGTTTTACTAGTGACGAAGATAATTTGGAAAGTGGTCCATTAAAAAAAAATTGCTTTACTTACCTGAGTTTCCTCTCTTTTCTTATGAGGAGCTTTTGAGTGCTCCGTCCACAGGTCCTCGCTGAACTTGCTCATGTTTATTTCTCCTTTCCAAGCGGCTGGGATCCTTCTTCTTGCCGGTTCTGCATAAAGAAATATTTGGTTAAGTACAAAATGGAAAACACTTACAGGCAGTTGGGGCAAGACCAGGACCATACCTAGATCTTCGCCCTCTTTCAGTCGGGCAGCAACCAAAAATTGCTCATTGTAAAACATATCTCTGAAGGGAATCCAACCATTTGGTCCCTTCAAAGCTATTTTCTTCGGCTTTGGGCGCCCGGCTTCCCCATGCCCGGGGTTAATATACTCTGTGGCCGTGAAATGAGCTACCACGGCGTCATTATATTTGTTCTCTAACTCTAGTATTGGGGCACCCCGTCCAACATTGGTTACTGCCCGGTTGTAATACCTATAAGGCTCGGCCGTCTCTGCGTCAGGAGCTTCGACGAACAAAAACTCCGATTTCCAATTATGCATCTTTGTTGGTTTTCCAAACACGGTCATATACCCGGCTCTATTACAGACACTGTACCAGGTTCCTTCCCTAGCCTTTTGAACTTGACAGACATAATTTATATGGGTGAAGGCATTAAGTGACAAGAGCAGGCCGTACAGCTCACAGGTTGCAAGAAAAGTTAAAATATTGAGCCATGCATTGGGGGCCAGTTGGTTATGTCCTATGCTATAGTGTCTAAGCACTTCATGGATGAAGGGATGGAAAGGAAACCTAAGTCCGGCATCTAAGGCCAGTCTATACACAGCAAATTGGTTGGGTGCTGTATGGAAAATTGTGTCCTCCTTTTTAGGCAGGACGAATCGGAAGCTAACCATGGGCAACTCCGTATTCAGACGAATGGCATTCGACCCAAATTTCTCCAGCCACTCTATATTCACACATATATATGCAGGATCAGAAAGAGGGCCCAGACGTTTTCTATGTTCAGCAGAAGTTGTAGAAGGATCTGACCCTTCTTCTTCGTCCTCATCTTCCTCTCCGTGTGGGACCCTTCCAGATGGTCCGGCTTCATCTTGTTCCACCAAAGCCTCATAGTCATATTCGTCTAGAGGGCTAACCTCCAAAGGCTGGATCTCTTCCACTCTATCACTCTCCTGTCTTTCAGGACCTCTCCCTGTCTTCCATTTCAGAGCTGGATGAGGGGAGAATTAGTGAACGTCCTAGACGCGCCGTTTGCTTGACGCGCCAGATTACCCTACAAAGGCAGAGACTGGGTCGTCAGAAACGGGTCGAACGTTCTTATCAAATTGAAGAAGTATCCGGCCGAGATACGTCCAACTCTAGAAACGGCGGAGGATGAAAAAGAATCCGCCCTAGGGTTAGCATGTTCTATTGGTTGGTCGGGGTTATTGGAAGAGGTAAATGACACCATTTTATTTCAAAAAGAAAAAGAATCAAAGAATGAAAGAAGAAAAGTAAAAGGAGAAAGGGGAGATACCTGACTAAAGATCTGGACGGACTCTTCACTTTCTCTACAAGTCACGCCGATCTCAGCAATGGTCAAGGTCAAAATTCCCCAAAGTCAACCTCCTCTGACAGATAAAAGACGAAAATACACCCTCACTCAGAGTTTCTCTCTCTAGAAAATCTCTCTCTAGAAGAATTTGCAAAGTGAAAAGTGAAAAAATGAAATGGGGAAGGGGTATTTATAGAGAGGTAAAAATCTTCCCTCTCCCGCAACAGTCACTATGCACGTGTCAACACCACATGGTGCACACATCACTTCCTATTCTTCTGATTGGAGGAAAAGTCAGTTAAACTCCTAAACAGTGCAAAGAATATCTGCGGTTACTCTCAGTAAAAGGGTTTTTATCAGATAAGTCCCAGATTAAACCCCTTTTAGCGGCAAATATTGTAACATATTTGAAGGGGACACGTGGCCCAGTCAAAGACTGCCACGTGGCCCAATGGATTGGTGACACGTGGCTCACCCCCTCATTGACACTTGGCAACATGTTAGAGGAGAGCTAATGATGTCACCAAAACTGCAAACAAGAGGCCCAATTATTCCTTAAAAGAAGGAATAATCAGCCCAAATCCCCTAAAGAGGAAGAATGTGATTGGATAAAGGGCTCAGGACAATTAGACCATGACAAGTGTCGCTCTCCCATTGCCCGACCAATCACATCTCTCCATTCTAGGGTGCTCCTTTCTATAAATAGATACTATAAATAGTTCCTCATAATCAGGTAAAAGATAGACAACTACTCTCTCTTAAACTTACTCTGTCAAAATTCATACCCAGATTGTATCTATTGAATACTGACTTAAGCATCGGAGAGGGAATCAAACCAAACCTCCGGTTTGGTTTTTCCCTTTTGTAGGTTCGGGAACGAAGCAACGTCTCTGCACAAGTCTCCCAATATTATCAACCCTACACCTGTCCACCATCTGGACTAACACCGTTTACAACAAAGTTTACGAAAAACAATTTTAAATAAAATAATATTAGATGGAGTATTTCTTGAGTTGTTTATGCAGATTTGAACGAGTCAAATCTAGTGTAACAAACAATATGTCCATGCGCTTGAAGGAGAAAACTGCCCAGCCAGGTTGTTCCCGGAATCTAGGAAGTCAGTTCCTAAAAACCAGGAAGTCAGTTGACTGACTACTAAGTCAGTCTCTATAATCTAGGAAGTGCAACAACCAACGCATACTATGATTATGGAGAGAGTGCTAACTGACTAAATAACAACCTAGCAATAACATGCTGATTATAAGGATGTGTAACAACCCACGCATACTCAACAACAAACTGATTCAACTGCAGTCCCTAAAAATCAAGAGGATCTGACTGGCAGTTAGTCTGCTCCTGGAATCTAGGAAGCCCAACAAACTACCTAGGCTTCAGCTCAACAACTAACTAATTGCTGATTTGTTAGGGATTGAGGTTGCTGGCGGCGTGGACTGAGTAAGAGATAATCATGCACATAACAACCACTTAATAGGTGGATAATGTGCTATATTCATGGACCCATAACCGCCTAGTGGAGCAAAATTAGGGTTGTTGTTATCTCTTACAAATAGCACAAGAAAATCAGAATGAAGACAAAGACTTTCCAGACTTTCAAGTTCAAATCTTTAGAAAGTTTTCATTCTATTTACTTCTCTTCATAGAAAAAATATTGTATTCGTTTTTAAGTGTTGGGTCAGAGAAATTACAAGTGAAAAACTTGTGTAATCAAGAGAGAAAGAGAAAGAGAAGGCTTCGAGTGAAGTCAAGTGAGTAGACTTCGAGTGAAGTCGAGTGAGAACGTCACGTGTTCATGGGAACATGGAAATTGGGAAGAAGGTCAAGTTCCTAGAGGAAAAGAGTGAGAAGAGATTTATAATAGGTTGTACTGAGTTATAAACACCTATTATAAATAAGAGAAGGCAAAGTTTCTTCCTAGAGAAGTTTGGAAGAATACCTTTTCAAAAGCATCTCTCTGTGTTCCTACTCTTTGTTCCCACTCTTTTAGCTTATTCTACTTTGTTTATTTAAGAGCTTTTATATTCTGCATAAAGTGACTAACAATCAAGCAATTGATAATCAACATTATCATTAGTGGACTCTAAGGAATCATCAAAATATGTAGAAATGCTACAGGGAACCATTGAATAGAGAGGACCAACAAATGGCTTAAATTTTCTAAGATTTCTTGATTAACGAATGCGCCTTAATTCACTGTATTGCATGAATCTTAATCAGAAAACAACAACGAAATCCTCTAGGCGTGTTGGGAAACACTTTCCCAAAAGCAATATTCCGACCCTATACGAAGCACGGGCTACACGGAATTCAATTCCGAGATACAAAGAAGAACAGTGAGTGTCACGCTCGTATGAAACTCACAAAATGAGAACAAGTTTTGTGTGATTTTGTGTTTGATGAATAATTAGATAGAAAACATTTTGAGTGCTTTTGAGAGAATGATAATGTGAGAATCAAAATATTCATCAGTGGTTTCTACCACATATTATGCATGTTAATTGACCAAAGAAACCGTCCACCACCGCTAAAAGAGCATAAAACCGTCATTTAAGACGTCCGCAAACCGGCCTGATCGCGAGTCGCGAAACAGGTTGCGAGTCGTGACCATATTGAAAACTAGAGCACCACTTGGGCAACTGCTCGTTGCGAGGTGCGACTTACAGGAAATGAATGGGAAGACCGAAAAGTTGGAAGAAGAAAGGATTTTTAGTTAAACGCATAGAATTAGATAAGCATTTTATTCGAACAAATATAGAACCAGAATGGATGGAGTTGTGTCTATTACCAGTTCTTCCTCCCGAGTGGAGACCGATCATTCAGATAGATGGAGGTAAATTAATGAGTTCGGATATTAATGAACTCTATAGAAGAGTCATCTATGGGTGTGGTTATTGGCAAGAACTTATTGAATCCATCGTTTGGGCACATAATAAATTAAAATTTGCTCCTGCTGCTCAACCTAGAGCCTTGAGCATTGTACAAGGACGCGCTGTAGGAGTAACCCATTACCTTCTGGGTGGAATTGCCACAACATGGGCGTTCTTCTTAGCAAGAATTATTGAGTATTTCAATCGAGATACTGGAAAAGGACATTAATTCTTTTTCTCGTTCTTGACTCGATTGAAATGGAATAATGAATCTATTTCTTCGGTTCTTTGCCAATAAATCAGCATTTTTTTCAGAATATATGAGATTATAATTATAATGACCTATTGGATTAAGTTTTGAATAATCCGGAATAAAAAGAGGTCCGATAATTTCTCTTTTAGTTGATCATTAGTGACTGAGGGGTTAGAAATATATATTTGGTCGAAAGAAAGAGAATGAGTGTTCATTTGATCTTAATTGTCGTGAGTCGTTCTTGTCAATTTTTTTGTATTATTGAATAATTAATTATAAAGCAAATATATACAGATCTTGCATTGTCATCAACACAAGCGTCAGGGGACAACACACAACTCTTCAAAGGTGCAATGTGACCATCGCAAAGTTTCCTGGCTCATCCCACCACCAGAACCCATAGAAACAAATTTGGCCATTTTTTCCTGTACATACTATGTTTATGAGGCCGTCATGTTTGATTGTATCCCTCTATTGTATTCAAAGTTGTTTTACTTCTATGTCAAATTCGGACATGTTCAGCCAATCTACCATTATCTCCCTTCACTGGAGTGCTATTGTATATTTAAAAGTTCCTAAATTGCCCCTTAAAATCCCGCGGCCTCCTCTCCTCATCAAGAAAGATGGTCCCATAATTTTCACTTTCTTCTTCATTAATCGAGATTTTCTGGATGTTGTCGCCATCATTACTCATCTCCAACATCCCGACATCTGATATTGGAACTTGTATTGGTGTTGCTACCCCGTCCATGTCCTTATATTTAGCACCACTCACCGACAATGTCGTTAGACATCTCCAAATCGCACCCATATTATTGCACCGTGTTTCCAAATTCAACTTCAATATCTTCTTCTGAGCCTATATCACTAACATCGCTTGTCTTTTCATTGTTTACGTATGCCTCTTTTACGTTATAAGGGATGATAGCCCAATTTTCTCCTTCACCAACATCACTCATTTCTTTATCTGATTCTCCACCTTTTTCTACTACTAAATAAACCATCATTTTGTGTTATTTCACAATGATGTGTACATGTACAACTTAATAAGTGTATATGCAATGATGGCACATTTACGTCTTACTTGGACATACCTTGTACACCATCTTCTCTCATCCTCTTGTACTCAGCAGTCTGAAGTTGTCTTTCTCATATTCTTAGACCTTTGAACTATATCAACCTTACACCTCCGTTTCTTCCTTGTACAAAGCACCTCAACTATAAGTTTTCCTAACTATTCTCAGTTGTTAACTCTTCCATTTTTTTACTACATACAATATCATTCTATATAATTGGGCGGTGTGTCCCTTGCCTGCCATTGATATCTCTCTCCGTAAGCAACATCAACACACTATATTAAGAGCACAAGCTACATCACTTATTATGCATTACTTTGATTTATATTCATACATAATACATACCCTTAGGGCTCCATAATCACTGCCATCCTTGCTATCCTCTTCCTTTGCAATATTTATATCATATGTCCTCCAAGCTTTGATTCTTGGATATGTTCCCCATTTGAAAGGTGGACGGTCCAAAAGGTCTAGATAAGTTCTACACAATTTAAAACAACTATGTCAGCCAAGATATTTGGTTCCCATCTAAGGCCATTAACTTGACTAATTTACTAACTTCTCGGTAAAACACATGTTGCCACCGTCGCATCCCTTCTCAAAGCCATTTGAGTAAAAGATTTTCCCAAAATTACCTATACATATCCTACAAATGTTCTAACAATAACTTACACCAATCATATTCCCCAACGTTTTTCGTCACTATCACCACATGCAACATTCTGTATGACAACCGATGACATGTAGTAGAGCATATCAGGCCGTTAAGTACAAGCATTAGAAATATTATTTTCATGGGATAAGCATGGAACAAGGACGTAAGTCGATAACTATTTGCTAAATACATGATTGATAGGTTTCCTAGAAACTGACCTCCAGATTTGAACCCATTATCATGGTATATCGTTGTTGGCAAGAATAAAGGAAAGATAACTTGTCGTATTACAGATACTAGCTTATAGGACTTAGGACTGTATGCTTATGGCATTGGCATTCATATCTATCTAAAAGAATGGCATTGGTATCTGGTGCTATGCAACTAATTGAGATTCATATTATCTAGCTACTTCTGGTATTCTTTATTTCCAGATTTTACCCATGGATTAAGATTGACCATTGATAGTGATAAGTGGACTTTAGGTTCACTTATTTGCATTTTGTTTTAGGTCATTTAGATGCATTTTAAGCCATATAATTTCATTTTCTTCCTCTTTTTATCCTTTCTCATATTCTCATGCTTTGCATTTAGTTTTAGTTCATTTGCATGTAATTAGGTTGCATTTAGATCATTACATTTGCATATGCATCCCCCTCCCCCATCTAATCTCTTCTTGAAGTGTTTAAAGCTAGATTTGTAAGGAAAAGGCTCCAAAACAGGGGGAGCGGGCGCTCTAAAACAGGCGAAGCGGGCGCTCTGTCCATGAAGAAGTGAAGAGAAGAAGGCAATAACTTGGAGCGGCCCTGGAGCGTTCTTGGATTGGGCGCTCCACAGTGCAAGGAGCGGGCACTCTTTTGCCCAGAACTGCGCTTTTTAGATCATCTTTTACATCTTTGCCCTTATGTTTGCGGGGTATGAAAACCCATTTTGTAATAATTAGATAACTAAGCTTTATTTTCTTAATTAATTAGAGAGGGTTTTAGAGAGAGAAGTAGAACTTAGTAAGAGAAAGTTGATCTAAGATTGAACTTAAAGCTTTTTGGATTGATTGCAATGAAAAATTAGTGATTTCATCATCCTCTATTGAGTATTTCTCCTTCCCTTTACTCCTTACTTGCTTTAATACTTGTTTATTTTGGTTTAGCATTTGATTAGTAGTGATTAGTTGCTTAATAGTTGATTTCTATGTTTTCCACCATTGTTAAACCTCCATTAATGATTCAAGCTTTTTATTTTACCTTTTTTATGGCTTTAGAGTAGTTTCCTAACTAGGGAAAAGGGATGACCTAGGTTATTACTAGTTGACCTCAAAAGTCAAGCTAGGGGGTTAGACTTAGAAGAAATAAGGTTGTCTAGATTAAATTAATGCCATGTTTGATTGATTGATCACCTTTTAAACTTGATTTGGGGATCAAAAGTGAAGGATTGAGAAATGAAGCTTTTGATTGACCTTAGGCTAGTCAATGGGTTGACTTCACCATGAGAATAGGTGTTGACTACCTAGGATCTTTAATTGAATCACTATGGGTTGTGGAAATACTTAATTGATTGAATTTACCATGAGAATAGGTGAAGTCAGTCAATTAGGCCTCCTAATTAGCTCGAGAGAGTAATTAGGAAACATTTGAGTGAATTGGTCCCTTAATTGATGATAGGTTTTAGTCGTATCACCTAATCAAAAATAAACCTACGGTCCTCTAACTAAGGTAGTCAGTGGAAGCAGGGTCGAATCCACAGGGAGACAGAGTTTCTAAATCAATATTCAACCAATTCAGCTACTCCAGAGTAAATCAGGAAGGAATTAATTAAACTAATGATTAAGCTAAGAAAGACGAATTAAACAAAGGATTAACTATGGAATAAAAGTCTAGGGTATTAGGTCGGTCCACCATGCTTATACCAATCAAACAAGGTCAACAACTATCAAAACCTAAGTCAAGAGTCGGGGGATTAGAGCCTATGTTGAGCTATGGTTAAGACTCAACGCTCATAGTTCAACATGCGCCGCATGTTCACTAACGTAATCAGAACTACTGACGTGTCCTAGGCCTCTAGTCGTAAGACGGATCTGTGCAAACAACTATTAACCACAAGCAACCAACGAAACTGCGCAATAACGTTAATTACTCAATAAAGAACAAATCACATCACAATCACCCTAATCAAACCCTAGAAATCGATGAGTCTAAATCACAATCATGGTATAAACATGGCTTTCCTATCTAACACCCTAGAAGAGAACTACTCACTCATGATCAAATCAACTACGATAAAACTAATATGAAACCCTAACAATTGCATCATGAACGATTAAATAAATAAACTAAGCAATTGAGAATAATAAAAGAGATTAGAGTAAGAAAGAATACCAATTAACGGAAAGCAGGAACTTTATTGAAATCGAAATAGGTTTGATCACCTCTAAATTAATCTAAAGCGTTTGAATTCAACTAAGAGCAATGAAGAATAAAACTAGTCTAAAGCTAATGAAAGATGAATAAAAGATGTCCCTAAATAATGAGGAAAAAGGTATTTATAATACCCCTCAAGTCTAAATAAAATGGAAATTAAAAAGTTGAAGTCCGCGTAAAAGGGTGCCAGACCCGATCGGGTCCGAGCACAGTACCCGATCGGGTGCCCAGCAACTTCGCATTTTCTCGTCTTGGGCTGTGATATAGCAGCAGCGTAGCAGCAATAGATGGACTTGAGGCCCACCCGATCGGGCCTTGGTCAGCCACCCGATCGGGCCAGGCAACAAAATGGCCTAGTGAAAGCGCCTCTTCAGCAGCTCTCTAATAAGACCTACGAGCAGCCCACCCGATCGGGCCGGGCGGTGAACACCCGATCGGGTCTGGGTACATGATGTTCGCCCGATCCCTTCGGGCAATGCTTGCCCGATCGGGTCCGCAACTTTCATACCCGATCATAAATATTTCGCCCGATCGGGCCATTTCTGCCCGATCAGTGCACGGAAACCTCCTTTGACTCCTTGGCTCTCTAATCTTCACGTTTAGGGGTCTTGGGACCTCCTAAACTATCCATATAGCTCGTGAGCCATCCTACGTGCCTCGTAACATCTCGTAAAGCCGTGGTTGCTTACAAAAGGCTCGGGAATAAGGAGAAAACTGCATAAAACCTGCAATTCAATACTAAAACACGAAACCACAACTACATACGATAGTTAGAACAAAATAGCTCCCAAGAGCTCCAATGACGCACAAATTAGCTTGTAAATAAGGGAGAAAACTCTATATAAATACGTGATATCAATTGACCCTATTGAATCCCTTTGGCTTGACTAATAGGTTAGCTAGTGGTTAACTAGTAATTCCCCTATCCCTAGTGCTTTCTTATTATAGTTAAATCTAATCATTTAGTTTATTGTTAGCTAATTAGTTCACTTTTTCTTAGTTAATCATTAATCTCAAAAACCACTAAAAGACTTAGCTCCCTTAATCGCTTTTAAACCTTGACTAATCCTTGTTTCCCCGTGGATTCGACCCTTTCTTGCCCTAGGCTAAGTTAGGTATTTAATTTGGCACGTGCAACGACCATGTCAGATAGATATTTGTATTTCTCCATTGTTTAGAGAGTAGCATGTGAGCAGCACTATTATAAGCTCGCAACCCAAAACCAGATAAGATATAAGCATTAAAGTACAATTGTAACACCCCGAAAATTCTCTCTTTTATAAAACATATTTTTTCCAACTAAAACAGAGAATTATCGAAGCATTATCGCCCGTGTGATAACGGTATCGGCTTACTCAGAATTTTGCAGCGAAAATCATTAAATAAAACTTTAATAAATACTTAGAACCATAATAGTTGTCAAAACATTATCCAAACTTCAAACATACTTTAAAACCAACTTAAAGAGCTTAAAATAGATAATCCATAAAGTAACTTAACGAAAGTAATATAAATAAACGAAGCAACATAAGTGAAAAAATGATCTCTCATCAATATCTCCCAATTCCCAAATGAGTATGGATGCATCATCTTCAAACTTGTAGGCAAATACTCAATTGATGGATTGCTCGCCAATTAAGGGTCATAACAGGATCAATAGGCAGAGTCATGATCGACACACAGAAAAGCACGTAATTAGCAAAGCTGAGTATATACATAACAATACAAAACACGAAAACCTAGCATGATACTACTACACAATAAAGCATGATACATAGTAATACTCTAAAACTTCAACTCATAAAATAAGACCTGACTTCACAAAACATATAACATGATATTCATTTAGTAAATTGAATATCCAATGGATCAAGTTGTCCAATGAAACCATGTCTTCAATACATCAGACCAATTACGGGCGCGACACCGTAATCCCCTTCACCAACGATATTAAGGAACCTTTTAAATAAAAGTAGGGCACGGTGATCAATCCGACCCCAAGAAAAGCCATAGGCTAGAACCATGAACTCCAACTCATACTAGTCCAAAACTTCACGCGTGCACAAGTCTAAAGTTATTGTTATTCACTTTCCACTCAAAATATTAATATGTTATTCGATGTTGGACTCTAATAAGACAACCAACACATAAAATAGATATAATAAATATTCCACTTTTAATCTTAGGGTTAAATAATGTGATCAAACAATTCCCATTTGACGAAGAAATTAATCCTCAATTTATTTATTGACTTACATCAACAATCAAAGTGTCCAAAGACAATAAATATACATACCCTACAAAACCTTCGGTCTTTGCAAAGTAGTAAAATAATAATAATAATAATACCAATCCAACTTACTCACAAGGTCCTCAGCCTTTGAGAAGTAATAAAAATAAGGAAAAAATGGATCAAACAGCGCAAACTATACGTTTGTTGCACAAAACAACACCAACAAAAAAAGGTGCACAAAACAACACTGACTTTTTCTAATTGGTAGAGAAAATGACATAAGTTGGGTTTTTTGCCTAATATTCCCTATTTCTAGTGAATTTTTAGTATATTAGTGTTGTTTTATTTTGCTATCTTTTTCCCTCCACTTTAAATAAACTAGTAGATCTAAAACCACTTTCTTTACTCTTTGAAACTCTAAATTTTCTCCCAAATTTAGTTGTCTATCAAACTCGAGAATTGGAGGATGAGTGGAAAATGTTGAAGGAATAAATCAAAATGAATGTATACAGTGTATAGGTAATAGAAATCAAGGGAATCTCAGGCAAAAAAAACAACTTATGTCGTTTTTTGCACTGATTAGAAAAAGTTCGTGTCGTTTAGTGCACCTTATTTTGTTGGTGTTGTTTTGTATAAAAAACATATAGTTTGTGTTGTTTGATCCATATTTCCTAAATATCAATAAATGGAAACAATACCAAAAATCCATAAACATATTTCTAAACCCCTCATGCGAATTTATAAATAAACTTCCATTCCCAAACATGCTTGAAATCAAACATCCATTCAATCATGTAATAAACATCATAGGCAATTAACATGCTCAACAACACGTAATTCCATAAACAATAGCCACGTATGAACCATAAGAGGGTTCCCTATACAAGATACTATGCATAATCCTAACCTTAGGACATGTTACTAGTCTAAGACATAAGGCCACTTTAAAACACTATATGTCACTTAGGGCAAATTCTCCACCTACCAAATAATAGAATAACGATGAATTAATATTTTAGTTAATTCACATCAATATTAATTATTTTAAAACGCTTCAAAAATCATTTTAAAATACTTAAAAACACTAAAGTTTTAACCTTTAACAACCTTTAATATATTACTAACAAACTAGGCTTTTAAAAACCTTAAAAACCATCACTTTCATATTTAAAACTAACTTTAAATATGAATTATCACTTAAATTCATAAATAATAAAAATCAGATTTTTAAATCACTTAAACAATAAAGTTTCAAACTTTATATATAAAACATGTAGAAATCATAAAATTCATAACTTTAATCATCAAAACTATAAATAAATATAAATAGAGGAAAACGGGATAAGAATTAACCGTAAGAAAACACGAAAATCGGAAAACAAGGGAGGAGAAACACGCGCGAGTGGCTCGTGGGCTGACTGGGCGGCGCATGGTAGCACTCGCTACTACTACTGCTATCTCTCGTGAGCCGGAGGAAAAGAGGAGGAGTGGTGCGGGCAAGGTTGTCAGAATCGGGATACTACTTTGGATCTGACGGGCCTCTCAGAATCGGATCGTAGATTAGAATCGTAGAATCGTGCGATTCTACAAACACGCATAATCCATATATTACACTAATATTATTAGTTTAAAAGGCCAAAAAATAAATTTCATAATTGTTTAAGCATTAAAATGATGATAATTGATAATACTCCCTCCGTTTCGCAATACTCGCAACATTAGCATAATAATCACTATTCGTCTACAATCTTATTTTTAAATTTTTTTCCAAGTGTATAAGAAACAAATATAGTCAAGTGGGGTCTTATTTGATTCGTCTTAATGCATACTATTATAATAATAACTTTTTAGATTTTTTTTCTTGTCAATAATTAGAGATATTAAAGTTCAAAGTATCGCATTGTATAGTGTGCAAACAAAAAACGTTGCAAAACAGAGGAAATATATGTTATTAGTATCTTTGTTGGTATGATTAAATCTAATGTAAATTTGTAAAGTTTTCGATTTTTGAAAGAAATTTATAGAATCATGTGAAATCGTAAGTAGAATCGTATGGTCATATTTGGATCGTAGAATCGTACGATTATACAATAGGATCGCGATTCTAACAACCATGGGTGCGGGTGATGCATGGCAGCACGCAAGAGGCGGAGGAGAGAGGGCGAGTGGGGTGCGGGTGTGGCCAGAGAAAAACACGAGTGAGGGTGGTGTTGGTGGTTGCCGGACGGCGCACGCAAATCGATGGAGTGAGAGAGAGAGGAAAAAAAGAGAAATAAGAGTGTGCAAAAATTGGGGTTTGGTGGTTATTTATAAGTTGCCTAGAAACCTAAGGCAATTAGGTTTAGGCTTAGATTAGGCTTAGGTTGATCATCCAAGCCTAAAGAGTGTTTTGGGCTCCTCAACCCAATATTAAATTCATTTAAAACATGACCCAAACCCAATTAAAATATTGAATACTTAGAGGTTCAACCCGATAAAATAATAACGATTATTTAAAACGTTTAAATAATTGTTTGACTTTCAAAATAGTCAACACTTAAATAATTCAATAAAATAAACATGAAAACTATTCATAAAATTACGGGGGATTACAACAACACCGCAAAACAATCTCTTGGATAATGGAAAACTCATGGATTTTCGACTACATTTACACATTTGGATCGTCAATATTTTCTCTAGAACATTTAGGAGATTATAAAGAACACCAAAAAGGGGAAAAATCTATGGAACAGTAGCAACATACCCAAACATAAAAACCAATCAAAATAACGAGTGAAGCATCAGGGTACTTTTGATTTTGTCACTTTTCAACCTAAATTCCCCTAAAATCTGTTAGTTTAGTTAAGGGCTTGATATCTCCGTAATGATTTCCTTTCGATTTTAACATGGTGCTACTCTGTTTTTTGCTACATGTGAGCAATTTATGTTGTTTCCATTCAGTCAATATATTGTGTTTATCATTGTTGATTTTGCTTTCTAACGTTGCATATATTCTAAAGGTTGCAATATCAGGCACTTTCTCATCATAAAAACAGAATACCAAATTCTAAAAATCTAATATATTACCATCAAACTATTAGAAATTCAAAATCAAATATAAAAGAAAATGATACAATTAGAATTACCTCAACTCTCGAAATTCAGAGTGATCGTTAGAGACAAAGAGAAGCAACAAAAAGAACTCGAAGCCAAATTCCTTGTTGAGAAAATTAATGAAGTCCTTGCTAAGTGCAACGAAATTGTTGTTGTAAATTAAAGAATCCTGATTAAATAGGAGAAGTTGAACAATCAAATTGTTGCAGGAATTTGAGTAACTGGTTTGGAAGAGTGGGGAGGGATGTTGCGCGAGTTCGGCGGGAGTTCAACGGCTTCTTTCTATTTTTCTTTTTTGTGGTTTTAGTAATAGTCCGGCCATTAGCAGCTCAATTAAGACATAATAAACATTTGATTAATATAATCCAAAGTAATGAATGGTTGTCACTGAGCGTGTTGACCACTTCCAAAGAAATTCAACGTACTTACATAATTGCATCAATCTAAGTCTTTAAGCAAAAGTTATCACAAAACCAAAGTTCACGTAGAAGTTCAAAATACGATTTTCTATACAAAATTCGTCCTCGTCGTCGTATATCACTATCAAGTATCTTCAAATAGCTTCACATCACACAGGAAGGTTCCCACATTCTGCACCTACAAAATAACAGAATTTGCCCTCACCAGGACAAGTTCAAAGAACAAAAAATCAGCAACGCTGGTACACAAGTTCTTATGCGGAAGCGAAATTACTTATGCTGGCTGAAAATAACTTATTACGAAAAGCTTACATTCAACTTAAGATTATTTAAACCCATATTAGGATACATTTATATTATTTCAATCTGATATACGAAAACATACATATAACACAAGAAAGTTCTTGAAATGTTTGAAGTTTCACAACTATACCATAAACTCATGTACGGTATTGAAAACTTATATTCACTTTTCGAAAATACGCCATTATACGTTTACATAAAGGTCGCACTGACCACATGATGTTATAAAATTGTATAAATATGCTTAAGATATTTCGAGGTGACACCAAAATAACGTTCTCAAACTCACAAATACGTCAGTGCATTTACACAAGGGTCTAATTGACCTCACAATCTTATAAAACTATATAAGCAATATGCTTAAGATATTCCAAAATAATACCAATATAGCTTTTTCAAATTTCACAAAACTCGGGGGAAAACACATATTGGAGTAGTGTTACCACTAATCCCACATTGGTAGGTCGTCGCCTATCCCGTATTATTTCCACTTGCAAGACTTTCAGGACATGTCCCTACACATTAACATACACATTGCAAGGTGACAATTCACAATTGCCACAATCTCCACCCTTCTTACAACACATTTCAAAAGGTGACATTTCCGTCTTAAATCGATAGTTTTCGATAATCATCAAATATCAGATCACAATTCGAATCATAAGGCTAAATGATACTTTTGGAGATAACTTAAAAGTAATTCCAGAATATATACTTAAGATATTTAGCAATTCAACTTTCATAATGAGTAAATCAACCCATGATATTTTCATAAGTAATAGTTACAAGTACCATACTAGTAATGTAACTTAAAATAAGAGTATATGATCTTTATTCGTCAAATCAATGTAACAAGACTCATGCTAAGGAATTAATTTAAAATATAGATATATACTTATACAATTCTCATGATCAACATTTCAAGTTAAGCATAATGACTATACAAAGGAAAACCTCGTCATCACAAAACCGCAAATAGGTTGTAATTGAAGCAATATGACTTTTAAATAATCGAATACTTCAAAAAAAGACATACCTACTGTCCTTAAGATCATAATAAATTTCATAATTCATAAGTTTGATTTTTACAATCCAAAGTTCTCAAGAAACTCATTATTAGTACTCAAATAACTATTTTGTCAATTCACGGGTAAATAATTTACTTACATGTAAAATAAAATTCTAAAAAAATTTAAAAAATTTATTCTTATTTCTAATGCCTTTATAATGCTCAAAATAATTTTTTAAAGATTTTATCAAAGGTTTAAAAGTAA
This sequence comes from Patellifolia procumbens, assembly GCA_947645195.1. Lineage (NCBI taxonomy): Eukaryota > Viridiplantae > Streptophyta > Magnoliopsida > Caryophyllales > Amaranthaceae > Patellifolia > Patellifolia procumbens. The sequence goes on along the minus strand of CANSGD010000708.1, from coordinate 32,845 downwards.
TTAAATCCTTAAACGATCAATTTTTCCAATAATCATGGAAATCACATTAATTGAACTAAAACATGTTTATATCCAACCTTCATAAGGATTAATAATGTAAATACTCAGATTTTCAGAAGATATATTATCATCATAAAGATATATTAAGTATGTAAACTTCTGAAACTATACACAAGTTCAAAACATGATGGTTCAAAGTAAGATAGTCACACTAGTCATGTCTAATCACTTACTTAAATCATTCTTACTTAAGATCTCATTGCATGCAAGCAATAATAAATCTTTACACACGCCATAATCAAATTATAATCCAAAATAACGTCACTTGCAAATACTCCAATCAAAAGATCTAAAAACAAGTTCATAACATTTCAAGTTCATCAAATTCCTTTCACTAAAAAAAGTATTTTTCGTGTGTACCTTAAAAGAGTGGTCAAAAAGCCTCTTAGTAATCTTCTCCAAGGTGTAAATCAACTCCTTTGATGTCCTTAATAATCCTCAAAGTTTAAACATCAAAATTTGGGTAAGATAGTGGTCCTAAACTTAGAGATAAACTTTAAATCAAAGTTTGTTTTTACTCATTAACTTGACTGATTTTTGTGGGTGAGTTTAACTTCCTTTAAAGGGCTTTTTTCATGATCCAATGCGTCCCCAATATGCATTAGGACCCATTGAATTAAAATATGAGATTTCATGTTGGAAATAATGGGTGGAAGTATGAGAAAATGGAAGAAAACTCACCTTGGTGCTGCCGCCCAGGTCAGGCGAGTAGGAGAGGGGGTCATTGGAGTTCTGGGTTTTCTTTGTTTCTCAAGGGATGAAGATGATATTTGGGTGAGAGTTATCTCAATATGTCTACTTAATCTTGGTGGCTTTAAATATCCATTTTGCCCCTCTTTGTAAGGGTAATTAATTTGGTCATCTATATGGTTGTGGCTGTTCAGCTGTTTTCAGTGTACCAATTCACTTGGGAGCCTCATTTCTCTAACTTTTGGGTTACCTATCGACCCAACTCGACTCAATTAGTGTTTGGCATATCCTAAGGATTAATTCCACACTTGTTTGGCCCAAAATATGCAATACTCTTTAATCCACATCCAAATTAGTGAGCTACATAGGTTTTCCAATTTCCTTGCATTTCTCTAAATTTGGAAAATTTATACAATTGAGTATAAGACCTTAAATCACAATTCTAAATGAGATAACACTTAATCAAAATTCACAAATAAACTTTCATTAATATACTTATACACACATATACATATATATGTATAGATATACATATTCACATAATCATGCTTACTTATATCGTATTCATAACTTTATATATCTCCATACTTAGTAACCTTTAAGTTACTACTCAAAATTAACTCATAACACATACTTAGACATCTTGTGATATCAAATCACACACACGCATGTTTACTCATACTCATGTACACAAATTCGTCATATCTTATCCATAACACATTCTTTTCTTAGTAACTTTCAAGTTACTAACACAACCCATATCATAACACATAATTCTGTAACTTTCTCATTACTAATAACACACATAAACACATGTTGTGCAAAAGTTTAAATTAATATGTAATTTCCACTAAATAATTATGGTTTAAGGCTTAATAAAAAGTCGGTCTATTACAATAAACCACCCTTAAAAGAGTTTCATCCCGAAACTCATCCCAATACTTCAAATAGTTTTGCGGGCATCAGTTCCGCTTGATATACTCTTGAAATTTCTTTCCTCTATAGCTTGCCCAACTTAAGAGTTACCTTTCATACTTTTAGTTCTAATGTCCAATCTCATTAGGGTTATCCATTTTTCTTGTTCATGTATGGCTTATGGCTTAAAGTTTCATCTATAGAGATGGAGAATGAGGGATTCAACCCATAAGATGACTACTGTTCATTTTCTTATACACTTAAACATAATCTCGATGGAGATAATATCCATACCTTCTCAATGTGTCCACGACTCAACTTTTCTAGATAGCAAGGTAAATACCAATGTACTTCCATTCCACACATTCCGATGCTCTCTCAAATCCTCAAGATTGATCTTACTATCCTTGGGTTTGACTATGGAATTATATATCTCCAAAACAGTTTAATTCCTTTACTTTACCTTAGAGTTTCGTATTCTTATATTTACATATCACACTAATACTCTAAACGTCCTTTATTTCTCACAAAAATTATCTGGATTCTCATTCCAATAGTGGAGACGTGGTGATTCTGTTTCCTCATGCAACATTTCAGGCTTATTCTTTTAATATGAACCTTTCACATCACTAACGACGATGATCATTGATAGGTTTCAGTCGTATCACCTAATTAAAAATAAACCTACGGTCCTCTAACTAAGGTAGTCAGTGGAAGCAGGGTCGAATCCACGGGGAGACAGAGTTTCTAAATCAATATTAAACCAATTCAGCTACTCCAGATGAAATCAGGGAAGAAATAATTAAACTAATGAATAGACTACAGAAGACGGAATAAACCTAGGATTAAACTATGGAATAAAAGTCAAGGGTATTAGGTCGGTCCACCATGCTTATACCAATCAAATAGGGTCAACCACTATCAAAACCTAGGTCAAGGGTCGGGGATTAGAGCCTATGTTGAGCTATGGTTAAGACTCAACGCTCATAGTTCAACATACGCCGCATGTTCACTAACGTAATCAGAACTACTGACGTGTCCTAGGCCTCTAGTCGTAAGACGGATCTGTGCAAACAACTATTAACCACAAGCAACCAACGAAACTGCGCAATAACGTTAATTACTCAATAAAGAACAAACCACATCACAATCACCCTAATCAAGCCCTACAAATCAATAAGAGTCTAAATCACAATCATGGTATAAACATGGCTTTCCTATCTAACACCCTAGAAAGAGACTACTCAGACATGATTGAATTAACAACGACAAAACTGATATGAAACCCTAACAATTGCATCATGAACGATTAAATAAATAAATTAAGCAATCAAGAATAATGAAAGAGATTAGGATAGGAAAGAGTACCAATTGAAGGAAAGCAGGAACTTTTATTGAAATCGAAATAGGTTTGATCACCTCTAGATTAATCTAAAGTGTTTAAACTAGGCTAAGAACAATGAGGAATAAAACTAGTCTAAAGCTAATGAAAGATGAATAAAAGATGTCTCTAAATAATGAGGAAAAGGTATTCATAATACCCCTCAAGTCTAATAAAAAATTCGGAAACGAAAGTCGAAATTCGGGAATAAGTGCGCCAGACCCGATCGGGCCCGTGGCCTCCACCCGATCGGGCCGAGACACAACTTCACCCACTTGGCTCCTGGGCCTTCGCAGTATCAGCGCATGATCAATAGAGCAACTGGGCCCCCACCCGATCGGGTCGTGGATCGGGTGCCCAGCAGCTTTAACGTTTTGGGTCTTGTGTGGCATAGGCAGCAGCAGCAACCATAATGCAGAGAACCCGATCGGGTCGGGTGGTGGGCACCCGATCGGGTCTGGGACATGCTTCCTCGCCCGATCGGATCGGGCAACCCTCGCCCGATCAGGTCCGCAACATCTACACCCGATCGATATTTCTTCGCCCGATCGGGCCATTTCTGCCCGATCAGTGCACGGAAACCTCCTTTTTGACTCTTTGGCTCTCTAATCTTCACGTTTAGGGGTCTTGGGACCTTCTAAACTACCCATAAAGCTCGTGAGCCATCCTACGTGCCTCGTAACATCTCGTAAAGTCGTGGTTGCTTCCAAAAGGCTCGGGAATAAGGAGAAAACTCCATAAAACCTGCAATTCAATACTAAAACACGAAACCACAACTACATACGATAGTTAGCACAAAATAGCTCCCAAGAGCTCCAATGACGCATAAATTAGCTTGTAAATAAGGGAGAAAACTCTATATAAATACGTGATATCAAACTCCCCCAAGCTAAACCTTTGCTTGTCCTCAAGCAAACAGAACATGAACATGGAATAGATTGCCTCACCCCATAGATAAAAACAAATCAAAGCTCAAAACATTTTCAAGACTAAGAATCGTTCAGGCAAGCATAATTCAAGTTTGGCTAATCAAATCCATCCAACCACCAATCATTCAAGCAATAAATCAAACTCAAGCATCCACAAGGCATACAAATCCTGAAAAGGCTCTCACAAGGGTGTCACTCCTCTCTATTTTGTGGCAGGCAAAGAATATGCCCGAACACTCACCAACCCGACCATAAGTACCCTTCCCACTCACACTCTCATGTGTTTAAGAAGGTTCAATGACGCTCAACCTAGTCAAGTCGACTCAATTAGCAGAAATACTCCCTAGCTTTGACAAACTGACTCGAAATCAATCAAATGAACAATGCAGACATAAGCTCAAGAGGACTTTATAGGGTTGTAATGGGGCTTAGGCGAGAGGTAGGGGATACTTTTGGGTAATGTGGTGGAAAAACCAAGAAAGGGGGAGCATAAACCATTCAAACAAGGCCTAAGATGGCCTTCACAACTCCCAACAATCACCATAAAACCATGTAAAATAACCCAACTCTCATAAATCAATGAAAAGCGCATAACAAACCCAATTTTCTAGCAATGGAGCGAATATTCTTTTATGAACGTACGTGAATGAAAGAACTAGAATTCTTTTGAATTTTCATTTCATTTTTCTTTCATTTTTCTGAACTTCATCCACGCAACTCTAAACTTGCTTTTTCTTTTCTCTTTCTCACTCTCAAGCCACAGCAAATACACTTTCAAATTCCTCAAAAACCAAACTAAACCAACAAACCAATCTCAAACTCAACCCATACAAAAGCTCCCCCAAGCTAGGCTTGGAATAATATCAAGTGAAGGCTTTTGGCTCATAATAGGGGTTTAAGTAACACGAAACAAGTCATTAGGCTCAGCGGGGCTAAGGAGGATAAAAGTATATCAAAAATTCACTCTGAAGCTAAAGAATAAGACAAAAGAACGCCTCTATCACAGCACATGCTACAAGTCATCTAAAATCAGACAAGTACGAAGTCAAAGTCAAGATCAATCTACTAAAGAGGAACTAACACACAAGAATAGACTGGATAATAATATGAATCCAATAGGCTACAAAGAGGCCTCACAGTCTAACCAATTCAGGTATGCAGCACAAAGTGGTCTAATATAATCCAGAAATGCTCGAAATCATAGCAATCAAACATCAAATCATAGCCTCAAGATCACAAATGCCCAGCTATCCAGAAAACAAAGTCAAATCAATTTCAAATAGAGCACAACAAAGGGCACAGGGAGGCAACTAAACCAGTCATGGGAACCATATTTTTTTCAGTATTTTTCAGTATTTTTCTAAAGCAGTAAAACGATTCTAGAAAGCAGTAAAAGAGATAGGGAATACAAACAGAACTCCTCCCCCAAGCTGAACTTGGCAGTGTCCTCAATGCCAAAAGGTGATAAGGACTATGCTAAGAGGAAAAACAATGTTAGTACCCTCACTCGCTCCACAAAAGGAAGAAAAAAAAGGAAAGAAAAAGGGAAAGAAAAGAAATACGAGTTGCCTCTCGCACAGCGCTGGTTTATAAAGGTCCCGCACGACCATAATCCGCCCTCTGTCAAATAGGAGGGGCGTGGCAGTGAGTGCCACCCTCATCAAAAATCTTTCTTCTCCAAATGTTCTTGACTATGCCTCCTGACGGTGAGGCAACCTTAGGTGGAATTGGAGCCTTCTCCACCCCTACTTCATCTAAAACCTTATCCCTGCAAAAAGATTGTTCAAGCATAGGTGCCTTAACAGCATTGGTTAGTTTAAACATCACTTTGTCATCACCAACACTAAGAGTTAAAGACCCAGACTTGACATCAATGACAGCACCAGCAGTACACAAAAATGGCCTACCCAAGATAATAGGGATCTGGGCATCCTCATCCATATCTTACACCACAAAATCAACAGGGATATAGAATTTCCCGACCCTAACAGGAACGTCCTCTAAAACACCTAGAGGGTATTTTATAGAACGATCCGCCATCTGTAAAGTGATTTGTGTGCATTTAAGGGCTCCCATGTTCAGTTTCTTATAAACAGACAATGGCATAACAGAAACAGAAGCACCTAAATCACACAAAGCCTTATCAATAAAAATAGGTCCAAGATGGCAGGGTATAGAAAAACTACCAGGATCTTTTAACTTTGGTGGGGTTTTATTTTGAATAAAAGCACTACACTCTTCAGTAAGAGCGACACGTTCTACCCCACCAAAGTCTCTTTTCTTAGTAATCATGTCTTTCAGAAATTTGGCATAAACAGGCACTTGGGTAATTAAGTCTGTGAATGGAATCGTTACCTCAAGGTTCTTGACCATAGACAAGAACTTACCAAACTGCTGATCGACCTTGGACTGTTGCATCCTGTGAGGAAAAGGTAGCCTTGGTGTAAAAGGCGTTTCAGAAACCTTCTCCTTTTTCTTCCCTGTCTGTTCAGCTTCTGCAGACAAATCGACTTCAGACGTCGAATTCTTTCTTTTCCTTCCTCTACCACCCTCTTCTTCCCTGCAGTCGGGGTAACCTCATCAATGGGCACTGGAGGAGCATCATATGCAATGCCACTACGAAGAGTGATGGCATTCACATGTTCTCTCAGAACGGGTTGCCCTGGCAATTCCCCCTGCCGCCTCTGAGCATTAGAGCTTGCTAATTGTGCAACTTGAGCCTCGAGAAGTTTGATGCTTTTCTCTTGGGCTCTTTGTGCCTCCTCATTAGATCTTTGCATGGCTAGCATCTGTCGCTCTTGGGCTCTTTGTGCCTCCTCATTTTCCTTTTGCATGCTTAACATCAGTTTCATCACTTCGAATATGGGGGGCTCTTGTGGGTTGTTGTTTGTGGAGGTGGGGTGGGAAAGTTTTGTGGAGTTTGGAAGTTGTTATGGTGATGGAAGTTTTGTGGTGGTGGTCTATTGAAATTTTGTGGGGTTTGATGGTATGAGGGTTTAGGATAGTTTTGTGGAGGTGGAGGTTGATAGTTTTGTGGATTTTGGTAGTTATGTGGAGGGGGGAAGGTTTGTGGCCTTTGTTGAAAGGCGTTTGCCTGCTCCATCTGAAATTGACTGAACTGACAGTCATGCCCAAAGTGACCCTGAACACCACATACCTCGCAGTAAGATGAGGTAATGGGTGCTACTGCAGACATAGCATTGATACTCATGGGTGGAGGTGTCGGACTAGAAGACTTCATTAGCTGCTGAGTTAGTTGCGCCATCTGAGACGTAAGCAATGAAATAGCGTCAACTTCAAGTACCTTCTTAGTCAAACTCCTAGATGATGAATGGTCATTGGCTGCAAGATTTGATATGAATTCATAACCCTCATCAACTGCCTTGTCTAAAAACACTCCTCCTGCAGACGAATCAACAATACACTTCGTCTGAGGCTGCAGACCATTGTAGAATGTCTGCGTCAAGAACCATTTGTCCATATTATGGTGTGGACACTCTCTCTGTAGATCTCTAAACCTAGCCCACGCTTCCCTTAATGTTTCATCAGGCTCTTGGGAAAACGTGGCCAGTTTATTTCTGATTTCTGCTGTTTTAGTAGGTGGGTAATACTCTCTCAGAAATGCAGCAGAAATCTCAGAAATGCAGCAGAAATCTCTCTCAAAATTAACTCATAACACATACTTAGACATCTTGTGATATCAAATCACACACACGCATGTTTACTCATACTCATGTACACAAATTCGTCATATCTTATCCATAACACATTCTTTTCTTAGTAACTTTCAAGTTACTAACACAACCCATATCATAACACATAATTCTGTAACTTTCTCATTACTAATAACACACATAAACACATGTTGTGCAAAAGTTTAAATTAATATGTAATTTCCACTAAATAATTATGGTTTAAGGCTTAATAAAAAGTCGGTCTATTACAATAAACCACCCTTAAAAGAGTTTCATCCCGAAACTCATCACAATACTTCAAATAGTTTTGCGGGCATCAGTTCCACTTGATATACTCTTGAAATTTCTTTCCTCTATAGCTTGCCCAACTTAAGAGTTACCTTTCATACTTTTAGTTCTAATGTCCAATCTCATTAGGGTTATCCATTTTTCTTGTTCATGTATGGCTTATGGCTTAAAGTTTCATCTATAGAGATGGAGAATGAGGGATTCAACCCATAAGATGACTACTGCTCATTTTCTTATACACTTAAACATAATCTCGATGGAGATAATATCCATACCTTCTCAATGTGTCCACGACTCAACTTTTCTAGATAGCAAGGTAAATACCAATGTACTTCCATTCCACACATTCCGATGCTCTCTCAAATCCTCAAGATTGATCTTACTATCCTTGGGTTTGACTATGGAATTATATATCTCCAAAACAGTTTAATTCCTTTACTTTACCTTAGAGTTTCGTATTCTTATATTTACATATCACACTAATACTCTAAACGTCCCTTATTTCTCACAAAAATTATCTGGATTCTCATTCCAATAGTGGAGACGTGGTGATTCTGTTTCCTCATGCAACATTTCAGGCTTATTCTTTTAATATGAACCTTTCACATCACTAACGACGATGATCATTGATAGGTTTCAGTCGTATCACCTAATAAAAAATAAACCTACGGTCCTCTAACTAAGGTAGTCAGTGGAAGCAGGGTCGAATCCACAGGGAGACAGAGTTTCTAAATCAATATTCAACCAATTCAGCTACTCCAGATGAAATCAGGGAAGAAATAATTAAACTAATGAATAGACTACAGAAGCCGGAATAAACCTAGGATTAAACTATGGAATAAAAGTCTAGGGTATTAGGTCGGTCCACCATGCTTATACCAATCAAATAGGGTCAACAACTATCAAAACCTAGGTCAAGGGTCGGGGATTAGAGCCTATGTTGAGCTATGGTTAAGACTCAACGCTCATAGTTCAACATACGCCGCATTTTCACTAACGTAATCAGAACTACTGACGTGTCCAAGGCCTCTAGTCGTAAGACAGATCTGTGCAAACAACTATTAACCACAAGCAACCAACGAAACTGCGCAATAACGTTAATTACTCAATAAAGAACAAACCACATCACAATCACCCTAATCAAGCCCTAGAAATCAATAAGAGTCTAAATCACAATCATGGTATAAACATGGCTTTCCTATCTAATACCCTAGAAAGAGACTACTCAGACATGATTGAATTAACAACGACAAAACTGATATGAAACCCTAACAATTGCATCATGAACGATTAAATAAATAAATTAAGCAATCAAGAATAATGAAAGAGATTAGGATAGGAAAGAGTACCAATTGACGGAAAGCAGGAACTTTTATTGAAATTGAAATAGGTTTGATCACCTCTAGATTAATCTAAAGTGTTTAAACTAGGCTAAGAACAATGAGGAATAAAACTAGTCTAAAGCTAATGAAAGATGAATAAAAGATGTCTCTAAATAATGAGGAAAAGGTATTTATAATACCCCTCAAGTCTAATAAAAAATTCGGAAAACGAAAGTCGAAATTCGGGAATAAGTGCGCCAGACCCGATCGGGCCCGTGGCCTCCACCCGATCGGGCCGAGACACAACTTCACCCAGTTGGCTCCTGGGCCTTCGCAGTATCAGCGCATGATCAATAGAGCAACTGGGCCCCCACCCGATCACCCACCCGATCGGGTCGTGGATCGGGTGCCCAGCAGCTTTAACGTTTTGGGTCTTGTGTGGCATAGGCAGCAGCAGCAACCATAATGCAGAGGACCCGATCGGGTCGGGTGGTGGGCACCCGATCGGGTCTGGGACATGCTTCCTCGCCCGATCGGATCGGGCAACCCTCGCCCGATCGGGTCCGCAACATCTACACCCGATCGATATTTCTTCGCCCGATCGGGCCATTTCTGCCCGATCAGTGCACGGAAACCTCCTTTTTGACTCTTTGGCTCTCTAATCTTCACGTTTAGGGGTCTTGGGACCTTCTAAACTACCCATAAAGCTCGTGAGCCATCCTACGTGCCTCGTAACATCTCGTAAAGTCGTGGTTGCTTCCAAAAGGCTCGGGAATAAGGAGAAAACTCCATAAAACCTGCAATTCAATACTAAAACACGAAACCACAACTACATACGATAGTTAGCACAAAATAGCTCCCAAGAGCTCCAATGACGCACAAATTAGCTTGTAAATAAGGGAGAAAACTCTATATAAATACGTGATATCAAACTCCCCCAAGCTAAACCTTTGCTTGTCCTTAAGCAAACAGAACATGAACATGGAATAGATTGCCTCACCCCATAGATAAAAACAAATCAAAGCTCAAAACATTTTCAAGACTAAGAATCGTTCAGGCAGGCATAATTCAAGTTTGGCTAATCAAATCCATCCAACCACCAATCATTCAAGCAATAAATCAAACTCAAGCATCCACAAGGCATACAAATCCTGAAAAGGCTCTCACAAGGGTGTCACTCCTCTCTATTTTGTGGCAGGCAAAGAATATGCCCGAACACTCACCAACCCGACCATAAGTACCCTTCCCACTCACACTCTCATGTGTTTAAGAAGGTTCAATGACGCTCAACCTAGTCAAGTCGACTCAATTAGCAGAAATACTCCCTAGCTTTGACAAACTGACTCGAAATCAATCAAATGAACAATGCAGACATAAGCTCAAGAGGACTTTATAGGGTTGTAATGGGGCTTAGGCGAGAGGTAGGGGATACTTTTGGGTAATGTGGTGGAAAAACCAAGAAAGGGGGAGCATAAACCATTCAAACAAGGCCTAAGATGGCCTTCACAACTCCCAACAATCACCATAAAACCATGTGAAATAACCCAACTCTCATAAATCAATGACAAGCGCATAACAAACCCAATTTTCTAGCAATGGAGCGAATATTCTTTTATGAACGTACGTGAATGAAAGAACTAGAATTCTTTTGAATTTTCATTTCATTTTTCTTTCATTTTTCTGAACTTCATCCACGCAACTCTAAACTTGCTTTTTCTTTTCTCTTTCTCACTCTCAAGCCACAGCAAATACACTTTCAAATTCCTCAAAAACCAAACTAAACCAACAAACCAATCTCAAACTCAACCCATACAAAAGCTCCCCTAAGCTAGGCTTGGAATAATATCAAGTGAAGGCTTTTGGCTCATAATAGGGGTTTAAGTAACACGAAACAAGTCATTAGGCTCAGCGGGGCTAAGGAGGATAAAAGTATATCAAAAATTCACTCTGAAGCTCAAGAATAAGACAAAAGAACGCCTCTATCACAGCACATGCTACAAGTCATCTAAAATCAGACAAGTACGAAGTCAAAGTCAAGATCAATCTACTAAAGTGGAACTAACACACAAGAATAGACTGGATAATAATATGAATCCAATAGGCTACAAAGAGGCCTCACAGTCTAACCAATTCAGGTATGCAGCACAAAGTGGTCTAATATAATCCAGAAATGCTCGAAATCATAGCAATCAAACATCAAATCATAGCCTCAAGATCACAAATGCCCAGCTATCCAGAAAACAAAGTCAAATCAATTTCAAATAGAGCACAACAAGGGGCACAGGGAGGCAACTAAACCAGTCATGGGAACCATATTTTTTTCAGTATTTTTCAGTATTTTTCTAAAGCAGTAAAACGATTCTAGAAAGCAGTAAAAGAGATAGGGAATACAAACAGAACTCCTCCCCCAAGCTGAACTTGGCAGTGTCCTCAATGCCAAAAGGTGATAAGGACTATGCTAAGAGGAAAAACAATGTTAGTACCCTCACTCTCGCTCACAAAAGGAAGAAAAAAAAAAGGAAAGAAAAAGGGAAAGAAAAGAAATACGAGTTGCCTCTCGCACAGCGCTGGTTTATAAAGGTCCCGCACGACCATAATCCGCCCTCTGTCAAATAGGAGGGGCGTGGCAGTGAGTGCCACCCTCATCAAAAATCTTTCTTCTCCAAATGTTCTTGACTATGCCTCCTGACGGTGAGGCAACCTTAGGTGGAATTGGAGCCTTCTCCACCCCTACTTCATCTAAAACCTTATCCCTGCAAAAAGATTGTTCAAGCATAGGTGCCTTAACAGCATTGGTTAGTTTAAACATCACTTTGTCATCACCAACACTAAGAGTTAAAGACCCAGACTTGACATCAATGACAGCACCAGCAGTACACAAAAATGGCCTACCCAAGATAATAGGGATCTGGGCATCCTCATCCATATCTTACACCACAAAATCAACAGGGATATAGAATTTCCCGACCCTAACAGGAACGTCCTCTAAAACACCTAGAGGGTATTTTATAGAACGATCCGCCATCTGTAAAGTGATTTGTGTGCATTTAAGGGCTCCCATGTTCAGTTTCTTATAAACAGACAATGGCATAACAGAAACAGAAGCACCTAAATCACACAAAGCCTTATCAATAAAAATAGGTCCAAGATGGCAGGGTATAGAAAAACTACCAGGATCTTTTAACTTTGGTGGGGTTTTATTTTGAATAAAAGCACTACACTCTTCAGTAAGAGCGACACGTTCTACCCCACCAAAGTCTCTTTTCTTAGTAATCATGTCTTTCAGAAATTTGGCATAAACAGGCACTTGGGTAATTAAGTCTGTGAATGGAATCGTTACCTCAAGGTTCTTGACCATAGACAAGAACTTACCAAACTGCTGATCGACCTTGGACTGTTGCATCCTATGAGGAAAAGGTAGCCTTGGTGTAAAAGGCGTTTCAGAAACCTTCTCCTTTTTCTTCCCTGTCTGTTCAGCTTCTGCAGACAAATCGACTTCAGACGTCGAATTCTTTCTTTTTCCTTCCTCTACCACCCTCTTCTTCCCTGCAGTCGGGGTAACCTCATCAATGGGCACTGGAGGAGCATCATATGCAATGCCACTACGAAGAGTGATGGCATTCACATGTTCTCTCAGAACGGGTTGCCCTGGCAATTCCCCCTGCCGCCTCTGAGCATTAGAGCTTGCTAATTGTGCAACTTGAGCCTCGAGAAGTTTGATGCTTTTCTCTTGGGCTCTTTGTGCCTCCTCATTAGATCTTTGCATGGCTAGCATCTGTCGCTCTTGGGCTCTTTGTGCCTCCTCATTTTCCTTTTGCATGCTTAACATCAGTTTCATCACTTCAGATATGGGGGGCTCTTGTGGGTTGTTGTTTGTGGAGGTGGGGTGGGAAAGTTTTGTGGAGTTTGGAAGTTGTTATGGTGATGGAAGTTTTGTGGTGGTGGTCTATTGAAATTTTGTGGGGTTTGATGGTATGAGGGTTTAGGATAGTTTTGTGGAGGTGGAGGTTGATAGTTTTGTGGATTTTGGTAGTTATGTGGAGGGGGAAGGTTTGTGGCCTTTGTTGAAAGGCGTTTGCCTGCTCCATCTGAAATTGACTGAACTGACAGTCATGCCCAAAGTGACCCTGAACACCACATACCTCGCAGTAAGATGAGGTAATGGGTGCTACTGCAGACATAGCATTGATACTCATGGGTGGAGGTGTCGGACTAGAAGACTTCATTAGCTGCTGAGTTAGTTGCGCCATCTGAGACGTAAGCAATGAAATAGCGTCAACTTCAAGTACCTTCTTAGTCAAACTCCTAGATGATGAATGGTCATTGGCTGCAAGATTTGATATGAATTCATAACCCTCATCAACTGCCTTGTCTAAAAACACTCCTCCTGCAGACGAATCAACAATACACTTCGTCTGAGGCTGCAGACCATTGTAGAATGTCTGCGTCAAGAACCATTTGTCCATATTATGGTGTGGACACTCTCTCTGTAGATCTCTAAACCTAGCCCACGCTTCCCTTAATGTTTCATCAGGCTCTTGGGAAAACGTGGCCAGTTTATTTCTGATTTCTGCTGTTTTAGTAGGTGGGTAATACTCTCTCAGAAATGCAGCAGAAATCTCAGAAATGCAGCAGAAATCTCTCTCAAAATTAACTCATAACACATACTTAGACATCTTGTGATATCAAATCACACACACGCATGTTTACTCATACTCATGTACACAAATTCGTCATATCTTATCCATAACACATTCTTTTCTTAGTAACTTTCAAGTTACTAACACAACCCATATCATAACACATAATTCTGTAACTTTCTCATTACTAATAACACACATAAACACATGTTGTGCAAAAGTTTAAATTAATATGTAATTTCCACTAAATAATTATGGTTTAAGGCTTAATAAAAAGTCGGTCTATTACAATAAACCACCCTTAAAAGAGTTTCATCCCGAAACTCATCACAATACTTCAAATAGTTTTGCGGGCATCAGTTCCACTTGATATACTCTTGAAATTTCTTTCCTCTATAGCTTGCCCAACTTAAGAGTTACCTTTCATACTTTTAGTTCTAATGTCCAATCTCATTAGGGTTATCCATTTTTCTTGTTCATGTATGGCTTATGGCTTAAAGTTTCATCTATAGAGATGGAGAATGAGGGATTCAACCCATAAGATGACTACTGCTCATTTTCTTATACACTTAAACATAATCTCGATGGAGATAATATCCATACCTTCTCAATGTGTCCACGACTCAACTTTTCTAGATAGCAAGGTAAATACCAATGTACTTCCATTCCACACATTCCGATGCTCTCTCAAATCCTCAAGATTGATCTTACTATCCTTGGGTTTGACTATGGAATTATATATCTCCAAAACAGTTTAATTCCTTTACTTTACCTTAGAGTTTCGTATTCTTATATTTACATATCACACTAATACTCTAAACGTCCCTTATTTCTCACAAAAATTATCTAGATTCTCATTCCAATAGTGGAGACGTGGTGATTCTGTTTCCTCATGCAACATTTCAGGCTTATTCTTTTAATATGAACCTTTCACATCACTAACGACGATGATCATTGATAGGTTTCAGTCGTATCACCTAATAAAAAATAAACCTACGTTCCTCTAACTAAGGTAGTCAGTGGAAGCAGGGTCGAATCCACAGGGAGACAGAGTTTCTAAATCAATATTCAACCAATTCAGCTACTCCAGATGAAATCAGGGAAGAAATAATTAAACTAATGAATAGACTATAGAAGACGGAATAAACCTAGGATTAAACTACGGAATAAAAGTCTAGGGTATTAGGTCGGTCCACCATGCTTATACCAATCAAATAGGGTCAACAACTATCAAAACCTAGGTCAAGGGTCGGGGATTAGAGCCTATGTTGAGCTATGGTTAAGACTCAACGCTCATAGTTCAACATACGCCGCATGTTCACTAACGTAATCAGAACTACTGACGTGTCCTAGGCCTCTAGTCGTAAGACGGATCTGTGCAAACAACTATTAACCACAAGCAACCAACGAAACTGCGCAATAACGTTAATTACTCAATAAAGAACAAACCACATCACAATCACCCTAATCAAGCCCTACAAATCAATAAGAGTCTAAATCACAATCATGGTATAAACATGGCTTTCCTATCTAACACCCTAGAAAGAGACTACTCAGACATGATTGAATTAACAACGACAAAACTGATATGAAACCCTAACAATTGCATCATGAACGATTAAATAAATAAATTAAGCAATCAAGAATAATGAAAGAGATTAGGATAGGAAAGAGTACCAATTGACGGAAAGCAGGAACTTTTATTGAAATCGAAATAGGTTTGATCACCTCTAGATTAATCTAAAGTGTTTAAACTAGGCTAAGAACAATGAGGAATAAAACTAGTCTAAAGCTAATGAAAGATGAATAAAAGATGTCTCTAAATAATGAGGAAAAGGTATTTATAATACCCCTCAAGTCTAATAAAAAATTCGGAAAACGAAAGTCAAAATTCGGGAATAAGTGCGCCAGACCCGATCGGGCCCCTGGCCTCCACCCGATCGGGCCGAGACACAACTTCACCCACTTGGCTCCTGGGCCTTCGCAGTATCAGCGCATGATCAATAGAGCAACTGGGCCCCCACCCGATCACCTACCCGATCGGGTCGTGGATCGGGTGCCCAGCAGCTTTAACGTTTTGGGTCTTGTGTGGCATAGGCAGCAGCAGCAACCATAATGCAGAGGACCCGATCGGGTCGGGCGGTGGGCACCCGATCGGGTCTGGGACATGCTTCCTCGCCCGATCGGATCGGGCAACCCTCGCCGGATCGGTTCCGCAACATCTACACCCGATCGATATTTCTTCGCCCGATCGGGCCATTTCTGCCCGATCAGTGCACGGAAACCTCCTTTTTGACTCTTTGGCTCTCTAATCTTCACGTTTAGGGGTCTTGGGACCTTCTAAACTACCCATAAAGCTCGTGAGCCATCCTACGTGCCTCGTAACATCTCGTAAAGTCGTGGTTGCTTCCAAAAGGCTCGGGAATAAGGAGAAAACTCCATAAAACCTGCAATTCAATACTAAAACACGAAACCACAACTACATACGATAGTTAGCACAAAATAGCTCCCAAGAGCTCCAATGAAGCACAAATTAGCTTGTAAATAAGGGAGAAAACTCTATATAAATACGTGATATCAATCATACACTTAATATTTATCCTCTTCTTTACACTTATTTAACACTAAATACTTAATAAACACTCATATATATCGGTGTACTCAAATATACACGCTTACACATACCACATCACTCTAGTAATTGCTCGGAAGGACTTTCAAAATTCATTACTTTAGCTTTGAACAGTCTACTGGCAAGGACCATTTACATGAGCTCAGATCATTGGCAAGTACTTCCTTTAGACTGAACATAACATAACTTCTATCATCTTTAGTTAACATTCGACTGTTTCGGTCCATTCACAGAGCAGGAAAATTCTTATTGTACTCATGGTACAAAGACTATTTACTCACTCGTAAACAAATCATATTGGTTCCGAGGAATCCAAACACAATTCACACAAGCTCTTTTACATACATCTTTGGAAATTTGCCACAAATTTACAAAAAATATAAGCACAACATAAATATCTTATTATAATCAAATTTCAAATGTTTAACCTACTAATGTAGGATACATAGCCTTACTATTCTCGTATACACATAAGTGTAGTAGATGTAACACATATTCTAATGCTATAGGTAATAAGAAGTTTAAGAACTACTTTCATTATGTTCAAACTTAATATAGTACTTGATCAAAATATCTCTGGAAAGGATCTTGTGACTTATCATAAAGTACACTTGATTCCCGCGAACCATGCATTAGCCATTAACTCTGGACATACTTATAACTTTCATACGATCTTGGCCTCATGGTTCTAAACTCCAACATAGGGTTCTTATTCAGTACGAAAATAACAAAATAATATCCCTAATCGGATCTTCAAAACGATATAATAATACATCGCCATTACTTTTTATTGATCTGTACGACTAATTACATTCCCAATCCTTTTGAAACACGGATAGAACCGATTTTACTTTTGCTCTAATTTAGTAGAACTTCCATCATGGAACATTTAGCTTGTATTATCATGATAACGAAATTTGTTACACAAATCATACCCAATTTATATATTAACAGCCTTCCCATATCAACTTTTCGAATCACAAAGCAATCAATTGTATTCTCCTACTCTTCTCGGAATCTTTCCCCAAGCTTATAATTTCGTCTAATGTCCTTCTTAAACGTCCTTAATCATTTTGATGCCAATTAAGACTTATGATAATCCGGTAACCAATGTGACATATATCTTAAAAATTTCTCTATAAATTCTACATATGTAACATGAATCGAAAATGTCCATAATCGAATTAGGGTCTGCTTATTTGTTTGCCCCAAATTGGGAGCATAACTCATGAATCTCACATGTATAAGTTTCTCGATTTCTGAATTACTCGTTCTACGATCATCTTGTATTCATAAACTCAATTTTCCATGGATAGATAGAATTTTACTTGTTCCTCAGACTTTTGTCCAGATAGCCTTATTTATAGCCATATATAGAAACTTTTGACTTATATTAAATAAACTAACACCAGTAGAGTTCTCATACAAGCAATATTACTCCCCCACATGATCACTGTTTTGGACGAATTTACTCTGGACGGGCAATTCGTTAGAGAGGTTGATAAGGCCGACGATTCAATAACCACAAACAATAAATATTAAATACGAATGAACAACAAAGAAAAATGAAACAATAATCGTTGATTGAATCTATAAGTAAATAAGTGAGCAATAGCAATTATGCCGTAGTAAATACACAATGAGCTAGACTAAGTATTTATACTAATTACATACACATTCACTAGCCGCTAATTAAACCTAACATAATCCCTAACGGATAAAACTTCAAGCTAACAATCTCCTAAAAAGAAGGCGTCCACTCCTATCTGTTGTAGACCCAGTCTTCAGCTTTCCCACGTCCTGCTGCCTTTATTTTAATAAAAATATACCACCCTCCTTATCACGTGATGGAGAGATTTTTACCTAGAACAATCACATAAAGTTTATTAGAACGTACTAAACAGATTCACGTCTTTCCCTTTTTTCTTATCTCCTCCACCTTCCGTGATATGCCAAATTTAATTCCAAACAACATATTAACTCATATCTTCGATAACATAAAAAATTAGTTTACTTCCAGAAAATATCATCTTCGCAATATGTACTTATTAAGTTAGATCATTCCTTTCACATTCCATTCTTATTTACCTCCCAACTAAGCTTCAATTATTGTAGATTATACATATACACATGCACTTCTCATCTACTCAAACCTTGGTTTGAGTTTCTCACCCCATACTTCACTATTAAATCATAATTCACTCTTTCTCAAGGGCCCAAGCATAGTTTATTTCCAAGTTGAAACTCTTACAAATCAAAATCTTTATAATTAATCATTCCTCGGTATCGAACAATAGAAAATCTAGTTTCTTCGTAATGACTTCTAAGAATTAACTATAGTAACGACGACACTTGAATTCATATACTCTTTATACGTAATCGTCTAGATGTCACAATATAGAAAATCAATTGTTAACACATTCAAAAGTACACATATATAGATATGTATATATATATAAATTTCATAAAAAATCTTGCTCCAATGCTCATGGCTAACTCCAACCATTGATTTAAATCTTTTAAATTATATAACATACGAATCTCGTTATAAAAGTAACACTTATTATCTCAACTTTTCCCAAAGGTCTAATGTTCATCATTGATCATTCCATTTATAAATTTAGTCCAAGCTCTGAATTCCCCGAACAATATTCTTACATACTACTAATCACATATCATAATTGAATCAGGTTATAATTAAATAACAGTTCCAATTATCTCTTAACATGTAAACACCATCACAAAGTATACTCTAACTTAGGATACTCCTTCCAATGTAAATTATTGTCGTCTTAAAGTCTCATGTAACTCACACTTTGACCATATATATCTTATTCCCTTCTTAACCTTAAATATAAGTTACTTTCTCCTCAAGTTATACGTCCCTCTTCCACTTGAGTGCAATACATAAATAATTCATTAACTAACTCGGGAAAATACATAAACATATCCTCATATATTAACTTCACAATTCATTTACTCATGTTTTGCATCAATGATCATCCATAAATGTTACACGTACACCTCACTATAACATTCTATAACTAATATGGGTCTCATAGACATTATTTATCGCACATGACCATACATATCCTTAATCCTAATTGACTTTTCAAAGATGAACTAGATTCCATACACCTGTAATACATCACCTGTAAACACTTTTTTTATATACCTCTACTTTATTACCCGTTCTTGTGGGTACTTGCTCATATTCAAACTCGTATAACTTGTGAACCTTTCTCAAGGATCATATACATAGCAAAGAAAACATCTAAGATCTCAATAATCAAGCTTACATAGTAAACAATGTTATCGATAATAGTAGGAATGATTAAGTCCTTAATATTAGATGATATACTTCTTATATTCGGTTGTCCTACAATAGAAATATAATTTTTTATTATAAATAGGTCCCACTCCAACCCCTTTACATTACCCCACCATGTACTTTATATACTTAAACAAATACTAACAACCAATTACTTACAATTAAATAAAGAAGTCAAATAACACTCCTAAAACTCGATGCCAGTCAAACTGTATCATCTAATATGGGATTGGAGGGAGTAGTTGTTTATAGATCTCTTTTTCAACCCCTTGATAACTACTGGTGATCCAAATTCAAATTCAATTTTAGACTTGTCTAGCATTTATTATTTTATTAACTTTTGGTGCCATCCCGATAATAACTTTGAGTCTCTAGTTCAATTCTAATAAAACCTTAGACTTTACCTCTTCGCCAAAACCCAGATCTTCGTATTGAGACCTTCAAACCAAGCCAAGTTGACCCATCATTGCAATAACTCAGATCATTGTAATCTCGGGCAACCCTTAGGTTTTCGTGAAAACCTTATTTTCTACCTTTCCTTAACGAATGAGCTTGACATTTGCTTTTCAAAAGCTCGACTAATAACTCTAACTTTTGCGTAGAAATAATTCCAACCTTTCAATAAAGGGCATAATCCTAGCTACGCATACTTTGACCTTCATATTTTCAAATTTAATATACGTCTTGTTTCTCCCACTGTAGTCATGAACACTCAACAATGACAAATACCATTATTCATTTGGCCCAGATCAGATAAAACATAGAGAACAAAGAAATTGAAAGGTCTTGCGTCACACCGTCAAAATATTTGGTCAGACGACCCACCCTTAAAGCCTAGAAACCAAAATCTCACTCCCCACTTCCTCCTTTATCTTTCCTTAATGTCTCTCCTCACTGCAATTCAAGCCAGCAATCACACACGAAGACGATGAATCACCAAGCACCGCCTCCTTCCTCCATCGCCCTCACTACTGCTTCAACCTCCCTTGCTTTCGTCTCCCTTCCACCATCATCCGCCACTTTGCTTATCAACTCAACCCTTTCTATAGAAATTCCAACTAGTGTAATGTACTTGTAGTAAAGGTCGAACAGAGTCTTGGACTACTTGCGAGGCAGTCTTTCCATTTGTGGAAAATGTTTCGGAAATAGCATCAACAAATGGGAACTGTTTAGGTGTCGCTTATGGGAATTTGAGGGCCTTTTAGGAAGAGAGCTTCAAGTGCAGAGGTAGTTAAGACATTGGTGAAGCAATTGAGACGTATCTTGAAGAGCGAAAAGAAGAGCAAACCCCTAGTTCTGATAACTATGAAGATCAAATTATTGTATGAGAAACATAGTTAAGCTAGAAGAGATGAGAGAAGTTGGTTTAGATTTTTTTTTAAATGAAAAACTATTCAATGAATATTTGATATTTATGAAAGGAATTTCTGATTTCATAATTGAATAGAGGATTTGTAAATTGAATAGCTTATTTGGTAATGAATAGCTTAAATCAGACATTGAATATATGATTTCAAATAATTAATTGTGTATGTCAAATATAAAAAAAAAGTGTCAGATAATCAATTGTTTAGGTCAGATAGTCGGAGTTTTTATATAAGATAATCAAAATTTAAAATCACATATTCCAATTTTTTTTATCACATAATCAACTTCTATAGCGGATATTCAAAGTTTGAACTCTAATACTGAAGTGAAATGTAAACCCAACTGACTATAACTTACGGTTAGACGAGTTTGACCCAATACCTTCCCCTAGAAAAATGGGAACATTAAAAAATCAAAAACAAGCTTCCGATCAATCCATTTTCAATTCTATTTAAATCCCTTCAAACCATTTTGTCAACCCATTTTAATTCTCTGCTTCCAAAGAGGTTTGCTTGAAAAGGTTAGTTGCACAGTTTCAACTTCTCATATATTACCGTCTGTGACCCCTCTCCTTGTCATTATTTGTCACTTTTTGTTTTTTCCTCTTTCTCTTTCTCCTTTTCTCTTCTTCTTTCTTTGCATTTTTATAGTTGTTTCGGTCTTCTTTTTCCTTGTTTTGCTTTCAATGTCTTTGCTCTTTTTTTCATTCTTATCTCCTTTATTTCCCGTTTCTTTATTTCACTCTTATTTCTTCCTTTCTTTTTCTTCCTTAATTTCTATTCTTCTCCCGAAACAATGTAATTCCTAAAATCTATTTCTTCACCTCCAAATTTTTGAAAGTCAAGAAGAAAAATAAGTAATAAAGAGGAAGAACATGGATTGGTGAGTATATAGAAAGGTGTGGAAGGTTAGGAGATTATATAAGAATTCTGGGGGTCTATATTTTTATATGAATAATTAGTTGAAATAAATCCCTTCTTCCATATGCCCATTTAATTTGGTTCCTTCTTCTCTATGTTATTCGCTTTTATCTTCTTAGTTTTTTTATGTTTATTTTCCCATCTAGATAATTCTCTTTTTTTCGTTCTTCTATTTTCATTTCCGGGTGAAATTATTTTGAAATTTGAGTTATATTTTTTTGCTTTTTGAAAATTGTGAGAAGATACCTTATTTGTTACGAGTTTTGTGAAAAAAAAACACCTTAAATAATATTTTTTGGGAAAAAATACCTTATATGACCATTTTTATTAAATAACACACCTTATTGGCAAATTCCAGCCTAAAACGTCAAGATTCCTACATCGATCCATTCTATGTTTTCACTTATTGTGCATGAACACAGGCACATCATGTATAATTTTGTCTTTTCATTTTCTCTTCTCTCCCTTTTCAACCTCTCTCCATTAACCTAATGGTTGCACATCTCCTTTAACCCCATTCTACCCCTCTTCTTCAACAACTTACTGATGCAATCCTCACATCAAATTGCTATAAACCTATAACATATTTCTTGAATTTAGCTCTTCAAATCCAATTTCTTTATGCTATAATTATTGACAGGAATGAACAGATGGATAAATATAATCCAACACTTGGTCTACTTTTGAAACTGAGTCATATGCTTCAATTTATTTTAAATTTTTATTTATTTTTTTGGAAAATTATGAATGTCTTGAGACTTTATCTAAAAACTCCATTCACAAGAAAATAACTTGGGCAACTGTGTATTACAATATTTGCAATCCTAAAGAGTAAACTTGATATGTTGTTTGATATTTTGATGTCGGTAGCTCTTTGATCTATAGCAACTTGATATGAGGATTGTAGCAATGTAGATTTTCAAAGAAGATGGGCAGGAGTGAGGTTGAGGGTGAGAAGAAGAAAAAGAGTTCAAATGTCTTCTTCGTTAGTTCCATGCTCAATAAGTGAGTAAAATAGAAAGGATCAATGCCGGAATCTTGACTTTTTTGGCCGAAATTTGTCAATGAGATGTGTAATTTAACAAAAGGAGTCATATTAGGTATTTTCTCATAAAAATAATTTTATAAGATGTTTTTTCACAAAAAAAAACCTAATAAATAAGGTCTTTTCTCACAAAATTTCCTTTATTTTTTTTTTTCCCTTTTCTCCTTCCTTTGTTTTCATCTATGGACGACATTGCTTTCTCAAGATTGGATTCGAAACTCAAGATATGGAAACAAATTATTTTTCGAATTGTGATTTGGGTATGACAATGAATACATTAATTTGAATTCGGAAAGCCACAATTTTGGTTTTCCAGAATACGAATAGAGAAAAGAAGGAAGTCAAAATTAGAAAGAAAAATAAGGAGCAAATTTATTTAAAATTACACAGTTAAGTTCCATTTAAATCTCAAATAAGAAGTTGATGATTTGAGGAGAGAGATATTATGAGAAATAGAATAGGATAGGAAAGAGGAATGATAGTACAATGGATCGAACCAACATAACTAAAGCCCTCAAAAAAAATTCAAAAAAGGGCCCCCAAGCATGAAGCTTTTGTGATGGAGGAGGCGGAGCATCCTCGCCATTATCAAAGACTAATAAACCCTGGAATTTTCTTTTTGAATCAATGTGTGTATGGGTACCAACTACCAATTACCATGTCAATATTAGCATAAGGCTAGCACTTGCCGATCCCCTCAAACAAAAATATTAGCATAGGGCTTAATCTCATTAATAATAACAACAAACAATCTTTAAAGTAAGAGGCAAACTAATAAACTCAATCCCATGCGCAAACGAATACCAAAGGCTAAACTAGAAGGGAGCATGAAGGGCACGTGCCCACCCATTTGTTTTTTTTAAAAATAAGTTCTTTACAAAAGTTTAAAAATTGAACCAGCAGGCAACAACACAGCAGACGGACTTATGGAGAAAAGAGTGGAAAGACTAAAGAGACGTTGGAATTGTTGGATTGTTTTTTCACATAAAATAAGAGGGACCACTCACCTCATGTGACACTATCATAAATAAATTAGTTAACAAAATAATATTAAAAAATCCCACCCAATTCCCCATCCCCAAATTTCGGACTTTGACTGCACTCTCTCCATCTCACTCTTAAGTCTCAAATTGAAATTTCTCTCTGCCTCTCTCTCTCTCACGGCAGTACCGCAGTACGACACCATTGTGCATTGGTGTCTGGTACCACACCACCACCTCTGCACTGCACGTCCGCAGGCGCCTAGCACCACCTTCCACCGTTCCACGCCACCTGGCTGGTGTCCAACCTCCTTGACTTCGTCTCTTTCAGTCCGCAACCGATTTAAGTAAAAAAATTCTATTTTTACATTCTTTTTTTACATTGTTAATTAGTTATTTTCCTATGTCTAAAATAAATGAAATATTATTTAGTAAATTTGTTGAAAACTTAAGTTAAATTGTATAAAAATTATATTATTATTTGTGATTGATTAATTTTGTTGTTAACTTTTTATTATGTGATGGTAATTTATCAAACTTATAATATGATGTTATTATGTTAATTGGTTATTTCAAATGAAATTATAAAAATATGAAATCACATATTTTTAAAATGACAATTAATTGTATGATGATTGATGAATTAGTATATTTTGTTTGATCATCAAATAGTTAGTTCATATGTGTATTAAATGCTGAATATATAGGAAGTCATGAGTGATAAACCTAAATTTTAAAAAAATCCAAGACAACGGGAAAACAACCCGATCTTCGAATATTCATGTTCCAGAAAAGGAAGTCTCATGAGAATTCATGTTCCTCACCGCCACCGGTATATAGTGGTACTCCATCTAATTCTAATGTGTCTCAATCATATGATTCCCCTCAAACTCACGTAAACGATATGGATTTCGGTGGTTCGAATGCTAGTATAGTGCCACTAGAGGAGGAAGAGGTTGAAGAGTTGGTTTATGGTATTGAACTTCTTCCCCATGACCCAGGAAAATAAATTAGCATGATGGATTATCCTCTAAAACAACATAATTCGGTTAGGAGAGCATATATCCTTAAAAAACCTTGTCAACCAAAAATTCATAACTTCCCTCAACGAGACATGGGGGCCCTCGCCCGCACTGATTTGTGGTTTCTTGGTTTAAAAATGGAATTGGCTTGAATATAGTATTGAGAAAGACGCGGCATGACATTGTTGTTTGCAACATGCAGGCTCATTTGAATAAGGTCATCCCATTTTACAACAAGCATGACATTGTGGTTCCCAACATGGAGCTAATTACATCCCTCAAAGAATATCAAGATGTTTTGTTGAGGAAGTGACCTATCTTCATCATTTTCGAGTTGAAGTTTTTATAGGAGTAATTGTCCTACAACTTCAAGAACTTAACAACCGTTTCGATGAGAAGAATACGGAGTTCCTTAACAACCGGCTTGCTTATGTCCCAAAAATGGCTTCGCTTCTTTGAAGGATTTTGTCCTTCGATCAAGTGTAATAATCTAAGTATACTTGGACAAGTTTATAGAGATAATATATTCAAAAATATTAGGAGACCGTAACGTTTTGCTAGCAGCTAAATTACGGTTTGTTGGACTAATGAGATTAGGCTAACTACTAATATTGATTGGGTCCTATGAGGTCACACATTGTAACAAAGGTTAGATATTTATCCAAATCCATTTTGGATGGTCATATGGATGGTAGGAGAAGAGTTATAACTCTTGTGATTGAATGACTCATAATGAGTGGCTTTATGTGCCTAATTAAGCCTCATAATGTATGACATTATGTGGTCAATTAAGCCTCATGAAACCACCATTGTGACAACTCTATATATTGATGTGGAGGTTGCAAATGAAGAGATACATCATCTTTTGGCCAAACACCATACAAAGTAAGGAGTGAAAAGTTCCCTCTTTCCGTACTAGCATATGTGATGATCTAACCGTTGTTCGTGGACCAACACTAGAGGAACGACGCTTGACGTTCTAACAAGATCTCACTTGGAAGCTAGTACTTTTGTGGATTCACGCATCAAAGGTATATATTATTATACATTATTTGATTCATATTAGTTTATGCAATTTGTTCTTGGGTTAGATGTAAAGAATATGATTCTTGAAATTCCGCTCTAAGCATCTAAACTCCTACAGTGGTATCTTTTCTTTAAATTTAATAGTAGATTAAATTTATAAGATTAATGATTTAAAGTCCTCTAAGGTACTAACCATATGATTTAATATGTGATTAAATCTTGATGGTGATATTATGTTTTAAAGTTGTTATAACATGATTTTTATTTTTTATTTTTAATAGTTGATTAAAACGCATGCTTATATAATATATATTGATATTATGGATACATGCGGTGACTAGTATGGCCCAAACTTGGATAGAAAATACGATCTGCGTATTGTTAATGTATTTTTGTAATCTAAATACGATCTGCGCATCGTTGGTATTTTTGTAATATTTTAGTTTAAATTCCAAAAAATATTTATTCAAGTACCCATGAAGCACAAGGATGGAGATCCATGGTGATTCAACAATGGAGGCCTTAAAGAGTAGTCTTTACGATTAGGGGCCATACTAGGATCACATTTTAATTTTGCATTTATATTTTTTCTTTTAAATTCTCTCTAAGTTTATTATGCTTGTGATTTAATTATGTTAAATGTTCACTAGTAATGAAATCAACATAATAATTTACTTAGGTCCCTTAAAATAAAATATTGGGTTTTTGCTACTCCAAATAAACACCTACTAAAACTTGATTGTTAGTAATAGGTTCTGCCAAAGCAGAGTGTTACTTCCAATCTTGGGCTAAGTAGAGTGAATTTCCGAAATTTACATGTTTAGTTTGGTTTGGCCCAATAAAATCATCAAAACAGTTTTGGATTTTGAAGCAATAGTGATGGGTTTTGTGTTTTTGGTGATAAGCTTTGTCTAGGATTAGGAAGGCTCTCCCCAACGTTGTGGGTAACTTCCTTTACCTGGAAGCTAGAATCACCTTGGCAATCACATATCAACTAAGAATTACAATTGTTGTAATTAGTAAAAGAGTTTATTTACCTTTTAAACTTGATTTTAAGTTGAGGCCAAAGTCCACTTAGAATTCATGTTTGATAGGATCTTAGAATCACTTGATTAGAAGGGACTTTTTGAAATTGATCAAGTGCATGGCTTGTATTTTGAAATGTTTAAAATATGTTAAGAGCTATTATGATAAACATACTTATTACTTTTGCATCTTCTATGTAGATATCATGTCTGGTAACAACAATAATTCACTGTTTATCTTACGTTCAATCCTTGAGAAGGATAAATTGAACGGGAACAATTTCCTTGATTGGGAAAGGAATCTAAGAATTGTTCTTAGGTCCGAAGATCGAGAGGATGTTCTTGAAACCCCGATCACAGTTTTAACCGCTACCTCTACTGAAGCCGAAAAGGAGGCCCATAAGGCCATTGAGGAAAGGTCGGAAATTGTTACTTAACTTATGCTCGCGGCTATGGAACCAAGCCTTAAAAAGAGGTTTGCTAGCTTGGATGCCTACAGTATTATCCGACAACTGAAAACTATGTTTCAGCAACAAGCTCGGATTGAGAGGTACGAGACTCACAAGGCTATTCTTGAGTGTGTGTTAGTTGAAGGAAAGTCGGTCTCCACTCATGTCTTCGAAATGATTGGCTATTTCGAGGCAATGGAGAGGTTGGGCTTTCCTTATAGCCAAGAGTTGGCTACTGACATCATACTTCACTCACTTCATGATGGATTCAATCAGTTTAGGTTGAACTTCAATATGAATGGAGTGACGAAGACCCTTGCTGAGTTACATGGGATGCTCATGACTGCCGAGCAAAACATCCTGCTGCTCCTAGGAAGGAAGTTCTTATGGTTCAAAAGGGGAAGGGTTTTAAGAAGGTTTGGCTGGCAAGAAAAAGCAAGATAAGGGCAAGCAAGTTGCTACTAAGACTGTTGATAAGCCAAAAGGCAAAGCCAAAGCCAAAGGTGGTCGCAAATGCCAAGTGCTTCTATTGTGATCAAATAGGTCATTGGAAGCGTAACTAGCCGAAGTATATGAAGGATAAGAAGTCTGGGCTTCTTCTTCAGGTATCTATGTCATTGACAATAATTTAGCAACATCTACTTCTTGGGTATTTGATACTGGTTGTGTTTCTCACATTGTTTCGAATGTGCAGGGACTAAGAAGGAGTAAAAACTTGGCTAAAGGAGAGGTAGAGCTGCGCGTTGGAAATGGTGCGAGAGTTGCGGCCGTTGCAGTTGGAACTTATAGTCTACCTTTGCCTTCTGGATTAATATTAGAGCTTAATAATTGTTATTATGTTCCTGCTATTACCAAAAAACATTATTTCTATTCCTGTTTTGGATAATGAAGGGTTTTAATTTACAATTGAGAAAGGTTGTTTCTTTGTTTATTTGAATTCAATGTTTTATGCCACCGCTAAAAGGTCTAATGGTCTATATTTTCTAGACTTAGACAAAGATTTCTTTAACATAGACAGCAAAAAACATAGATCAAGCGATACTAATCCTACTTACTTATGGCATTGTCGTTTAGGACATATAAACGCGAAACGCATTTAAACTTTACATAAAGATGGACTTCTCACATCCTTTGACTTTGAGCCATTTAATGTGTGTGAATCGTGTTTGATAGGCAAAATTACAAAGTTACCTTTTAGTGGAAAGGGTGAAAGGGCCAGTGATCTATTGGGCCTAATACATATTGATGTGTGTGGACCAATGAGCACCAAAGCTAGGGGAGGATTTGGGTACTTTATTACTTTTACTGACGATTTAAGTAGATATGGATATATCTATTTAATGAAGCATAAGTCGGAATCATTTGAAAAGTTCAAAGAATTTCAAAATGAAGTCCAAAACCAACTTGGCAAGAGAATTAAAGCACTACGATCCGATCTTGGTGGTGAATATTTAAGCCAAGAGTTTAGTGATCACTTAAAGAGTTGTGGAATTCTTTCACATCTAACTCCGCCTGGAACACCTCAGTTGAATGGTGTATCTGAAAGGAGGAACCGGACACTACTTGATATGGTTCGGTCTATGATGAGTTTTGCTGATCTTCCAATATCCTTCTGGGGATATGCTCTCGAAACTGCTGCTTTCACACTTAATAGAACTCCATCAAAGGCAGTAGAAAAGACACCATATGAGATATGGAGTGGAAAAATTCTAAGCTTGTCCTTTCTACGTATTTGGGGTTGTGAGGTCTATGTAAAACGTTACTTTCAGACAAACTCGCCCCTAAATCAGATAAGTGTTTCTTTGTGGGTTATCCCAAAGAAACCAAGGGCTATTACTTCTACACTTGAAACGAGGGCAAAGTGTTTGTTGCTCGTCGTGGTGTCTTTTTGGAAAAAGATTTTATTTCCAAAAAGGCAAGTGGGAAGCAATGTATTTCTCGAAGAAATTCGAGAAAAGAAACAAATGGACATAGTTCAACCTATGTCAGAGTCAGAAACACAAGTGCCAGCTGTGGAGCTGAAGTAGTTCCTCCTTTGGAGGAATCTTCTCCCATAACTGACCAAGTGGCGGAGGAAGTGCATTCCATACACGAACCTTCTATTGTCCCACCCGAATCTAATTCGTGCGAAAATTCTCAAATTGTTGAGAAGAAAATTTCTCCTGCTGCAGCCCCTCGTAGGTCTTGTAGACCAAGAATACTAAACAAAAGGTTAGCTGATTTCTTGTTGACCGAAAGTTCTGAGATAATGATTTTAGAATTTGAGAACCTACAACTTACAAGCAAGCCTGATGAGTGAAAACTCCGAAAAATGGCTTGAAGCCATGAAATCCGAAATGGCATCCATGTTTGAAAATCAATTATGGGACTTGATGGATTTGCCCGATGGGGTTACACCTATTGGTTGCAAATGGCTTTTCAAGGTGAAAACAGACAAGGATGGTAACATTCAGGTTTACAAAACAAGGTTGGTTGGAAAAGGGTTCAATAAAGTTCATGCTATAGACTATGACGAAACCTTTTCACCAGTAGCAATGCTTAAATCCATCCGGATACTCTAGCGATCTGTTGCCTTTTATGATTACGAATTTTGGCAGATGGATGTCAAAACCGCTTTCTTGAATGGGTTCTTGAAAGAGGATGTGTATATGACACAACCGGAAGGTTTTGTAGATCCAAAAATCCTAGAGGGTATGTAAGCTTCAAAAGTGCATCTATGGATCGAAGCAAGCATCCCGGAGTTGGAATCTCCGATTTGATGAGGCTATCAAAAAGTTTGGTTTTCTCAAAAACGGAGAAGAGTCTTGTGTTTACAAGAAAGAGAGTGAGTAACATAGTCTTCTTGGTCTTGTATGTAGATGATATACTTCTCGGAGGAAATGACATTCCCATGCTTGAGTCAGTCAAGGAATGGCTGAAAAGTTGTTTCTCTAGGAAAGACCTTCGAAATGCGGGGTACATTTTTGGGAATCAAGATCTCCAGGGATAGATCTAAGAGGATGATTGGACTTAGCCAACAGACTTATATAGATAAGATCGTCACTAAGTTCAACATGGAAAACTCTAAAAGAGGTTTTCTTCCCATGCAACATGGTATGTCGCTTAGCAAGACTCAGTGTCCTTCTGGACCTGATGAGATTAAGCGAATGAGTAATGTTCCTTATGCGTCAGCTATAGGGTCCATTATGAATTCCATGATTTGTACTCGCCTAGATGTTTCATATGCCTTGAGCATGTGTAACAGATTCCAATCAAATCCAGGTGATGCACACTAGAGTGCAGCTAAGAATATCCTAAAGTACTTAAGAAGGACTAAGGATAATTTCTTAGTATATGGAGGTGAAACTAAGTTAATTGTTGAGGGTTACACAGATGCAAGCTTCCAAACTGACAAAGATGATTTCCGATCCCAGTCTGGTTTCATCTTTTGTCTAAATGGAGGGGTGATAGGCTAAAGTCGTATCACCTAATCAAAGATAAACCTACAGTCCTCTAACTATGGTAGTCAATGGAAGCAGGGTCGAATCCACAGGGAGACAGAGTTTCTAAATTAATATTCAATCAAATCAGCTACTTCAGAAGAAATCATGGAAGAATTAACTGAACTAAAGATTAAGCTAAGGAAGACTAATTAAACCGAGGAATTAACTATGGAATAAAAACCTAGGGTATTAGGTCGGTCCACCATACTTATACCAATCAAATAGGGTCAACTACTATCATAAACTAAGGCAAGAGTCGGGGGATTAGAGCATGTGTTGAGCTATGGTTAAGACTCAACGCTCATAGTTCAACATACGCCGCATGTTCACTAACGTAATCAGAACTACTGACGTGTCCTAGGCCTCTAGTCGTAAGACGGATCGTGCAAACAACTATTAACCACAAGCAATCGATGAAATTTTACACTGACATTAATTACTCAATAAGAACAAACCACATCACAATCACCCTAATCAAGCCCTAGAAATTGATAGAAATCTAAATCACAATCATGGTATAAACATGGCTTTCCTATCTAACACCCTAGAAACAGAACTACTCACTTATAATCGAATTAACAACAACAAAACTAATATGAAACCCTAATAATTGCATCATGAATAATCGAATAAATAAACTAGGCAATTGAGAATAATAAAAGAGATTAGGGTAAGAAAGAATACCAATTGACAGAAAGCAAAAACTTTTCTTGAAATTGGAATAGGTTCAATCACCTTTAAACTAATCTAAGTGTTTAAACTAAGCCACGAACAATGAAGAATAAACTAGAGTCCATGGCAGTAAAAGGATGAATAAAAGATGTCTCTAAATAATGAGGAAAAAGGTATTTATAATACCCCCTCAAGTCTAATTAAAATCGGAAACAAAAGACGAAATTCGCGAATAAGGGCAGGGGACCCGATCGGGCCCGAGGCCTCCACCCGATCGGGCCCATAGTGACAAGTCTTCGCCTCTGTTTCACGTCCCAGCAACAGCACAGCACAGCACCTATACGAGAATTGCGGCCCACCCGATCGGGCCCGAGGCATCCACCCGATCGGGCCTGGGAGCAAAATGGCCCAGCAAAGTCGCCTCTCAAGCAACTTCAAAATAAGACCCATGAGCATCCGACCCGATCGGGTCGGGCAGGATACACCCGATCGGGTCTGGGCACTTTTCTTCTCGCCCGATCCGGTCGGGCAATGCTTGCTCGATCGAGTCCGCAACTTCAATACCGATCATACTTCCTTCGCCCGATCGGGCCATTTTTGCCGATCGAGTCCGGAAACCTCCTTTTTGACTCTTTGGCTCTCTAATCTTCACGTTTAGGGGTCTTGGGACCTCCTAAATTATCCATAAAGCTCGTGAACCATCCTACGTGCCCCGTAACATCTCGTAAAGCCGTGGTTGCTTCCAAATGGCTCGGGAATAAGGAGAAAACTCCCCAAAACCTGCAATTCAACACTAAAACACAAAACCACAACTATATACGAAAGTTAGCACCAAATAGCCCCAAGAGCTCCAATGACGCACAAATTAGCTTGTAAATAAGGGAGAAAACTCTATATAAATACGTGATATTAAACTCCCCCAAGCTAAACCTTTGCTTGTCCTCAAGCAAACAGAACATGACCATGGAATAGA